>VWZP01010997.1:46453-169327 GCA_013396995.1 Dicaeum eximium | reverse complement strand
ATATATGAAATATAAAAGGAGGTTATTTCTTACTTGGCATGCTGAAGGCTCTGATTGCTGGGTTATATGAAATATTTAGATCATGCACAAGAGATAACTCACAAGATATAATGTCGATGTACGATGGGAAGCTAGTCTTTATTATCACAGGTGTAAATTTTCACACCTCTGTTATCAATTTTGCAATTATAACTGGGTTTCCCGGTAAAGTAATTTACTACTCACTACCATACAGGATGAAGAAAATGATCATTTATCCACCTTCAACTCAATTAAATATTCATCGTTCCCCAAAAAAGGGGGGGAGAGGATTTAAATCACTTCCAAACTATTCTCCAGATTTTTTTTTTTTTAAGAAGAAGAGGTCTGCCTTATAAAAAGCATAGATTTGATGCAAAAAAGACAATAGGAGCCTAATACATCCAGGGATGCATCACAGATTTGGTTCATCAGTCATTTCTGTTATGGGAGTCCAAAACAGTAATAAAATCAACACAAATCCAACTTCAGTATGAGAAGAGAGGCTGATTCTCGAGTCAGATGAAAGCAGCATCATTCCAGCTCTGATTAAAGCAAGCAGGTTGTGCTTGTAGAGAGGAGACCATAACAAAGTTTGCTCTTGCTCGTGATTTTCAGCACTGAGCAAACATCGCTCATTTTTGCCTCCTTTGGTGACCTAATCTTTCATACAAGAAATTTGGGATTACTTCGCAGGTAGACAATTCTGGTGTTTGGGTGCAAAAAACCCCTCATCTCAATCAGTATTAATTCCTCAGGGGCTTCAGTCTCAGCACCTTTCTCCTCCTGTCCTGTTTTTCTCCTGTCCTGCCTCTGCTCTGTCAAACCTTCCATCACTCAATCTGTGATGTCTCGTGGCTCCAAACACGCTCCTGTTGTTGGCTAATTCTCAGTGAGACTTTTATTCCAAAGGTTTCTCCAACAGCCTGATTATATAATAACAGCTTGCTCATTACCCCGAATATAAATAGTTGAAGTATCCCCCGAGAATGGACACAGCTGGTGGAACTTCCCATATTAGCACCGCATTAATATTTATGGCAGCGCTGTGTAAGTATGCAAAATATTGGCATCACTCCACGCAAAAGTTTACACATCTGTCATTAATGACTCTGCCCCGACATCACAGGCAGGTCAGGGAGCCTGAAATTCCGATGAGGCAGCTCCAGCTCTCGCCCAGCATCATTTTCTCTGCAGCTGAGCCACCCCTCGGTGTCCGGGAGGGGTGACAGTCCCCTCGTCCCAGCCGTGTCCCCGCGCTCCGTGTGGCCACCAGCTGATTCACCGGGGTTTGTTTTGGCTTATGAAGTGAAATATTAAAGGACGTGATGAGAACCAGCTAATTGTACATATAACCTTTCAGATGTCTCGGACAGGATTCCAGCCTTCACCTCGGGCTATAAAGAGAAAGTAATGGGGCCATAAACACACATTTAAGTGTGCCTTTAAAGTTTAAGGAGAGTTTAATTGCGGGCTCTGGGGCGCCTGGGAGCAGATCCGAGCACAGGTAGTGTTTCCTCGGGAGACGCTCAGCAAGGGCCAGGCTCAGCATCGAGCTCTGAGCCTTTGCCTGCCCCGAGGGGAATTGGTTTGTGCTAATAAATGTCCCACCTGCGGGTCAGATTGTAAATGAAAGTGATATTTAATGGCCCAGATCTTCCACTGGTGTAAGCCAGCCCTGTGCTGCTCGCTCGGGCTCTGGCTTGGTTTGAATCCAGGTGTTCCTGACCTGTGGGCGCGACTTTGGGAAGTTCTTTGGAGCCTGATGCTGGTTTATAACACTCCCAAGGATGGAGCAGTTGCAAGGAGCCAATCCCTCCGGGTTCACAGCAGCCTGAGCAGATGCACAAGAACCCCTCAGCGTCTGCCTGCTCATCCCAAGGCAGGTCCCAGCACCCTGCAGCCTGGGAAAAGGAAAATGGAAGAGAAGGAAGGGAAGCTTTTTTTATTTTTCCCCTCATGGTGTGACTTTTAGTCGTGCAGATCAAAACACAGATGAATCTGAGGCCACCTGCAGAGCTGGTACAGTGCCCCAGGAGGGCTGTGCTGGGCAGCAGTGGGTGTCCTTGGGGATGTCACAGGCAGCAAGAGAGAGCTGTCCCCAGCCTTGTTAAGGCAGTGGGAGTCACCAAAGCACCAAGAAGCAGGAGCTGGGCAGGCTCAGGGACAGCTGCACATGCCGTGGTGCAGAGCAGGGATCAGACAAGCTGCTGGTTTATTACTTTTATTTAATCTAGAAAAAGTCATTTAGGGGAAGTAGAGTAAAAAAAAGCAGAACAAAATCCAGAATGCTTTTAACAACCACTCATCCATGAACACCCTGGGGCTCCAGTTTGACTTTCCCAGCCTGTTTGCAGCTTGGGTGTAACAAACTCCCACTTGACAACCACCTGATGAGCCTTGAGCCCTGATAACCCTGCCTGACCTCTACGGGGGACATGCAGACATCAGTGACATGTCTGATGGAGCTGCAGGAGGGCCACCAGAGCTGCCCTCTCAGAGCTTGTGCTGAGGCTGGAGAATAGAACGCTCCAGTTGTGTTCCCAAGCTGCAGCAGCACCACGATGCAGCTCTGAGCTCAGCATCGCCGTTCTGCAGTTTCTCAGGTACTGCTGGGGGTTTGCTCTGCACCAAAATCTTCACAATTTTCAGAAGAATGGATATCAACTGCACAGCAAGTGGAGGCCAGCTGGTGGTCAGCTGCAGGTCTGTGAAGTCAAAGGAGGAGACATCATCCATAGGTCAATTCTCCATTCCCCTCAGAGCCAGCACTGATGGAGCCATGGACAGTCTGCTGCCAGCTCTACAGACAGCACAGGGGGTCTCTACCTTGGCAACACGGGGAGACACCCGCTGACAGCAAATATTTGGGGAGAATATCTCACAGAAAGGTGGAAGCACAGCCTGTGCACTCACAGACTGTCCCAAGGTCCCTCGAGGTGCAGGTGAGGCAGGATGCAGGTGATGTGACCCTGCTCTGGGATGGGGAGGGGACAGGCACCCAGCCCCAAAAACCTCTCTCCTCTACGGGGCTGTGTGTAAAATTAATTGATAAAGCATAATCGCTGTATCAATGCCTTTTTTAGAAAAGATAAAGTACACTTCAAAGCTAATTTAGGCCTGCAGACAAATGGCTTAAAGAAGAGCTACTGTACTGAAAAATGGCCGTGTCATTTTTTCCCCAAATCATAGTTTCAATGCACACAGCCTCAGCCTGACATTCTGAATTATGGCTTTTATTAAACATTAGTAATAGAGTGCACTTAAATCATGGTTTCCCTGTAAAAGAGAGATGTGTTCAACTCAGATCTGCACATTTTAATGCCATATTTCTTCCTTTTACTCTCCCCGCAAGATAAATTTACTTACTCCACAAAAATGTTTTGCTGAAAAGAATAATTCATCCTTCAGTGTCCATCTAATGCACCTTGTGAGTAATGTGAAACGATGCAAAAATTACAATGCACCGGCCATGTCTGGAATGCTTAGATGCCTCCGAGTTAGAGGTTATGCACACAGAGTATTGAAATTAGATTTAACAACTATCATCTTTTACAATGTTGCCTTGATGATTTTTTTTCCCCCTTTTATAGCTTTGATCAGATGCCTTCTGAATACATTGCCAGTAACAAACCTCACAGCCTGCTGCTCTGCAAGCCCTGCTCAGCTCTGAGCCAGGTTGCCAATAACTGCTTTTTTTTTAAAGTGAGAATATTTGTGGCCACAATTTGCTCTAGCAGGCGAAATTCAGATTATATTTTTACTCTGTGTGTAGATCAAAAATAGGTGGTGGGGTAACCAGACAGCTGTGGAAATAGTATCCTCTAGGTACCAGATTTTGCTGAGCTGAGCCCCCACCCCTGCAGAGTGAGAGCACACCTGTGCCCTCTGGCTGGGTACCTGGGAGAGCTCTGCATCCTCAGCACGGGGTGAATGGACCACGGGCTCCATCCCAGCACATGGCACAAACAGCAGGCACAGCATCTCACTCTGACTCCGATTCCTGGTCCAGCCACCCTCTCTGGGTGCACACAGGCAGAGCCAGCCCTGCAATGTGACCTCTGTTTAAAGGACAGCAACTGTACCATTGAATCAATGTCCCTCTGCCAGGAGCTCTGCATTGGAGCTGCATTGCAGTGTCAGCAGCAGGGCTGCTCCAGCTCCAGCTCTCCCCTGAATCCACCAGGACCCAGTGACACTCTGGGGGCTGTGGTGCCACAGCCCTGCACTGGTGCTTGAGGGGGACAATGGGTTTGGACATTGCCAAGCACCTACAGACACTGGGGATGTGGATTTGCTGAAAATTTGATGCTGTTAACTCACTGTGGAGTTTGACTAACAGGGAGAAGACGGTATTTAGTAAGCACTGCAAACCTTTTGTTTTATTTATTGGTAGTGTGGTAGGGATATTAGCTGATTGGTCCCCTAAGATTCCTCCAGTGTTGGTAACAGAAGCAGTATCCCTCTCTTTTGTCAGTTCCAGGCCCCTGGGGTAGGAGCAAACACCATTCCCAGCAACCCTCCCTTGGGACTTCCCAGCCCTGGAACTCACAGTAACTCACCACAGGAATATTTATGATTTATAGGGGGTTTTTTTTGTATTGATACCTGGGACTCACGGCAGGGTTATGATCCCATTATACACAGCCAGTAGGAAAACCACTCTTGTAGATTGTTTGCAAGAGAGCTATAAAAGTGTGACTAAGAGAAGCAACTTCATCCACCCCACGCAGCAGTTTAGCAGGGGAATTTCTGACAGCGCCTCTATCAGCTCAGAGTCTCACAGATCCACAGCCTCAGAGAAAAGGTTTGTCTGAGGTAGCTGCTCTAGGATGAGTCCCCAAAGAGCCTGTACAGGCTTCTCAATTTGACCTGCTGAACTGAAGTTGTTATTAAGACCTAAAATTATTATTGTGCTATTGCTGTTTGGTGGATGACAACAGGAAAATCGCTGGACAATGGACAATGGCAATGACTTTATTGATAGCTTGGTGACTTTGGCTGTCTTCACTATGATCCCTTCCACTGAACTTCAGTCCCATTCAAATTTCCTCTCAAAGAGCATAAATGCTCCCAAACAGAAGTGGAAAAACCTCCAGCACATTAGCTAATAGCACACCAGAGGAAGTGCCTGGCTGTGACTGTAACCTCAGTAGGCATCTTTACATGGGAGGACGTAAACTGTCTCTGAATTATTTATTGAACCAAAGTCATCAAATTGGACAATTAACCTTGAAAACTTAATTTAAGCACCATAAAAGAAATATCTCCTGGAAAACGTGTCCTTAATAAAAGCCAGAAGCACAAACTGTGGCAGGTTCTGCCATGCTCTGTTGCAGGAGCTGGGAACTTCAGCGGGTTTGTCCCTGAGGAGGGATTAGTGCTGGAGGTGACTTGGCAGAAACACAGGAATTTGGAGAGCAGAGCAGAGCATCCCTGGAGCTCTCTGAGTGCTGCTCCAAGGGCTGCAGAGGCATCCTGGGCAGGCTCAGGCTGTGTCTGCCCTGCCCAGCCCCAAACCCCACTGCTGTTCCCGAGCCCTCATTTCCCCACAGGGATGGAGACAACAGAGGCACCCAAGTGATGGAGCTGCAGGCTGTCAGGTGTCTTCACTCCCTTCTCTAAAAGAAATAACTGCGTGGAGCTGTTCCAAAGGATTTTACCACACAAAGGATTTTACCCAGCCTGGAAACTCTCTGGAGGCAAAAGGCAGTTTCCCTCCTCAGTGCCCTCTGCTGTGGGTGAGCTCCTGCTCCAGGCTGGTGTCTGCTGCGCTCTTCTCACACCACTGAAGGAGGGAAGCTGCAGAAGGCTTCAGCAATTTATTCTGTTTAATTTCCTCCACAAAGGTGTTTTATCCTCACTAATAAAAAGAGTGGAACTTGATCATTTCTAAAATATTGTCCCTTCTAAATCTTTATGGCTCAAAGTGGACTGAGATCATTAGAAGTTACTTTATGTGCAGCTCAATCAGCTCCAAAGGGCTATCTCAGTCACTCTGTGCTTGCTGAGAGCAGATCCCATTTCCCAGAGGCAAAAGGACAATACTTAATCACTTCCTCACTTGTTAGGTGTTTTAACAAGTTGTATTAAGCTTCATCAGTTGGAGCTTTCATGCCAGATTAAAAATGACAGTTCACTTCTCTGTTATTATAGGGCATCATTTGTTTTCTTTTATTTTGCTGGGCACTTGCATGCCACTGTAATTTCACACGAAAATATATGACTGATGTCACCCAGAAGTAATTAGGTTTTAAAAGCCTTGATTGCAATAGACACGGACGTTACGGCTTTATGGTGCCAGTGCTTGGCCATCCACTTTATGGCTGTTGATTCTGCAAGTATTTCATAGATCTGTCAATAGGAATAAGTTAGCTGATCTTGACTGGAACTATTAATCAGAAGGAAGGAAAATATACATTTTTATTCCTGCTCTCAGACTTGAAAGCTCAGTAAAAGCCTCCCTACCCAGCTTTGCAACACTCCAGGGTTCCCTCACTGCTGAAATTAGAGAGGTGCAGGGAAATCCTCAGCTCCTTCAGATTTATAAACAAATTATTTTAACACACTGTGTTGGAGAGACCTGTTCTTTGCCTCTGTATATGGATATTGTATTTTAATGCACGGAGAAGAACACATTTAATTGTGATAGCCTTCCAATAATATTTTATAGGGATCCATCTGATTCCAGTGAGGGAGGGATGGAGCTGTTGCCTTCCCACTGTGCTCCAGGCAGAAAGTGGGTCAGAGTCAAGAGCTCAGAAGATTGCATTTACACCTCAAAACTCAGCTCTGGTAGTGTGGAATTGGACTATTCATGCTGAAATGCATTTTTGTGGTCATGACAAATCCAGGAACCTTCTGGTTTGGCGACCAGCAAGGAAGCAGAGAGGAATACAGGGGGTGAAATCCTGGTACTGCTGCAGGTGAGTGCACAGCATCCCTTGGCCTCAGTGAGACTGGAATTTGCCCAGCCACCTAAATGCTGATTTAGGTTTCAGAAAGACTGCAAAGCTTGGGAAACCAGGGAGGATTATTTAAAAGAGTTTGTGTGCAGCCCAGCAGTCTGAACCATTTCACAGTGATCAAAACCCCTCAGGCTTTTGCCATGAGAACCACAGTGAGGAGTTCAGCTGCTGGTTTCACTTGTGACTTCAAGTTCCTCATTTTAAAGAAAAGAGCTGGTCCCTTTCCACAGAAGCAGAAATTATAGATATTTGTTTCTAATGGGCCTTCCTTCTGATGTCACCTCAGTGATGAGGTGCTCCAGTAGCAGCAGTGAAGGTGCCCTTGGCTGGGGCAGACCCCGGCCATTCCCAGTGCTCACTCTGAAATCCAGCCCCATGAAATGGATGTGCTGGGACCCATCCCAGTACATAAGAATGTCATCTCTTCCTGGTTACATCAACCTTTTAATCAAATCTTGGGCGAATATCCCAGGTGGCAAGAATGGACTTTGCTGTGCCAAGAACAGTGAGTCCATTCCAGAGCCAGGGGCTTGATCCCACCCAGTTCACTCCAAAACACCTTGGCTACAGCTACAAAACCCTCTGAGTCCAGCAAGGTGTGAAAAGTGAAGCTTTTCTCCAGATTGCTGCACTGTCCTTGCTTTTCCAGAGCTGAGGCCATATCCAGAGACTGACCACACCATCCTTGGGAGGTTCTGCCATCCAGGAGGCACCAGGAAAGTTGGCAGCTTCAGGTGCCAGGTCCTGTGCACCAAAGAAAGGAATGGGGAGACTTCTGTCTGCTCGTGTTTAATGGCAAAAGGATTTCTCCTGCACTGTTCCCTTCATGAAAGGAGCTCTGGGGTATTCCATGGTCCCAAGGATTTCACCAGGCAGGGAAGATATCTCCTGGCTTTTCCACACAAAGTGCCGTGTCTGTCTTTCATCTACCCTGAAGAATCTTCTGCTTGACTCCTGATTAAAATATGGGCTGCTTTACACTTTCCTTTTCCTTTTTTTTTTTTTTTTCTTTTTCTCCCGCAGAAGAAAATTCTAGACAGCAAACACAGGAAGAAAAAAGGCTGAATTGCCAGCAGATAAGCCCAATTTCACTTGACCCCTGAGCTCTATCGGTCACTCCTAACAATGGGATGTTCTCTTATCTCAGCACACCACTTAACACCCATTAATGCTTTGGGGAGTTAGTGCAGCTCTCTAAGATCCCCATGTAAGGATTTATTTCAAACACTGAGATGAGTGGGATGACTGCCTTTAGCAGCTGCAATCTGAAGTGCTGGCCTGTCCTGCTCAGTACTCTGCTCACTGTAAAGCTTTAGCCCAGTGGATTAAGGACCTGTAAGAAAAAAGAATCACTTAGAGCAGATTTGCAGCTGGTTTGAGCTGGGGAAGCTCCTGCAGCACACGCTGGTACCAGTTCCCTTCGTGCAGGAGCATTGGCATTGCTCCACAAATGAATTCATCCAGGTTCATTGCCTGGTGGCCGTGTTGACTTACATGAGAGGAAAGTCTGGTTCCTCACCACGTCTGGAAACCAGTCCTGACTTTGGATGCAAATTCTGAACGTTTTTATTGGGCATTTGAAGTTTCTCTGAGTTGTCTCCATTTCTTTTCAATCTGCAGAAATGGCACAAAAATTCAAGCTGTACTAGAAAGAAAAACTACTAAAATTATTTACTTATCTAGCTATCCTGAAATAATTTAAAATCAGATTAAACTAAACGTTGCTGCAAACTTTGCTATGTTCAGAAATTTCCAAGGAGAGTTGAGACAGAGGCACTTTGAGTTTTTCAACCTCAAAGTTTGTTTGCCACTACTGGGCAGAATTAAGAACTTGAATGCAAGTTTGAAATTTTGACTTTATAATAGAAACAAAATTAAATAGACATATAAAACAGAGCAGCCTTCCCATATCCCTGATTACAGTGATTCCAACCACAATTTGGGTCAACACAACTGCCTTCAAAAGACCCTTCTCAAAGAAAGATGGGCATCAGCTGAGAGCTCCAATGCTGCTGGAAAAGGGTTCCCAGACTGACAGCAAATCTTTACTAAATCCTTGTGGAGAAACGGCAGAAAAATTGGCTTAGACCACTGAAAAGGAAAAATTACACAATGACAATAAAAATTATAATTAAAATTTTTCTTACTGATTGGGCTGGAGTAGAAGAGCCTGAAAATTGCAGAAATGAGCTCATCTCTGCTCTGTCTGTATCTGTCCCAGCTGACTCTGTCCCAGCCACTGCTCTCAGTCAAAATTAGGAACAGCCCCTTTCTTACTTCCAGCTGGTCTTAAGTTTCTTACAGATTTTGACTGAATGCAATATCTGACTCCAGCAAAGTGTGTTTTCTTTCTAAAACGCTTTTAACCCTGATTCATAACTGGTAGGAAAAAATAATCTATGGAATGAAATACGCTGAGGGTTTTAAGCAAATATTTAGGCAAAAAAGCAGCTGGTAAATCTCTAATGAATTGCTGGGTGTAGAGCTAGCACATAATTCATGGCATGCCAGCCAGAAGGGCCTAATCCATCTCCTCTGCTCCTGACTCCTCGTGACATCCCGGGAGCTGCACTGTGAGCACCAAGGCAGGCAGCAGGACAGGAGCTGCTTCCACAGGCCTTTCCCTGTCCGTGCTGGCCTCTGCAGCCAGGTTGTTCAGGGTTAATTTCTCTGCTTCAGCTTCTCCTGCTCTGGTTTTAAGGCCAGGCTGTTGTATGGGGGTGACAGAGAAAGGACAAACTGATCACCCTTGGCAGATGTCATCACTGCTACATCCACTCCTGCACTCCCATTCCTCTCCACACACAAGAGCTTGATAAAATCCCACATATCCTATAAAGAATCCCATTTCCCCTTTTACTTTAGTAACACTTTAAAATAATGGGACACTGATACTGCATTACACAGCAATTGCTTTGGATGGATCCATGGCTTGGTCCTTATCAAATGAGTTCAAGGTGATTTATGTTATCATGGTGATTTTGCATCTTGTTTATTACCTTCTAGAGATCACTTTGCAGCGATTTTTAAGGTGGCATGGAAATTACCACCTGAACTGTCTTCTAAATCAATGAAGCCTTTTCCTGCCCGATAATAAAGCTCTCTTTATGGTTTTCAATGAGCAGATATTAGCTAATGCTTAATTACTGTGGAGGGGCAGGTACTAAGCACAGGAGAGTCAACAGCATTAATAAAACTCTGAGAGTAAAAATAAATCAGGAGGTACAATAAGGAGACAATAAGGAGTGAAATGTTCACCTCTGGCACTGCTTTGAGGGGACACCAGGGTCTCACTGTGACATCTCAATCCTTTGGTGTTTCATGGACACCTTTCTCCTCTGAAGATGTTGCTAACCCAGCCCATTGTTGCCTCAAATCCCTCAGTGCCTGAAATGCTACCCTTAACACAGGGCTGGGATTCTCTTCCTTGATTCCTGACACGATTTCCCACTGATCTGGAAGAATCAATCTGCAGTTGGTGCTGGAAGTTTCATACAAATGCATCAGAGGTGACAACCAGGGCAGGTCTGTGGTGGGACAGGTCCTGGCCATCCTCAGCTTGTTCCAACAGCAGGAGGAGGAGACAAAACCCACACTGCTCCCTCCATCCCTGCCTGTGCAAAGGCCCACCAGCATCCAAACCCTCTCTCCTCCATGGAAACCAGTCACCTCCTCTGCTCCACTGCAGACTAAAAAATTGTATCTGCAGCGCCCAGCATTCCACAAGTCACAGCTGGTGCTTTCAGAGGATCCCCAAAAGCTCAGTGCTCAATCTTCCTCCCTCCTTTCTCACAGGAGGCTTTTAAGAAACACATTTTCCAAATTTTCCCTGCTAAAGGATGCAATTGAATATGAGACTGGGGATGACTTCTTCTGTCACAGGACTGTGGGAAATGGTGTTGGCTAGAGGTTTGGGCACAAGTAAATGGCAGGAAAAAGATAAGCAGGTGTGAGATGGAAAAATTTCTCCACACCTGGGTAAAAAATCCCATATTTTGGGCACAGGAGCAGAAGCACAGGCTGGTCAGTGCAGGCTCAACAGCTGCCTTCTACTGGCAGAGCCAATCCCCCAAGCCACTGCCAGCCTGCACATCCTTTTGGATTTCATTCTTTGCAGCAATGCATAACCAAAGATGAATTACTACAGAAGAGTCGAGGGTGTTTTTTTTTACTAAAACATGCTGAAGTCACAAAAATCCAGCACTGGCAATAAATTCTCAGCATACTCTTAAGAACAGGGTGTTTAAATGTGACCAATACTCCACAAAGAGCATGTTCCAACCCTTGTCTGACGCCCGCGTTGCTTCCACTTCTGAGCAGCTTTATTTTCATTCCCCAGAGGAGTTGCATATAAAATAGATCATTTTAGCGTTACTCCATAATACCTTCTTATGACTGATACATTGTGTAAATAAAATGAAACATTAATAAAAATGGTTGGTGTCTATCTCCGGCTCTAATTTGAATACTTACAGGCAGGGAAAAAACCCAAACCTCCTGGAAGTGATGCTAACAAATTTCACAAACAAGACAGTGAGAAAATGTGAGCACTCCAGGAGAAGGTGGCCACACGGCCAATAAATCCTCTCCCTTAAGCCAACTAGTTATTGTCTATAACGTTCATAAAACTCTTTGCACAGAAGACCCTTTGTGATGAAATAAACCATCAATCTCCACTGCATTACTATTCATTTTCCGTGTGTGCTGAGAGCAAATGTCATTCAAGGCATTACAGTACTCTCAAACTATATTAAAATACATAGTCTGATGTTACATCTTTCCGAGCCTCTCTCTTCATAAATTGTCGCTGCTGATTGGAACATAAAACAGATTTTATAACGCCATAAAGCCCCAGAAGATACAAGATCACTCATGTTTGTCTTTATGGCTCGATGTGTAGGACTTTGAGATGCTAAAGCATTGTGTATTTCATACCAGCAATGGCCAGGTCCTGTGGGGAGGAAGTCTTAGACATTTCCATAAAACATTATTACCATATTCCTCGATGACTGAAGCACCTCTGTGCACAGAGTCTGAGCCCTTAACTTATGGACTGTAAACGGATGAGTTTTCCCAATAAATCAGCTTTGTTTAGGAGCAGAGTTATCCTGCCCAACACTTAGCTTTGAATGTTATCTCCAGGTGTCAGAGTAATGATGACTTTTTTCATTCCTCCATTTTTCTTTTCTTCCTGATAGGGCTAAGAAAACTTCCTTTCTAGGGGTAAGTCCCCTGAGAAGTTGGTGAGATATTTCAATGTATTAGGAAATTAGGTCATCTCAGTGATGTTCTGTGGCTCCATCAGACCTGCTATTTCTGGATCCTCTTTGGGGAGCAATGGCCATCCTTTTACACCCTGTTTGCTGCACTGGAGCAGTGCCAGGATGCCCCATCACTGAGCCCTGTGCTGCCAGGATCACACATCAGCACCCAGAAAAAACAGGGTGGGGGCAAATGCTGGGTTTGGGCTTGAGGTTTACTGCAACACCTGATGGATTCAGAGACAACACTGCAGGGAGAAGGATGCTGAACCCCACAGGTGCCTGTCCATCCCCAAAGGATCTGAAGGGTGGCATTTTGGGTGGAAAGAAAGTAAATTAAATAAATAAATAAACAAATAAATAAATAAATAAATGAGGAATGAAGGCTGCTAGCTGGCAAACAGTCTCATTTGTCAAGAAAGTTGACAAACCCTTACAGACTCCAGATATCCAATCTCTCCATATGAGAGCAGGGACACAGCCTCACTCTGCTCTCAAGAAAAGGCCCAGGAGGTGATAGAGGCCCAAAACCCCCAGGATATCTGAACCTTGGGACTGGCAGGCATAGCCACAACCTGCTCTGGCTCCAGCATCCCAGACAGATTTGTGTGAGGATCCCAGCAGCCCCGATGATCCAGCAGTTCAGCAGGACACCCTCACCCCATGTGCCGCAGAGCTAAAGCCTTGGTATTCCAGTGGTTTCCTCTCTGCAGAAAGCTGTGCAGTATTTCCACCCCTTTAAAGGTCTATAAGAGGTCTCATCAAAGCCAGGTATAGTTTATATTGCAGATGGCTGCTGACATGATATAATCCACACTAACAGGCAGGCTGTTAAAGGTCAGAGTCTCACTTCACTTCTGTTATTAGCTTTGATGTTGGGAAGATGCTGAATTCCCTCCGTGTCTTTTTCTTTTAGAGGGAGAAAAGACACTGTTTACTGTCAGGCTCTTCATCAACATAATTGGTGGCTTCTCTGGAATCGCCCCTTTGCTCTAAAAAGCGCTGTAAATCAGCTGTAGGAAGCCTGGTCTTTGAAAAATCCTCGGGCGGAAGAGGAACACAAGGAACAGTTCTCAGGATCGGCTCCACGTCTGCGCCAGATGTGCGCGGCAGCCAGGGCAGGCTGGAGCCTTCCTCATCCTGCATCCCTAAGCCGGCAAAACCGGTCACAGCTTTAAGACACGAGCGTACCAGAGCCCTGGAAACTTCGGGGAGCCCCCCAGGAGTTGCTGCAAGCTCTGGATCCGGATGGAATCTTCAGCTGCTCCACTCCCAGCATGTGCGTGCCAGGTTGTTGTGTGGCTGCTCCAGAGCCTCCGAGGTCCCCGAGGGAGCAGAGATCATTCCCGGCCATCCAGGCTGTGCAGCCAGACCTGCAGCACTAAAGCACACCAGCAAATATTCCTGGGAGCAGTCTGAGAGAGAAGTGAGGTGCAATAAAGTGTTTCAGGGTTTCAGGGCTGCTGTCCTTGGAGCCCATGCGGGGCTGCACCGTCCCCAGCCCCCATTCCACCCCTTGGATCCCACTCAGCAGAAGGGAGGCAGCAGAATGGGAATCCTCAGCCCTGTCTGCCACCCCCTTTCCGAACAGGACCCCAAAGGCAGCTTTTTTTGCTGAGACCCCTATTCAGAAATAACACTGACACCACTCCAGCTTCCAGCTCGCTGCGGGCTCCGGCTCCTGGAAAAACTGCTCATCTAATCGCAAGCAAGAGACATTATGCCCATCACCAAGTCCTTGGAAAGTCCCCCTGGCCTTGACCGCTCCTCTGTGCGGAGCCCAGAGCCTTTCCCGGCCTGGGCAGGGCAGAGGAGGCCGGGGCTGCCGGGCTGGTGCCGCTGTGACCGCAGCAGTGGTGGGGCTTTGCCTGAAGATGGCACTGCAGAATGGCCGGGCCGAGCGCAGCCCGGCGGCACCGCCGCGACTCATCCAGCGCTCACCGGCCAGCAATCCCGGCTCCTGCTCCCCAAAAATGCGTGTCTCCCGCCGGGCTGGGGTCTGCTGGGGGGAAGGACAGCAAAGGTCACTGTGTGTCCGACAGACACAAACCCCAAACCTTGGGAGAAAGCTGAACTCTCCCTGTTCCCTGCACAACTCGGGCTTCCCAGTGCAAAATCGGGCTCTTCCTTTTCGTGTTCATGAGTTTCATCCGTCTTGCTCCTGACTTGGTGAAACTGCAGCAGCAATTTTAGTTTCCCCCCATAAACGGCAGGGCAGAAGCTCACAGGGGCAGTTCCACTGCTGATTGATCTCAAACCCTCTCATTATGGGGCTATGGCTATTCCCCCTCTTCTCCTTCCCTGTCCCATGTGTGTAGCTCCATTAAAACAAGCCACAACAGGAAGGAGCTTCCAAACTACCCAGCCTCGCACAGCCAGTCGTCTCCTTCCCACTCTACCTGACCAGGAACTGTGGCTCCCAAATAATCTAAATCTCCAGGCATTAATGCCAAAAATCCTCACAGCCCTGAGGCTGCCCAGGAGGAGATGTTTCCAAAGCACTTTCCTGAGGGTTTCCAGCAAACTCCATGGGCAGCCAGGGGGAAATTCCTGGGCTAAGGGCCAGGATGCAGCAGGGAGGGAATGGGGAAAAGTCAGAGATTAATTGATCTTTGTCCGCGAGGGGCCCGGCGGAGGCAGCGCGCCCGGGCACGGGGCAGCCGCTGGGCCAGTGCCCCTCGGCTGGTGGCGAGTGAGGGCGAGAGCGGCTCCGCGTTGTCACTCGCCATCGCTGGCACTGGGTCACACCCGCGCCTTTGTTTCCAGGCCAGGGCAGATGCAGGGCTCGGCGCAGGGAGTGGGTGGGGGTAATGGCCAGGGGAAGACCAGGCCTGCTTAAATCCAAACCGGGAAGAAGGGGTGCTGGAGGTGGCCAGGAGAAGGATGCTTGCTCCAGGTCACCCCCAGTCCTCCTGCATCAAGACTCTGACTGCAGGCAGGAGCCCAGCCTGCCAGGCTCTGCTCCACATCAGTTCACTGGAGAGGCTGAAGAATTGATCTGGACTGTCAGACAAGTCACATTCCTGAATATGAACCTGAGAAGCCAGAGTACATAAAACCCATCTCACTGTCTGCTACCAGCGCTTTTCTGACCACTAGGAAGGGCTCAGGAGAATCTGAGCCCCAGTCCAGGACTGGCCGTAGCTGCTGTCCATCAGCAGCTGTCACCTCCATGCTGCAGGATGACCACAGACTCGTGTGTGGGGAGTTGGGTGCATTGCTGTTCCTCCCCTCTGCAGCCTGTGCAGAAACTTCCCTGAAGTTTAAACAGATATTTCTGATGCATTATGTGAAAAACTACATTTTTACAGAGTAATGGACCATGATGGGGTTTAATGTCATTGCAAGCCTGTACACATGGTCTTCCCAATGAAAAGAGGACATGAGGTATTACCAGAGGACTTCCCAAAGAGGATAAGATATGAAAGGAGAGGATAAACCACAGTGCCAAGTATCCACATGGCAGCACAGCATTTGTGTTGGAAGCAGAGACAAGCCACAAAGTTCAAAGCTCCAAGCAGAGCTGCTCCAGAGTTCAAGGTCCCTCCCACCTGACGGCGGGGTTTTGTCGGCTGTAGCTGCAAACATTGCCATGGGCACTGGCGTGTGCTCAGCAGGGCTGGGGATCGCCTTCCAGGCTGGCCCACAGCAGTTATAAAGTTCATATTCCAGCCACTCCAGCCTTTTAGCTCATCACAGTTTCAAAGCCATTTCTGCATAGACATGGACAAAGTTAAAGGTGTCACAATGGAGTGTGGGGCTGCCAGCCCGTGTGGGTCTGAATTCCTTGCTTTCCCTAAATCATGTCATCTGCCTGAGCATCCTTCACCAGCTTCCTAACATTTCCCATCCATCTCGGCCGTTGGAAACCCTTTGGATCTCCCTTTTGTTTACAATGAGTAATGGGCAGGAGTTACACAGAGGTTCCAGAGGAAAAGGTCAGTGTAGTTCAAGCAGCATTAGGAAGAAACTCTCAGCCCCGCTTTGATCTGCAGAGGATTTAAGCGGTCAATAAGGCAGCGCGGGGAGCAGCAGCATCTCCCAGATGCCCTCTCGGTGGAGCTGCTCCGAAGGCCCCAGTGGCGGTCCCAGCCCCGCCAGGATGCGATTCCTGCCGGTCCCTCGGGGTTTATGGCCGGGGCAGGGCGTGAATCACCGGCCCCGTGTCTGGCGGTGCCATGCGCGGCTCCCCGGCCGCCGCCGCAGCCTCCCCGCGTGTTTGCAATTGCTGAGCAGACTGTTTGCTCCTGCCACGTCCAAGGCAATCCAGTAAAAGTTTACAAAGGGCTACAGCTCAATCGTGAGCTTGTGAAAACACCGGTCCGGGCTCCCCGGCTCTGCGGTTCAAAGTCTGAAGTGTGCCCCGTCGATTTACACACGTATTTATTTTATGGCTGAATGGGAGTGATTTCACCGAGATCGACCTTCCAAGAAAATGGGGTGAAAGCCCTTGAGCTGGAGAGAGTGGGTGGGACTTTTGCTTTTTAACCTTCAAATGTGTTGGGCTGATGGATCCTACCCAGGTACAGCCAATAACCGGGACGGGATGAGGCAGGAGGATGTGCTGGAGCAGGGCTGGATGTGCGGCAGCTCCATTGCCTGGGGTCACACTGGGTCAGGTACCCACTGCCTCACCTGGGACAAGATTTTAAGAAGCATTTCCAACTCCTCAAGGTGGAAAGACCACAGCCCACAGTCCCAAGAAGGGACTTTTCTTTCACACCATACCAGCATAACCCCTGATGTTTATATCATCTGAAACGACAAATGCCCTGTATGGATGCTCATTCCATATTCATGATGGCATTTTCCTGGTTTATCCTAATCCACTCTCGAAGTAAAATCAGCTAAATTTGAAAAAGGTGCTGTCATCATAAAAGAGTTGTTTTTGTACAACTTTTGGCAGAAAAATTGCATGAGCTCACCCAGCATGAGCAGCCACGTTTGCTGTGGACCAAAGACCTGCCCCATCCATGGAGTCTCCAATGCTTTAAGTATCATTTCACCCCACGCTATGGGCCAGGAATGTAATGGAAAATGCTGTTGTCACTTTGTGATTTCCTCCCCACCCTTCTGCCTGTGTCCCTCCCAGTGCTCACCTTTCAGCTTCTCCTTGCCTGTGCACAACCCCTGCCCTCAGCCACGTCTGGTGGCCACAGTTTCTCCTCTACGTCCATGCCTGTTCTCAACCCACCATCTCAGATGGACATCTCTTCCCTGCCCAGCCTCCTTCCCTTCTCTTTCTCTCCTTGCTTGGCCTCTACCAGCAGGATGCCTTTGGAAGAGCTTTTACTGAATAAGCCCATAAATGAAGGCGCTCAGTATCATACATGTCTCCTGCTGGTTCCCCAGCAGGTTTCCAGATTAGAGGAGGGGGGGAAACCAGAAAGAAATCAAAAGAAACCAGATGCTCAAGGGATTGATTATTCCTGCATGATCCTTTGGATAAATAAAGTGTTTGGAAAGTTCTGAAAACATAATTTGATGCTGGGAACTAATTTATAAAAAGCAGAGGGCAGGAATAGATATGAGTGCAGGCTCCCCAGATGCCAGGAAATGATGTTAGGTTAGGTGTTCTTGGAGTCAGAGCAGTGCAGAGGGTATGATGGGTACCTACCACCCCGTGGGCTGTGAGGTTTCCACAGGTGCCTCCAGGTGAATCATTTTTGGGATGGGTCAAAGGCAGGAACAGAGAGCAGCTCTTGCATTTTGCATAGTGTCCCATATGAAGGACAGCTGCAGCCTGAGCAGAGGCTCTTACATCCTCCCCTAATCTGCTCACACCCTCTCGATCTGGTTCAAATCCATCCGTGGGTTTCTCCCGAGCCCCAAGCAGGGATGCACATGTTCCTGGGTGAGGGGAAAGCCTTGGAGATGGGGTCACGAAAGGATATGGCTGGGAGAAACCACTCCTCGGGCAAAATCCAGGGCTGAGCACCCGCCTGGAGCTCACCCGGGCTGACTCCGCAGCAGAGGAGCAGCCACGCTGCCGGCAGCTGCCTGGCACGGCTCCTTCTCCCTGCAGAGGCAGCCCGGGGATGGAGGGGAGCAGGGGCAGGCAGACCCCAGGAGCACCCCAGGGATGGAGGGGAGCAGGGGCAGGCAGACCCCAGGGGCACCCCAGGGATGGAGGGGAGCAGGGGCAGGCAGACCCCAGGGGCAGCCCGGGGACTGAGGGGAGCAGGGGCAGGCAGACCCCAGGGGCACCCCAAGCTCCCCTGCCCGGCTGCCCCCATCATCCCACCACCAAGGGCCGGGGTCCCTGGGCTGGGGTGGCCATAAATGCAATCCTGGGAGGGGCAGGAGGGTCCCTGCCCTCCCACAGCACACACAGGGGTGTGCACAGGGGGTCTAAAGGCAGCGGGATCAGAGATCCAAGGACACAGGGCTGCTGGAGGAGATAAGCTCTGGAAAAGGTCGTTAGCCAGAGAGGCTGGTATTTATCTGGACATGCAAAAAAACTACAGGGAAAATGCTGTTAAGTGACTAAGTAAATACTTCAAGTGGTGTTTCCATTAACTCCGCACTCCCTTTACAGATTTTCCTTGGTTTTACTCCTGGACTCAAAGTTGTCTTCGGTGACTTTTTGGTTCTTATCTCAATTCTAAATGTTAAACTCCTTGAGTCAACTGATCCTAATAATTTAGAGTGTTGTTTCAGTGATTTATCAGAGCAACACAAGCCAAAATGAGGGATTATTTGTGAAAGTTTGTTTGAAGCACTTACAGGAAAAAACCTTTTCTGAAAACATGAATGAGATTATTTTTAATAAAAAAAAAAAAAAGCGTATGTAACTTTCAGGAGCTGAAATGAAAGTGTGTAATTTTTCTGAAGGAGTTTGACAATCAAAAGCTCTGAAATGAATAACCTTCTGGCCCCTCAACAGTATTCCTGCAAATCTTTCTATGCTACTAATAAGTGTTAGCATTTCTATTATATTTACCATTGTGCAAAATGCATTTCTGCCATCAATACCTTCATTTATATGAGCCTTTTTCTTGGGCTTTCATTGTTGATATATTCAAGCTATTTATTATTACTTGTTTTTTTAAAATCGCTTTGCTATGTGGCCTTTATATTTCTTGGCTGCATTCAAAATACATATTTAAATAGTCTGTGCCTCTAAGAGGAATGATATTAGTGATATAAACTCTGTATTCACTCACGTCTCTTCTAGTGAGTTCTTCTGCATGTTTTATAATCTCTTTATGCTTCCTTACCTTCTTTTGCAAAGGCTTTAATTTCTGTTGTATTATGCAGGGTATAAATACCACAAAGGAGATATTGATATTATTTGTTTATAGGGCACCTCACACATTTACAGCTCAGGTCCAGAGGTTCTCCTACAGCACAGCTAAGAGAAATGCCAGGTATTTTTAGGGCAAAATTCCCATCTGACTTTATAACAGAGATATTTCTGCTCTGCAGTATTTGCTTTTAATGATAACGATTCCAGCTCTGATGATAAAACCCCAAATCTTGCAACCAGCATTTCTCTCTTTTTTTTTTCTTTTCCACTACTCCTGGAGATGTGTGATTGTGCAATTATCTCAGCTTTTATTTGTTATCATCTTTTATACCTTGTGGCTGCCAAGAAGAGCTTGAAATGGCGAACTCTGATGTTCCAGGCATTCGAGGGTGCTGAGAAGGGGCTGAGACAGAGTGAGGAGCCCTTCTCCCTGATCCCAGGGGAGGTGTTGGGGTTTTCCTACAACACTGGGGGGGGGTCCTGTCTCCAGCTGGGGCAGGACTTTGCTGTAGGGTCCAGCCTTGTGCCCCCAGGCTGGCTCTCCCTCAGCCCTGCCCTCTGAGCACAGCGAGATGCCCACTGAGATTCCAGAATTAGTGGGTTCTGCCAGGATGGTGGGAACCAGTGGCGTTCTTTAGCTTCAAATACCCCTCAAAGAGGGGCGAGTGCCTGGGGGAGGCTGCAGGACGCCAGTAACACACGCACGTGGATGGGCTCAGACATCAGGAGCGAGCGGCCCCAGCGTCCCAAATCATCCCCGGGTGCTGCACAGCGAGGGCAGAGAGCCCCGAGGGGCATCCCTGAGCCTGGGACAGCCCCTACGTGCTCCTGTCCCACTGTCCCCCTGTCCCACCGTGTTCTTGTCGCTCCGTGCTCCTGTCCCTCCATCCTCTTGTCCCTCCATCCTCTTGTCCCGCCGTGCTCCTGTCCCTCCATCCTCCTGTCCCTCTGTGCTCCTGTCCCTCCATCCCCCTGTCCCTCTGTGCTCCTGTCCCTCCATCCCCCTGTCCCTCTGTGCTCCTGTCCCTCCATCCTCCTGTCCCACCGTGCTCCTGTCCCTCCGTGCTCCTGTCGCTCTCTGCTCCTGTCCCTCCGTGTTCTTGTCTTTCCATCCTCCTGTCCCACTGTGCTCCTGTCCCTCTGTGCTCTTTTCCCTCCATCCTCCTGTCCCTCCGTGCCCCTCTCCCTCCCTGTTCCTGTCCCACTGTCCCCGCAGTGCCAGCACGGACCCGTGTCCCTCTGTCCCCGCAGTGCCAGCAGGGGACCCGCAGCCCTCGCCAGCTCTGCAGTGCCCTGTCAGGAGCAGGGTCAGCCGCAGGTCAGCCCCAAAGAGAGAAAACAGCAATCGCCGGCCCTTATCAGCGCTTGGGGCGGGCGGAGGGACACCCGTGGGGTGGGAGCAGGGGAAGGACCGCGGGGACGGCCCGAGGGTCACCCCCGGGTTAGCACCCGACAGCTCGGGTAGGGGAACGAGAGCTCCAGGCAGTTTAATCCCGTTTGGTGCCCGGCCCCCACATGGTTACAGCTCTGATATAAAGTAAATATACACTGAGCACCTGTCCCACCCAAAAAAGGTGCTTTTCCAGCCAGAATTATGTCCGTTTTCATGCCTGGCCCGGGAGAGAGTGAAGCTTTGCTGATGCACAGGGTAACCCTATGGAAGGCTCTGAATCCTGCCCATTTTTATTCTCATGCACCTTGCAACCTGCAACTATTTATATATTCAAGGCTTAAAAGAACAAAGCATTTGATCACACTTAACATCAAGGCCACCAGTAGTTTCCCTGACACTGAAGAAATTATTCCCATGTGGAGCATCAAGTCACAGCCTGCTGTGCTGGGATGAGACAGAGCCTTTCTGCAACCCTGCTCAGAGACATTTTGGGGCAAGTGGGCACAATTTCAGGAGAAACAACCCCATCTCTGAGAAACAACCTGGGGTTTATAGAAAACTCAGTGTCATCCAGAGCTGGGGCAAAGCAGCTGTCCAAAATGAATGTAACACTCAGTGTTTCGGAGGATTTCTCATTTTTCCTGGTTTTTGGTGAACTGTCTCCATTCCACTTGCCTCTGTAAGAGGTTGTTTCAGTTCTGCACCTTCCTGAGTGCTCCTTGTCAGAGCTGCTGTGCTGGTGCTCCATCTCTCTCTATTTTTCCTTTAGCCCAGCTGATCCAATCTGGGAATAAAAACAGAGGGAAACAGATGGTCCATTGTACACTCTGCTCCTGCCTGCACCAGCTCCCAACAACCTGGTGCTGGGGCCAGGTCTTGCCTCTTATTTTCCATGTTTCAGGTTAAATGCATGTGCTAAGAGGAATGTGGGCAGGACAGCTTGTGTTCCTGAGGGGGGAGCACCTCAGTCACCCCCTGCTAGAGCTGAAGGAATTGCCTGGGAGACAATCCCTGGGGCAGAGATGGGTGTCCTTGAGCCAGGAGCCCCTGGGGTGCCTGCAGTTGACCTTTTTGTCAGCCCTATTAATCATTGAGTAACAGCTTAGGTGCTACAGCAGTTGGAAAATTCTGAAGTATGATTTTTGATACCAGTGGATTATGTTCTATCACCAAAAAAAAAAAAAAAAAGGTAATTTTTACACCTGCAAAGAACTGTGTGTTACCACCTTCCCTTCACAACTTTTATTGTACTATATAATAATTCAGTGGCACAACATCAGCCTCAGTATCAAACTCTGCCTCCAGTTAGCCCTGCTGGAAGTTTCTGTTTCACTTCTGCACAGCAAGCATTGGCCACATCCAGCCCACCAAACACCAGGCACAGGCAGCTGGTAGCTCCTAACCCTGCTCCCATTTTCCAGGCTTTCTGCCTACCTTGGGAGACAAGAAAAAGCAGAAGGCTGACCCCCAGCATGATGAATTCCTGCTGAGCTTTTTCCCATTAACTTCACTAAGGGCTTAATCCGGTGCTTTTCAGAAGCTGGGTGGCTGGTGGGGACTTCTGATGGAGGCAGGGGAGAGAAGACAGGGTGTTAACATGTATTTCTGATTAATTATAGTGTTCTCAGGAGTCAGTGAATAATAGTACTGGTCAGAGCCAGGCATCACACAGGTCTCAGCCCTGCAGAGTAAATGATGTCTGAATTGTGAGTAATGCTGACCTGGCAGAGGCCAGATAAGATACGGATTTTTCATGTCCAGGGCCGGACAGAATTCCACATATTGATAACTAAATGCTCCAAAATATAGGCAGCACTTAGCACACAGCTCTTCCTCACTCTCAGAAATCACATTCAGCTGGGTTAGACAGCAGAAGTGCTCAGCAGGGCAGGTAATTCATAAGAGAACAATTAAGAGATTAAATGGCCTCAGTAACTTCCAGCCTTGCTGCCTATCTGGTACAAGGAGCCTCTTTTCCAGTTAATCTGGTGAAAGCCAGGGGCCAAATCCTGGAGGGATTTCTGCAGGCACCCTGACAGTTCCCAACTGGAATTACGTTCCAGTGTCACCAGATAAAATCACAACTAAACAAGTGCTGGTGTTAAACAAAATTATGGCAGAGTTATGGAGAGGATGGGGCTGTCCTTGCACCCTGGGTGTGTTTGGTGGCTGAACATTTTCCCTGCATGCTGAGCCAGCACCTTTTATAAATAACTCCGAAATTTACCCATAGCTCTCAAAGCCATGTCACTCTCCTATGTTAGAGCTGCCCAGAACAGCTAAAAATTCACATGACTGTTTTTCAAAGCACAATAATCTGCCTAAAGTCAGCTGTTTTTGTTTTTAGTCATCTTGAAAACATGAAGATACCCCATTGCTCTGAGAACAGGCAGGAGGAATGCAACAAAATAAATAGTTTGACTTTCGTGGTTTTATTTTGGTATATATTTCATATCTATATCTCATATCTATATATGATATATATTATTCTATTATTGACCTGTTCAGATGTTTCTCAATGGAAAATGTTCAAAATTTCCAGTTTATGAGCTGTTCTTGGAGGAGAGGTGACTTTTTGACACTGATTTGGAATGAAAAATGGTTTGAATAATCCAAGTTTCCTACGGAATATAAACTCCACCTTCCAGCCAGGTCTGGGAATGATAATTTTCCTCCTACTCCAGATTTTCTNAAAAAAAAAAGATAAATTTCATTATATACACTTGAGTCTCTTACATTTTTGCCAGGCTAAGTGATGGAGAAATTGCTTCATCCCTTCTGATGGCACTGGTGGAGATGCTGAGAAATGTGCTGTGTTCAGTTACCTCCTTCTATCAGGAATCTGTTAAAATTTGAGCTGAATGAAAGCAAACATTTCCCCAGGAGCTGCACTCAGCACCCACAGCATGGTGGGAGCAGGTCCTACACTGCCTCCAGCAATTCTCCCTGAGGGTGTCACCCCTCTTCACAGAAAGACACTCAGGGGTGGGCAGAGTTAAACCAATCTTAAATATTTTAGCACAGCACATCCACTGCCTTCTTACAAGGTGTCAGAATGAGACATTACTTTAAAAACGGTGGTAAAAGCACAAAACCAAGCAGACACTTGGGGTCACCCCACCTTTTCAGCATTGCTCTGTGCTGAGCTTTGCAGACCCCCAGCACTGCTCTGGAGCATCTGCCCCAGACCTGAGCATTGTAGGAGCTTTCCTACTACATCAACAGCTTTCTCTGGCTGGTGTTGGATGAATGGGGCAGGTCACAGCTCTTACAGATTCATTTCAGCCTTTGCAAAGTCAGGAAGATTGTGTCTGTTCAGTATTAAATATTATCTCCTGCAAACAAGACTTAGGAGCCTGTTTGAAAACCGTGGGCTTTAAAAAGTGTGGGCTTTAAAAAGCGAGGGCTTTCCAGCCCAGCACACGGGGCCACACCAAATTCTTCTTTTATGAATCACGAAATAGATGCTGCTTTAATGCTTGTGGATGTTTGTAAACTGGGGGTTCTGACTGCAGCCAGGTTTGACCCCCGGCATTCCCGGTCGGACACGTCCTGGCACGGCTCACCGAAGGTGCCCATGCTCTGCCTCGTCCCCCAGAGATATGGCACACAGATGGAATGATCATATTGGCCTCCAAAGGAAAATATTTAACCCAGGGATGTCAATGGAATATAGAAATGATGGTCAGAATCCCAGAAGCCTGCCTTGTTTTTGTCTTTTTCCTTTCATCTAGCACTTTGGGTCATGCCATCACTTATAAGCTTCAGCCCAAACAGGCAATTGCTGAGTTAAGAACCTGGAGTTCAAAGTGAACCATAAACCTTAGTCTATAAGATAAATCATACAAATTACTTTACAGAAATAAATAGAACATTTGGGAGAGAGGTTATCTTCTTGCCTTCAGTTTACATCTCTAATGACTGTAAGTTCACAAATGCATTCTGTCAAGAATATAAACATTGCTTTTATTATACCAAAGACAGATATTTATGACTAACTTTTACAGTATGGCCAGCCAGCTTAGAGGAAAACCCTGGAATCTAGGCAAGAATGTAGAAACTTTGTCATGATAATTATTAAATTTGTGGGCACCTTTTTAAAGCAGAGTGAACTCTACTTAGAAAAAAACCTTACCATGTGGGTTAGACTGCAGAAATAAGGTTTTAAAACAATGGTCAGGGCTGAGATTTGCTAATTTTTTTTCTTTTGCAAGTGGTGCTGACATGCATAAATAGGTGTTCCCACACAAACACACCCAGGTGGGATTTCTCTAAAACTTTGAACTCATCTTTCCCACAGTTCTCAATGATTTTATTATTGCAGCCTTGCACAGTGCTGTTTCAGGGCACAATCCTTGTTCTCCTGCTCTTGTTGCCAGAGGAATTTCATTTGGATTAGACTAGTCACTCAATCCTTTTTTTTCTATGGCACGGTATAATAAGGAAAAAAAACATTAGCTGATAAAAAGGTTTTTGCTGAAACTGGGTGTTGGAGAGGTCAGGGAAACATGGAGTCAACACTAAAGGGTTTTTACACCAAGATCCCAGCATGGAAACTGGTCCCAGTTGGTTTCTTAGAGTGCTACCTCACACTGCTCTATCCAGACCACTTCAGAGTCCCCAACAAACCAAAATATTTTTTACTGCTCTTTGAAAAGTTCCACTTGCAGACCAGGGGCACAGCTTGTGTAGGATGAAGTTTGGGTACCTGACCTGAAGCTCCTGTCATGCAGGAGATGGGGATAGACAACATTTTCCTCGCACAAATCCAGGAATATCGAAGTGCATTTGCTGTTGTGGAAGTCTGGCCTCTGCTCCTTGCTCCGTCTTTAGGACAAGGCTGGGTGGGAGAGGCTGGGCTGTCTGGGACAGGAGGTCCTGCTGGTGCCTTGGGAAGTCATGACATCAAGTGTTTTCACTGCTTGATGGACTCAGGGTGCTTCTGGGGAAAGAGAGGCCGGATCCAGGTCCAACAGGATAAGACAAAAACCTCCCTGAGCCCCAGAGGCAGCTCCGCAGAGCAGCGAGAGCGTTTGGGCTCTGCTCCATCTCATCTCACTTACCCCTCCAAAACAAGTCCCTCTGAGCCCAAGCTAAGCTTAATTAGCAAAGCAAACGTGGGCACGGCTCCATTCCCAGTGCCTGGGCTGTTTTACCTAAGCCCACGGGTATTTCCCATCTCAGCCAAATCAGCACCTCTCCAGAGCCCTCTCCCTCCCAGGAAAAATGCCTGTTCTGGAGCAGAGGAGGAGAGGCTCACACCAAACCCATTCTGCACCACGTAAGGCTGGGCTGCATGTGCTCTGGGAGTGCAGCAGTCATGGGGAAGGTATGAGAAATTGGACATGAGACTGCATTTCCTGCTCATGCATCTGCTGGAGGAGCTCTTTGGGGCCTGCTGCTCCATCCAGGGATTGTTTCTTCCCTACATCATGGTAGTCACAGTGTCTCTGGTCGGTTAGGCTGAATTGTGTCTGGGAAGGGAAGGAAGAGAAGGGAAAGAAAGGGGAAAAATATGGGGGATGTTGAAGACAAAAGCGTTTAAGCCCGGACACGTTTGTGAGCATGTGTGTGACACATTCATGGGCTGGTCTGTCAGGAGCAGGGATGTAAAATCTGTGCCCCCAGTCGTGCTCAGTAAATCAAAGGGTGGGATGGAAGAAAGAAGGAATTCCTCAGCTCTGGCTACGCCTGCAGCTCTTGCCCAAATGTTGCTGGCGTGCCTCCCCACCCCGAGCAGTGGAGCTGCAGGGGAGTCTGGGGTGCAGAACAGCTCCCCATGGGGATTTGTGTCTCCAGTGCCCCCCAGACCCTCACTGCAGGGCAGTCTGGGGTGCAGAACAGCTCCCCGTGGGGATTTGTGTCTCCAGTGCCCCCCAAACCCTCACTGCAGGGCAGTCTGGGGTGCAGAACAGCTCCCCGTGGGGATTTCGTGTCTCCAGTGCCCCCCAGACCCTCACTGCAGGGCAGTCTGGGGTGCAGAACAGCTCCCCGTGGGGATTTCACATCTCCAGTGCCCCCCAAACCCTCACTGCAGGAAACTGCGTCAGCACTGAGTGGGAGGACGAGCTGCAGGCTGCTCCTCAGTGCTGCTGAGAGCAAATTATCCGTGACCAAGAGAGCTCTGGGTTCCCCCCTGGGGACAGCACCTGGCTGGGAAGCAGAGGGGAGAGGAGGGAAGGAAGGACCCCGAGGGCTTGGGAATGGGGGAGTTTTGGGGTGGGCAGGTTTGGGAGGGACAGCAGGAGGGAGAGGGGCTGCATCTCCACAGAGGGTCAGCAAACAGTGGCAGTGCCACGTCCCCAGTGTCACCAGTGCCACCACACCCCAATCTCCTCCCAGCTCCATTGGGGCACACCAGAGTGTGCCAGCTGCTCTGTGTCTGCCCTTGCACCTTTCTGCTTTGCATACAGGGGTGTGACAGAGATGAGAACCTCACCTCTGCTGTACAAACCTGTGGGATCATTTAAAAACCTTTCCCAAGGGAGGGACATCTCCACTCCCTCACTGCAATGCTCCAGAGGGTGTTTTCATAAACTGATTGTATCCACAGCTCAAGTGGATGGGGGTTTCTGGAAAAAGTCCAGGGATTTTCTGCTCCATTTGACATCTCCCTTTTGTTCCAAGCAGAAGTTTTACTTTCCTTCTCTTTCCTTACCTTTTTTTTTTTTTTTTCCAGAGGGAATCAAGATACAGGATAGGAAGGAACACAAATGAACAAACAAACAAAAAGCCAAGAGAAATTATTTTTGCATTGAATCATGCAGAAAAAGGCCCACTCCTTTCAAATGGCACTGAACAGCCAAGAAAATTCTGAGAAAAGCGGGATTCAGTGGGAGAAGTGCATGGAACAAAGTAGATTTTTCTTCACTGAGGGTGTTCTGCAGGAACATCCGTGAGCCCTGCAGCCCCTGCTCCTGTGCCACCTGCCCTGAGAGGAGGGATCAGGGGCACAGACAGAGCCCAGCCATCATCTCCATGCCTGAGATGTCCCTTTGTGCAGAGCTAACCACTGCCCATAGATGGATGTAGGGATTCATTAAGAATTTGACTTAAATGGTGTCTCAGAGCTCTTCATTACCTGACTGCTGGGTTGGAAGCACCAATAAAAATGTTGTGTTTTAGCACAGAATTGAGAGCAGGAGCATCACTGTACCCCTGATGTGGTGTCCCTGCTTCAGCAGAGCCTGTTCCAGACAGATCCAGCCATTTTCCCCACACTCCTCTCTCTTGCACTGGAGCCACCCTCTCAAGGGCTCTCCTCTCCAAAATTAGCCACAGCTTGTATTAAAACCAGTGCACCTTAATATGAGCTCTGTCACAATCAAGATGAATGAGGTATCTGGATGTACACAGTGAAAACTTCTCTTTGTTGCAGCCATTTGTAACACAAAAGTATTCCAAGATTATTCCAGGCAATAAACAGGCCAGGACAACAGCGATTATCCATGAAAATGAGCCATGGTAAATGTTTTAATACAATGGTTTACACAAGAAGTAGTATAGAAAAAACATCTCCCAGGCATCTTACCTGAATGATAAATGAAAACAGAGCCTCAAATAACAATAACAATGTAAAACAATTTGGGAAGCCTTTTCTAAGCAGCACCCTGGTTAGAGTCCAAAGAAAACACATGCAAAAATATATTCAAAATCCCATGCTTTACATTGACTTTGGCCAGCTCCCAGTTCTTGGGTATAAAGAACTTTCTCCCAAAGTTTTGCAAGTAAAACAAGTTCTTTGAATGAAGACCTGATCCAGCCAGCTGCTGAGCATTCTCCATTCTCACTGAGGTCATCAACATCCATGGTTGGCAGGACAGACCTAATGCATAGGTCAAAAAAATATTCCATGATGAAATCCATCACATGAAACTCACCAAAAAATGAAACTTTCAGGATCCACCCCTCAGTTGTGTAATGCTTTTTTTTTTTTTTTTAAATTAAAAATAGCAGAGATTTGAATACTGATGTCACTGCTGGAAACTGTTCCTGCATCTCAGTGACCATGGGGCCCATGGAGCTGGATGCTGCTCTCAAGTTTAAGACCAAACCCTCCCTGCTCCACTCCTGGGAGCAGCCTGATGCTTGGAAGCAGCTTCTGGAAAAGCTCCTGCACACAAGCTGCCCCTTCAGCCCCCAGTGCAGTGCAGGATTGGGCCCTGAGCCCTTAATCCCCACAGTGAGAAGTGGAACACTGCACACAAGATGTAGCAACAAAATGGATTTAGTTCAAGGTTAGTCTCAAGAACCCTTATCTGATCACTGACAGTAATTTATCACACAGAACCCATCATTAGTGTCAAGCTGTTTTATTACCCACTAACTTAACACTGTTTTACCAAGAGTCAAGTGTGATGTCACTCATGTTAAAGTAATTTACAGCTAATAGATATGAGGTAGGAGTCAATGCTGGCTCACTGAGTTCCTTTCATACTCCCTGCTAGCTCCTCTCACTTTGCCCAGTAGGAAAATGAGGGAGACACAGCAATAAAGGAGAAACCAGCCCAAGCACACACAGAGGAGCTTTGAACTCAGCACCTTTTACTTTGAGTACAAGAACTCACTCAAACACATGAACTCTGATATCCAAGAGTTGAAATGGAAAGTAAGAGTTCAGAGACAATAACAAGTTATCTGGTGTGTGGGACAAGTGTGGAGCTTTGACCTTGTGGAAGCACCATCACATCAGCAGAGAGGGAATCCCTCCAGAAGTCACATCTTGTACCCCCAAATCCTACAAAATCTGTCTCACCAGGAAAGAATAAGCTTAGGGTGATTTGGCATTGCCTTTTCAGAGATCTCAGCTCTGATGGCGAGAGTTCCCCTAGTTTGGAACACGAAGAGACGTTACAGAAACCTCTATAAGGTAGTTGTGTTGCAAAAAAATTGAGACAATTGTGCATGAACTTTGTTTTCCTTCCCTGCCTTCTCCACCTCTCCAGCCAATTCTGTTCAGTCTTAAGGTCAGCCCCAGTGCAGGCTGTGTTTATAAGAGAATACATTTCTCATTTCCAAGCACTTGCCATCTCCTCTAATGAATCCTCCTGCTGAATTGTCCAGGACCCATATTCTTAGCCTGCTAGACATTCAGAGATAATCCTGACTAATGTGTATATATTCAAAGAGTTTTATTGTGGAGAATTGTACATTTAGGTTAAAGGAAAGGGCATCCTATATCCGCTCACCTCTCCAATTTTATACCCATTAAAACCATTTTAAATCACCGTATCTGCTCTTATTTCCCCTGGAAGTTCCTGAAGTTTTGGCTATTTGCATGGTGCCTTCAAGTGGTCCTGGAGGTGTGACCCTTCAAGGGACTGCAGAGAAGGTCTCTAGGGATTAAATTTTAACAGTTCTTGGGATCTCAGGTAAATATGTTGCTCTGACAACACACCTGGACTGTAAATCATTGGAGCATCTCTTTTGTCAGCTCTGTCAATAACTGTCCTGGCCTGTAAATTCTGTTTGATCAAACAACTCTTGGAAACACACGATTTCAATGGTGACCTCTGTTTCAACCCACAGCACCAATTGTATGCAGATTGGCCAATGGCCCTTGAAAGGAAGACCCCCAGGTTTTGGCTGCAGGAAGGGACCAGCTGACCAGATGTGAGGCTGAAGGTTTGGAAGAGCTGGACAATGGTTAGACTCTACCTAGAGATTGGCCTGGCTACAGTCAGATGGGATATACATGCTCATAATTTTCTTCCTTCCCATGGGGAACTGAACGAAAGCTTGCCAGGACTTCTGCTTCTGCATATCTCTGCTCTCTTAAAATCGTTCCAGAGGTTTCTTGTAACACATGGCTTTGCTCAGGCTGCTCCTGCAAAATCTCAAGAGCAATCAGGAGATTGTGAGTGGCCCTTTGCCGTGTTCTCCCTGGCCACAGCACTGCTGGGCTTCCACCAGGCTGGGAGAGAGCAGCAGGGCAGGACCAGCTGTGACCCAGGACTAAAACTGTCCTGGTGCAAAGCCCAGTTCTGGCTTCACTTTCTGCTTGCAAAAGTAAAGAGAAGCTTTTATCTCTCGCTCCCCAACTCCAGAGCTTTCAGCCATGGAAGCCTCTGCATCTCTTGGGCAGCCCAGAGAGACAAAGGAGTGCTTTGCTTCCCACTCTGGCCAAACCAGCTGCTTCTCCATCTCTCCCTCTCCATACCAACTAATTGGAGCCATGTTTTCATGCCAAAGCAGGTGAAAAATGCAGGTGGTGAGGGCTGAGGGGTTGTTGAGAAGGTGAAAAATGAGGCTGGGAGAGGTCGGGGATGCAGCCAGAGGCAGAGAGGAGTGGGAAGGGAAGTTCCATGAGGTAGAAGAGATTTGCTGAGCCAAACCAAGGCAGTTCAGATGTGGCAGAGAAGCTGTAAAAGGACAGCACAGCCTGCAGTGGGTGAGGGCAGGAAGAATATTGGGCATGGGGATATTCAAATGAAGCACAGCAAAGCAATGCAAGGAACATTACATTTAGTTCTAATGGCTAGAAAAGGCTGCACCATTCATTTGTCACATCCTTTCAGTACCTTGCTTATGAGAAGTCACAGTGCCATTTCTTCCCCATGAAAATTCTTTTTAGACCCATAAAATGCATGAGGAGAGAGATGTAAAAGGAAAAGTAGCCCATAATGCAGATAGTGTCCCAGATCCATCCCTAGGGCACCTGTATCAATCCCAGTGGAAGACTTCCACCAGAAGTTCATTCAGATCTGTATTCAGAAGTGCACATTTGTTTAAAGCTGGGCTTTTGAGTCAGGAACTTCACACCAAGCCTGAAATGGGGAAAAAAAAGTGCTTCTAGTTACAGATACCAAATAAAGCAGAAAACGAGCATTAATAGCATAGGTGATTTAGGGCAGAAATTTTATAAGATGTGAAATTCTTTCCCTGTTAGTGCAGAGTTAAATAAAACTCCAGTAAGTAAAATGAGGGAGAGTCATGTTTTGGGACCGTGCCGTATTCTGGGACTTCAGAATCAAATGCAATCTCCTGATTAAAACAACAGACTTCTGCAAACCTTCAGACCTTGGAAGAAGAAACCACCTTCTGTGTAGCCAGATTCTCAAGTTGTTGGGTTTACTAAGTGCATAACTTCTCACTATATTTTAAATCAAAAATTTTTTGCTTCCTTCTACTCTCTACACACGTGTAAGGATTTAAAAAGTGGAGATCTGGATTCAAAGCAGGTATAAAAAACACAACTGATTTATCCCATGGTGATGCAGGGACTCCTGTCCTGAAGTACATGTAGAAGTGGCCAGGTAGACTTACCTGCAGGTGACACCCTCCAGACCCTTCACAATCCTTCCCTTCAAGCAAAAATGCTCAAAGAACCAGGAATGAGTCCAGATGGGCAAGGGCTACAGAAAGCATGAGGAAGGTAACACAGGTACAGCCCTGCTGCAGGGACATTTGTGTGGGGGCTGAACACAACCAAAATCTGTACCTCTGTTCCTTGGGTAGTTTGAGAAGGCAAACCTCCAGAAGAGACCCATGTCCAGGAGCCACAGACCATCTAAAATCTACAAAGTAAACCTTAGGGTGAGTGAGTGCTGTCTCATTTTCAAGATAAAGGGTTTAATGTTGTATTGAAAACTTTAAGTCTTTCCACCATGAAGGCAGGTTGGAAGTGTATCCAACCAGAGCTCAGGGCCACAGCACAGGTCTGGCAACAACTTCTCAGTCTCCCACTTTTCTCCAAGGTAGATGAAGTCAGCAATGCTTCCTCAAAGTCATTGCACTTCTAAGGAATAACGAATCTGAGGGTCTCCCTATTTGCCAGATGGGTTTTTCTGTTTTAATCATTGAGATGTTCACATTTCCAGTTTCCTCTCAGCATCCCACATAGTGAGGGGCTCTGTTTATGAGAATACTGCTGTTGGTATTAGAGCTCATTACTCCAGAGCCCAAAGCTTTAAGGAAAAACACCCCATAAGTATCACGAGACTTGAGATGAAGCAAACGAGCTCATACTCCAGAGATGTCCAGCTGGGAGATTCCACTTTATGGAAACACTGCACAAATATCTCCAAATGATTTGTACACCAACATCACACCTCCCAACATTTAGTACTAACATAATGGTCTCAATCTCCTTCCCTGGCATGGGAAGAGGAAGATCCTTTGCACGTTTCTCCCCAACCAAGCAACAACCAGGTTACATCATGACTTTGGTGGCCGAAGCTCCTCGCTTGCCTCCCTCCCCCACCTCAGGAACAATGGCTAACTGTTCTTTTTCCATCTATAAATTTGTCTGAGTTAACAGTTCCCAAGATCTGGCAGCAAGCTGGAGCTGGGAGTGAGCTGAGAGATAGGAGAGTGACAGTCTGAAATGAAACACAGAGCTGCTGGGCCTGCAGCCGTCAGACAGGAGCCTGGCTCCCTCCCTTAAAGATTAGCGAGACTCCTTCGCTGGAGCCCTCCGCATTCCCCAAAATCCTAGCAACAAAGTGCTGTCTCTCAGCCGCCAATGAATCATGTGAATTTAACCTTTCACCTGGCCACAAGGAGGTTAATATACCAAAATAGCCCCTTTTTCTTTTTTTTCTTCCCCCGTTTATTGCCCGTAATGGCAGTGGGGAGCAGGGTGAGAACCCTGCGTAGCTGGACAGGCTCTGGAAGTGGTTTGATATCAAACCTCTGCCAGGACCAGGCTGGCATGCCCAGCATCAGCTCACAGGCTGGAGTTTGTACAGGGAAATAGTTTCCATTACAGAGTACAGGAGGTTTTTGCCTCTCCTTGCCTGGCTCTCCGTGCCCTCCGGTTCAGCCCCACAAAGTTTACCCAGGGCGGCCCCAGCGTGCCCACACGGCCGGATCCTGAGTCACCCGCTGCTCCCGCCCACGGCAAAACTCCCGGAGAACTCCCCAGATGGGGCCAGACCCTCACCCCTTGCAAGATGCTGAGCCCTCCTAGGTCTGTGTATCCTCCTTGGGCTGGAAGTCCTCATCCTTTGGGCTTGGGGCAAAGTTAGAGCTCTCAGAGTCCCCTGCTTAAAGCAAATGTGGAGACCAGTTTGTCCACCTGAAAAAAAATTATGTAGTCTATCCCTCACAGGGTATTCCTGTGCTCACTGCCATGTCAGCCTGAGGATTTCCTGACTGCTCTGCAACTTGGAGCTTCTGTTAAATCCGCCTGGAAGGAAAATGAATTTTTAACAATTTAGGTCCAAGTCATGCAAGCAAAGGTCACTGTTAGGAAGCACATGCCAAATTACCCATCTGAGTGGGGCACATGTTGCAGTTGGAATTGTGTACCTTTAAATATTGAAATTACAGGGTGATTTGTGTAGCCATTTTTGGCTCGTGAGGCTGGAGGAACGGCTGGGACTGAAGCATCCCAGTATAAAGGATCTGTAGGGCAGAGCAAGCAACATCATCTCTGCAGGACACCTTTTATTTCCCATGCCAGTGAAATCCTTGTGGGCTAAGGAAGAAAACAGGATCTTAGACCAAGAGGGGGAAAAAAATCAACTATTTTCCCCCACCTCTATCACAGCCCCACTTCCTGAGAGCCACAGCCACATGCATATACCAGGAGATAAATATTTTTGGCAGACCCTGCTGTTTATTTAACCCTTTTGAGACACAGCCCTCTGGCATCGCCTCACTCTTCGAGGCACAAAACCCGTCTGTCCCTGCCTGGCTGAGCTGGGGCAGCTCAGTCCTTGCCCACAGCCCCTCACTGGAGGGGGCCTCCCCCAGCCCTGGCCGTGTCCATCACAGCCCTGCCTTTGGAATCAGCCTGGCCTCGACTGCAGGAAGTACCTGAGCTTGGTCCCTGGGCAGGGACCAGCCCGTCCCTCGGAGAGTGGGTAGGAAGGGGCTGGGGGTAGCATGGAGGGATTAAAACCTGGGAATGAGGACTTGGGAATGTATCGGCAATGGAGACCAGGGGATGCAGGAGACGCAGGCCCTGTTGGTCCCCTCCTGTCCATCTCCCCCATTCACAGGCAGGGGAAGCAGCTCCTGGGAGATTCCTGCGCCCCCGAGCAGTTTGTCCTTCGTTTAGGAGCTGGGAGCAGAGCCGGGGAGCAGCCCGATGCCAGCCCTCGGGGCTGAAGGGCCGGAATACGTGATGGGTGTCCCTTTACACCCATGGGTGGCTCGGGCCGGGGGCATCGGAGGGGGACCGGTGCCGGCCGGGCGAGCGATGCAGGGCACTGCCTGGGCTCGATTCTGAGCTCGGAGCTCGCCCTGCCCGGCATCCCCGAGGCAGGGGGCTGTGAAACGCCTCTGCAGCCCGGAGGAGGCAGAGGAAGGACAGGGGACATAGGACATCATTGTCACCTCCCAGCACACTGCGGGGAAAGGTATCCGAAGTTTCCACTCTCGGGGTGAGCCTTGCTGCCCTGCTCGGTGCAGCAGGAACGGGAACGTTTCTGCCCTTCTCTCTCCACTTGTCTTTTCCCTTTTTTTCCCCCTCGGATTTTCCGTGGGGGAGGGGGGAGCTAAAAGCCCCCTCCGGGACGGCGCAGGAGGCTCCCACGCGTCCGGCCCGCGCAGGACTCACAAATCAGCCGGAGCAGGATTAGGGCCGAGGGGCCGGGGCGCCGGGCAGTCTGTCCCGGCCCGGGGGAGCCTCACCTGGAGGGGTCAGGGCTCCCTCGGGGCCGTGTCGAGCCGCACCGGCCCCTCTGGAGCTCAGCCGGAGCCAAGCTGTGCCTGGCCGGTGCGGTGAGGGGGCACCAGGAGCCTTTAGGGAGGGGTCGGTCCCTCTCCAGCCCCCTCAAAATAAGGGGTCGAATCCCCCGGGAAGAGCGGAGCCGGGCCCGACTCAGCCCGTCAAAACGGACCGGGCAAAGCCCCCGGCGGGACCGCCAGGGGTCCTCTCCCGAGAGGCCTTCCCGCCTGTCCCACCTCCCTGCGGGGATGGCAGAGAGGGATCGGCGATTCCGGCATCACCCTCATCCGTGCTGTGCCACGAGTTTTGTATCCAATCCTCTCCGAGAGCTCTGTGCGGCCGCCACGTCGGGGTGCGCTCGGTGGGGTCCCCGTGTCCCCCTCCGGTGCGACACCCCCGGGCGCAGTGCGAGGGCTCTAGACGGGCACCTTCCCTCCCACTGCCTGACCCCTTCACCGATCGCAGCCCAAAATCCTACAAACACCCCAAAATCCTACAAACACCCCAAACCACGGGGCCTGCGACGCCGTGGACGCCACACGCAGTCGCCAGGCGCGGGTGACAGTGGCATGTGCGGCTGGTGTGGAGCCCTCGGTGTCGGAGCACCTGCCCGGAGCTGCTCCGCGCCCGCGGGAGGAGCCGCTCCTCGGACCCGCTCCTCGGACCCGCCGCCGCTCGCCGCGGCCTCGGTGGGGAGAGATCCCGGCAACCCCGACCCACCGGAGAAGACAATGCGTTACAAAACTAGTAAAAAAAAAAATTAAGCAGAAAACCCCAACAGCTGGATGGATCTGATCACAGACACGCCACAGGTCCGCGGGCAGGTTTCGCGCACGGTGGTTTTCTCCGTACTTAGCAGCGCCTCGTTTATTCCAACGTTTTCACATTTATTTGAACGCCTGAAGCGATCGGAGAGAGTAGTTCGTAGGTGTGTATTTTTAAAAAATTTACATGCAATAAATTACAGTTAAGTAACATCTTGAAATTGGGAAAACTGGAAACCCACGCGAAACGAAACGAAGAACGCTCCAGTGGGGGCTCAGCCACAGCAACGAAGGGTTTGGTGCTGGTTTTCTGTAGGTACGGTTTTATCCGTGCCGCCGCGGGACTGGGACTTCCAGGGTTTTTATTTTCTTTTTCTATAGCTTTTTCACATTCAAAAAAAATATTTTTCCCCCTTTTAAAAAATATCCTTTCCCCCCCTCCTCCTTATTTTTCTCCTTTTAAAAAAAATTGTTTTGTTTTGTTTCTTTGTTTGGGGAGAATTAGTTGTTTTGGTTTTGTTTTCTTTTTCTGCTCTGCGGGCACAGGGACACAGGGATACCCTGCGAGCCGTAAACGGCCGCTTTTGCGAGCAAATAAATACATCTCCAGCCAGTTGCGTTGCATTATTCCGAGGGAAATAGCTGGCATTCCTGCACCAGTTTATTTTGGAGCTGAAATTTCCCACCCTTCCCGCAGCGCTGCTCCCTGCGGAGGCGAGGCTGGACGGGCAGCGCCGCTGCTTTACCGGAGCGCTCCCGGGCCCGAACGGGGCCCGATCCGGTCGGTAGAAGCCTGCGGGTGACAAAATTCTGTCTGCCCGGGGATGGAGCGAGCGGTGGGCGAGATCCGCCGAGGGTTTTTCCCCGTTTCTCTGGGGAGGAGGTAGAGGCACAGCGACTTTGTGCAGAAGCGCAATAATTCCGGGGAGCAAACCCCGGTAAGGATGGAATTATTTCCTCGCTGGCCGGTACCGAAGGAGAGTTAAATCGGCTGAATTACCCGGGGTAAGCGGGCTGCTGGGACTGAGAGCTCCTTCCCCTCTGAAGTCCCCTTCCGCCGACGGGGAACAACTGGGAGAGGGATTTTTGTCCCCGTCGCCAGGCCAGAGCGACTCGGCCGGGAGGCTGCAGGGATCCTCCTCTCGCTTCTTCCCCTGAGGAAGAGCAGAGCACCGGGAAGCGGGGCAGCCCCGACGGGACGGTGAGGAGCCGGAGCTGCGCTCCGAACGTGCTGAGCCGGGCACGGCCGGACCGGGCAGGCTGCGAGCATCGCCGCATCCTCGGCGGGCCCGTGGGCCGCTTCAGAAAGTCAGGGCGGGCCGGGGGCAGGCTGAGACCCCCGTCCCCGTAAGGATGGGGTTTATGTCGAAACAGAAGCGGAGCGCTCGCTCGGAGCAGCAAAACCACCCGCTCTGATCCTCGGCTCCCAGATCCCGCCGGGAAGTTTGCGGTGCGTTCCCCAGCATCTCCCGGCGGCCCGGGGCGGGGGGGCATCACCTCAGCGAACCCCAAAACCGCAGCGGGGCACGCAAAGGAGGGAGCCACCCTGCAGCCGTCCCCGGGGGCGGGCGGACACCTCCAGCCCCGCTGCGGGGGCGGCCGGCGGGCCCGGGGCGGTGCGGGGCGCTCGGGGGCCGCATCCTGCCCCCGCTCCGCCCGGCCCCGCGCCTTACTCCGACCCCCCCGCCGGGAGCGGAGCCGGAGGGACTTATCCCGTCCCCCCCTGCCGGGAGGCGCCCAATCCCGGCCGGGACCGGGGCTGCCCCGCTGGCCGTCACGTGGGCCGGCCCGCACCGGGGCCGCGTAAAGAGCCAGAGCCGGAGCCGCCGCCGCCACTTCCCCGCCGGGCGCAGCCAGGGACGCACCCACGGGAGACGGGGAGGCGACAAGGGGGACAGCGGGGGAGGGCAGCCCCTCTCTTCCCGGGGGTCTTGCTAGTTTGGTTTTGTTTTTTTTTTTCCTCCTGCCTCCCCCGCGAATTTCATTGTATTTTTTTAAATTATTATTTTTATTTTCCTGGGATTTTCCTGGATGGTGTGAGCACAGCTCCATGCCCGGCTCCAGGCCATGCCCGGCTCCGCTCCCGGCACGCTGCCATGTGAGTACCTGTGCGGGAGGAGCGGGCCAGGGCGGGATGGTCTAGTGAGGTTGGGCGGCTGCAGCCCTCCGTCCGCACAGAGAGGCCTGTCCCGGGGTTATTGCGCTTTTTAACAGGCAGCGCTAGTGGCTGGGGTACACCGGGGATGCTCCCGATCCTGGATCTCTGCCCAGATCCGTCGGGACCCCGCTCCTGCAGGGAGCCCAAGGGGCCGCAGCCGGCCGCGTCCTCGCCAACAAGGCCCCGAGCTGCGCTCCAGGCCCTGGGGTTGGGGAGGGGAAAAAAAAAAAAAAAAAAAGACGGGAAGGAAAATGCTATTGGGAAAAAATTTTAATTGTTGGAGTGTTTTTCCGGCCCGTTGGAGGTGCCCAGGCGGGCGGCGAGGAGGGGGAAGGTGCCGGAGGGGTCGCTGCCCGTTCCAAGGAGGTTAATCCTCGCCGTGGCTCAGAGGAAAATTTAAAGGAAAACAAAACAAAGGAAAAAATATTACAAATTTCAGCCCATGCTTGAGGCAGGGAAGAGGCGTTTTCGGCGGGGAAAGGCCGTCGGGTGCCCGGTGTGTGCGGGGTCTCAGCCCGCTCTCTCGGTTCTCCCTCCAGGTTCCTCTGAGTGAGCCCCTCGGGCCCTGAGCAGCCGCCGCCGCCGAGGACGGAACATGTATCAGGGTCTGGCCCTCACCCCCAACCATGGCCAGTCGGCTTATTCCCACGACTCCAGCAACTTCCTCCACTCGTCGGCCGGCTCGCCCGTCTACGTGCCCACCACGCGGGTGCCCTCCGTCCTGCAGACGCTGCCCTACCTGCAAGGCTGCGAGCCGCACCAGGGCCACCTCGGCAACCCCCCGGGCTGGGGGCAGAGCGGCGGCGAGGCCGCGGCTTTCAACGCCGGCAGCCCCCACCCGCCCTCGGGCTTCTCGTACTCGCACAGCCCCTCGGGCAGCAGCCCCTCGGGCCGCGACGGCGCCTACCAGGGGCCCCTGCTGCTGGGCGGCGGGGGCCGGGAGCAGTACGGCAACGCCTTGGTGCGCTCCGTTAACGGGTCCTACTCCAGCCCCTACCCCGCCTACGTGACCCCCGAGATACCGCCTTCCTGGACGGCCGGACACTTTGAGAGCAGCGTGCTGCACAGCCTGCAGACCAGGCAGGCCGCCTTGCCCGCCCGCAGGGCCGCTTTCGGTAGGTGGCCTCCGCACTTTGGCGACGTTTCGGGGCGCCGGGTGGGAGCCGTCCCCATCCTAATCCCGTTCCCCGTCCCCTCGGCAGCCCCGGGAGGAGCTGTCCCGCTGGCATCCCCGAGGGAGAGGAGAGAATGATTTTATCCCGGAATGGGGAGATGGTCCGGGAACGGGGTGTGTGCGGCTGACCCTGGACAGCGGTGGGATAAGGGAGGGGGTGCGTGTGTGACAAGAAGGGCAAAGACCACGAATCCAAGCAGAGCAATTCTCCCGGAGCACAGAGAAGCAGGGGTCGTTCAACCCCTTCGCTCCCCACCCCACCACCACCCCCGCGATATCTCCTTCCCACAATATCGACTTTGTGCCTGTGCTTCAATACTTACCCTTGTGTTTAAATTAGCGGGGCAGATTTATAGCTCCGTCCCTTTTAAGTAATTTATTGTGGTAAATTAGTTTATATTTGAACAGACTCTCGGTCTCCTCATTTGCCTTCGCCCAAACAGGTCCGCAGCTGCTTTGCTCTGCGGCCTTTGGGGAGACACCGAAAGGCGCTCAGGCGTCGAACAATAAACTTCAATTCCTTTGCACCCACACCGAGAGTCCCCTTAAACCAAACTCTGAGCAAATAAAGTTTTGGGCTTGATATAACAGGAGTCTCCGTGCGCGGGGTTTATAACCCGGGGGCGCTCCACCAGCCTCCTCCGGCTGTGGTTTGCAAAGTCCTTTAAAAGCCACTTCAAGATCTCAGCCGCGTTATCATCTTTACTGCGGTGAACGGAATTATCTTATCTTCACCCCAAGAACAAAGTTAAAGCAGGGAAGCAGCCCCCTTCCCACCGAGCTCCCTCCCCGCTCGGCTTTTCCTCCCATGCCGGAGGTGCTGGGCAGAGGTTTCTTTCCAGGGGTTTCTCTTTGTGAAAATCCTTTGCATCGTGCGGGAAAGGATCGTCCTGCTGAGGGAAGTGATGTCTCAGAAATCTTTTCTGCACTTGAATTCGATGCTTTAGGATCCAGGATAGCGGCTGCCGTTCTCTCTGCCGTTTATTTTTGCTCTTGGATAGTGTAAACTCTCTCAAGTAGCCTAAACTATTCTTTCTTTCTTTTTAAAATTTTTTTTCCTTTATTAAATTCAGTGAATTACTGTAATTTTTTTTATCTTTTCTCTTTACATTTTATTTCTATTTTCCATTCCCCCCTTTTTAAAGTTTTGCTCTTTTTCCTTTTTCTGTCCGTCGCATCAGTATTAATCGGACCGAAGATTTTTTTAAAAAACAATTTAAAAGATATTTTTCCTCTAAAGAAAAGAACAAGAAAAATAAGTTCTTTTTAAAAAGAGGGAGAAAAAGCGGTAGTAGGAAAAAGACCGACTCTCGATTGAGAGGTGTCCCGGTTTCGCTCCCGTTTGCCGCTGAGCCGTGCTTGGGGCAGGGATGGACCGCGGACGGTGCTCTGCGGCTCCTTCCCTGGATTTTTTTTTCCCCCGAAAAAGTGAGGAAGAGCCTCTCTAGCAGGAGCTGGGGCCGCGGGCGGCCGGCGATGCTCTCGTGGGGAGCCCGGGATGCCCGCGGGTGCCAGCCCCGCATCTCTCGGCGGGCAGCTCAGAGCCTTCCCCGCCCGGGCCATAGGCTGGCTGTGTTTCGTGATGGAAATCAGGAAAATCGCCCCATTTTGCCCCGTCTCCCATCTATTTTTGCAGCCCGGGATAACATCGCGCTGCCCCGCTGATGACCCTGCGCCTCCCTATCCCGGGGAGCCCCCAGCCACGTTCAGGGAACGGGAAGGGATGGGGGAATAGGCGGCCTTTGAACAAAATATTAAGAGATTAAGGTGCGGAGGAAATAAAGGTATTTGGGTCACACTTTCAGGGGGAGATAAACCCCTCCGCACAGGGACATCCCCTAGTATTGGGGCACAGAGGATTGCAGACCCTGTCCCGCTGGGGACATCCCCGTGCCTGGGGGTGCTCCCGACGCTCACGCCGCGGGTGTTGATTCCAGAGTACCTGGAGGAGTTCCCTGGGGACGGCCGGGAATGCGTGAACTGCGGAGCCATGTCCACCCCGCTCTGGAGGAAGGACGGCACCGGGCACTACCTGTGCAACGCCTGCGGGCTCTACCACAAAATGAACGGCATCAACCGGCCGCTCAAGCCGCAGAAGAGGCTGGTAAGAGAGGGAAAGCCCGCAGGGATCCCCTGCTCCACCGCGGCTGGCCGGAGGGCAGGAGCTGGGGGGCTGTCACGGTGTTCTTGTCTCTGTACTTGTGTTAGGCTCTGTTTGACTCCCTGTCCTCCCACAGATTAAAGGCCAGGACACCCGTGTTGTGCACAGAACCGGCTGGGGTCAGGGGAATGGGATGAAGCCGGAGGGGTTTCTACCCTGGCATGAGTGGTGGGCAGTGGAGACAGGGCTGAAGGGACTGAAGGGGTCCCAGGGCTGCACCAGAGCCGAGCAGGAACAATCACTCTTGCCTGTGGTCGGGAACCTGCAGGCTTCCCCTGGCTCTGTTCCTGCAGTGGGTGTTTTACTTTGTATTCTATTACTATTACTATTACTATTACTATTACTATTACTATTATTATTATTATTATTATTATTATTATTATTATTATTATTATTATTATTATTATTATTATTATTATTATTACTGTTTCCGAGCTCTCCATGCAGACAGACACGGTCTAGGCAGAGCAGTTGAACAGGAGGCAGGGCTGCTCCTGAGCTGGCCCAGCGGGCTCGTGGCTGCTCACAATGGGAGCAGGATGAGGCCCTGCTCCCTGCTGCCTTCACCCTCCCACCTAAGGGGAAAACTTGGGGTTTGGCAGTTCCCAGTTTCCCTGCTGGTTAAAGCATTAATTCCCTCTGTCAGTGTAATATTGGGCTTCCTCCAATTGGGATCCCATGGTGAGAGAGGAAAGGCACATCCTTTTTTATTTTTTTGTGGAGCCGCTTTGGGATGTTTAAATTTGGTGGTAACAGTTTTGGTTTTAGAGCTTGTCATCAGACGCCGTCATTACAAACAGGATGTTTGTTGGAGCCCTTCTGGGGAACAGCTGGGAGCTCCTTGGGCTTTCACCAGGGGTGTGTTCCTGCAGTTATTTTTTGGTATTGCAAAAAAATTATTAGCAATAACCCAAAAGCGGCAAGCTCCTGTGTATGAAAATCAGTCAGGAAAAAGAAAAAGCTGAGATTGAGCAAGATGTTTCATTCTGATTCCGACCCTTGGAAATGTAGCTCTGGATTTGCAAAATGAAATGAGTATTAGCTCCATGGAAAATACCCCTGTTTTGTTCATCACATTAAAATCAAGGCATTTTTTGTGTAACATCCAGCATTATCCATCAGGATTTGCCTGTCCCTCCAAAATCCTTCTGTCTCCTTAAATGTGATGACATTAAATCTGAGCCCCCGGTCGCTGCTGTGCCGCAAATCTCAGAGTTGCGCTGCTGATTTCTTCAGAGCAAACAGGACCCGTGCAGAGAGAGAGGTGCAAACCAGTTCAAATCAACTCTGCATTTCAGACTGGCATCCAAATGTGTCACTGGATGAATTTCTAGGGGATTTTTGAGCAGCTTTTCCCTGAGGGAATTGGAGACATCTCGCTGCTATTCCAAATTTTATTTCAGCACATGGGAAGAGAGACAGCCGTGCATTGCCTGCACTCTGCCCGAGCCTCATCTAAAGCAGCCATCAGGCATTTTTCAACAAACATTTCAACAAGGTTTTCTGGTGGAAAACGCTTGTTTGCATAATTAAGACTGTTGGGAATTACTAAAGTACTTCCAAACTTTTTTATTATTTTGGCAGTAAATACAACAATGATAAAGCTTAAATGAAAGAGCCAATTCTTGTCCAGGGGAAGCGTTTTGCTAGGGTTGAAACACTTGAGGGGGGTTTGGCTTACGGATTAGAAAAGGGGCTGCAATTTTGACTTTCCATTCTGACTTTGGAAAGAAACATTTTGGAACCTTGGGTTTTCCCAAGGATGTGAAATGTCGTGTCGCAAAAAGTCCTGCCCTTTTGGAAGAAGAGGGATCTACTGATGGTGGGCAAGAGGGTGCCAGCTCTGGGAGCAGAGCAGTGAATGCAGTGACTCTGTGGCTGTAGGAACAGTGAAATCCATTTTCACAGTGCAGTGAAATACAGACACAGGAAAGAAAAATGGTTGCTTTCATCCTTTACGTTACGACCTTTGTTCTGTATGCAGACACTGCTCTGGGAGTTATTCTGACTTCTGTTTTCACAAAGCAAAGTCCCCCAGAAGAGAACACTACACTGCAGGAATGATGTCCTGCAGCCCAGCCTGCTCGTGCATGGCAGGGGGAAAGCAGCAGTAGTGTAGTTTCCACTTCATTTTTTGTTTCCTATATTTTTTTTGAGATAAGGGCAACATCCTCAACACAGCAGGGACAGCCACTCTGCTCCAGCCTGTGTCTGCATTCAAAAACACCCAGAGCTGAAGGACTAAGCAGGAGCTGAATTTTTCCAGCTTGGCTCAGAGAATATTTTTCCACCGCAGCCCAGGAGGAATTTTTTCAGCCTGTCGTTTTTTACAGTGGGCAATGTGCAGTGGCTTTGGTGACACATTAGGGGAAGACGGGGTTGGGATGTATCACAGCCCTGGGACAGTCTAATAGGATCCTAGAGCCATCTCATGGTGTGTGCCTTGGTTTCCTTCTGCCCCTCAGTTCTTACTCTCCCTCATCCTCCAAGGCGTGCCCAGAGCCGTAGTATCAAAGGCAAATCTCAGGGGATGCTGCTGCCTTCAGCTCTGACCCTCTTGAGTTCCCCACTTTCAGGAGTTGAGCCCAGATTTCTCAGCACACTTTGCTATAATTTCTTTCCTGTAAACCACAGATCCCCTCGAATCTGTTGGAAATGGGGGCATAGAAGCGTTGATTAAATCTGGGGGTTCGGTGCCTTTTTTTTTTTCTGTGAAACCTGGTGGTTTCTTTTCCACGTTTGAAAAGGAGGTGAAGCAAAGTCCCTGACAGTTTGGTCTCCCTCAGAGGGACCTTCCCTGCAGGCTTTGAATTTTTTGGGTTCTCCAAGCAGCTCTCACATACAGTTAATTCAATAGGCACCAACTCACCATTCCTTGAGCTTATCAGCAGCACTTGGCTGTCAAGCCAGGTCTGTGAAGAGTTTTTGTTTGAGTGTATGGTGCATTTGTATAAATAAACACTGAGCACAACGTTGAAGTCAACAACTTCCTAAGAAGGTCAGAATGGTACAAAGGCAGCGGGGTGGAGGCAGGCAGAAATGCATTTTCTTTCAAGAGAATTGCTGGGAAACCAGCAATAATGTATTGTACCCTCGTCCTTCAGTGAGCAGTGGTAGCCTTGACTGTCTCTTTCTTGCTAAGCTGTAGGTTGTGGTGCAGGTTCTCATGGGGTTTCTGTGGTTTAAATGATAATATTGGTGATGTAGGATGGTTTCTTCTCTTCCTGGCTGTGTGAGGAGGAGCCAGTCTGCAGAGTAACATTCAGGGTGCACAGAAGGCACTTGCCACTGTCCCAGCAGGAAGCCCATGAGCAGGTTGTGACACAGTGCTGGCAAGGTGGGCAGAGCTCTGGCAGGGCTGGCATTGCCCTTGGGCCACCAGAGCCACAGGTCTCGTTGTCACCTCATCTGCGAGCATCCTGTGAAACTGGGAGAGTGTCCCTTCCTCACAGGGCCCGGATAATTTGAGACTTTCCAAAGACCTTTGCACTGGTCTTTCCCCATCTGCAGGCGAGGACAGATTACAGCAGGCACACACAGTTATCCCAGGGCTGAAAGGCTCCAAATTCCCCTTTGTGCCCACAGCAGGAGCTGGACTTCAGAATCCTCGCACCCTCCAGGTGCTCAGCACCTCCCTCTGCTCCCATGGGAGCCGAGGCCCCTCCTGGCTGCAGAAAGAGCAGCACAGCCCTGGCAGCTGAAAGGCTCTAAAGGGCTCTGTGGAGCTGCCCCAGGATCTTGCTGTGACACCATGTCAGGGACACAGATTGTTGTCTCATCCTCCATGCCAGGCTCGTCAGCTCACGCTTGGGTGTATTATTATTTTTGCCTGGTTGTTTCTTGCAAGCTGAATAATTCCCAAAGTGATGCCATTATTTGCAAATACTTGCTGAGACCTCTTTGCTCAGCAACGAGTGGATCAAACCTAAGGCATGTCACTTGTGCCTCTTGAAATTCAAAGCTGATCTTTATTTGACTGCTAACCTTGTAAAAACATTTCATTTTTATTCCTCCTCTTCCCACCTCATTCGTTACACTGCTCAGTCAGGATATCAAGCAATAATGGAAAAATAAACAAACAGGGAGTTCTTTATTGCCTCCATCACCTTTTTTCTGCCTTTGAGCAGATTCAAAACAATTTTTCTGGTGTCTGAAGAACATATTTAGACACCTGAATGTGGAGAGCCTGAGATATTACTTATGTCACAGATATCTTACACTTAGTGAGGTCTTTTATTAAAATAGTTTCAATACCTGATGTTAAAAGACTATTAAGTGAAATGCCCATTGAGCTGACAAGTCTGTATAAAGACAGATATGAATTTTCCAGTGGCTTGAAGGGAAGTTGTCAGAAATTAGTTTGCTGCTTCTGCCAGAATATTTTCCTTCTCCATTTGGATTTATTAACTTTTAAGAGCCAGCAATCCCTGCACTCACCAAGTATGTCATTAATTAATGTCTGCAGGGTTTCTACAGCCTGTAAGAGAACAGATTATCTGTGAGACTTGAAGAATAACCATCCCTGGTCTCATCATGTTCAGTTTGGTTCTGCTCAGTTCAGCCAACTGATTCTAGTTGTCTTAACCCAGAGATTAATTGGGATGTTTCTAACTTTAGTGGTAGTTCTGAGTGCAGGAAAACAGAAGAGTTCACTTAAAGCATGAGTTTTCTTCATGCATTTAAAGCCCAGCTGGCATTTTCCATGTCTTTCTCCATCTGAGTGGATGTCCTGGAGGGAAGTTCTCCATGCTTTGAGTCCTGATCACTTCCAGCAGATTTGTTGATAGTTTGTGAAATGAACTGCAAGGATATTTTCCAGGTTTTTCTATCTCAAAAAAAAAAAAACCAAAAAACCTCCAAACCAAAACAAATAAAGAAACCCAAACCAAACAAACACTTGCAAATTAGAGTGATCTCATTTGAATGTAATTTCTTTGATCTGAAGCTGGCTCTTGCGCGTTCCGCATTTTCCGGGAATATGGTGTACTTGGGGATTTCATTTTGGTATGAAAGGAAACTTCCCAGTTCATCACTGCTGTGTGTGCACTCACATGCTTGTTTGCTTGTTTTGAAGTCCTCATCGAGACGAGCTGGCCTCTGTTGCACGAACTGCCACACCACCAACACCACGCTGTGGAGGAGGAACGCCGAGGGCGAGCCCGTCTGCAACGCCTGCGGGCTGTACATGAAGCTCCACGGGGTGAGGAGCACCTCCACTGTGTGAGGGACCCTCTGGGGTCTGGGATCACTGCCCAGCGGGTCCAGGAGATCAGCTCTGGAAGCACCAGCCTCTAGACTGACCCAGAGGAGCTGTACCACAGTCCCATCTCCCTGAATAGCTAAAAGCTCAGCCTGCTGGGGTTCTCCAGGGTCAGGCTGAGCTGGAATGCTGGAATGTTCTCAGCTTGCCCAAGATGTGGGTGCTCCATCCCTGGAAGTGCCCAAGGCCAGGCAGGATGGGCCTTGGAGCAGCCTGGGAAGGTGTCCCTGCCTATGGCAGAGGAGCTGGAACTGCGTGAACTTTAAGATCCCTTCCAACCCAAACCATCCTAGGATTCCATGAAATTAAATCTTACCAGGCTCCAGTAGCTGGAGGCTGAAGCTCCCCAAACCCAGACTGAGCTAAGGGGCCTATTTCTTCTCTGTGTCCTAGTTAAGAATGTGTGAAGGAGGCTGAGGAGCCCACATGGAGGCTGGCTGATAACATTTACCCACAGAGGATGGGAGCTGTTGGTGACATGTCCACCAGCCCAAGAGGAGACTCCATCCCTGCATAAAATTTACCCCATGCCCAATCCCTCTGAGCCCTGTAGGCTCTCATTCTGTCAGTGCCATTTAATAGGGCCCTGTCGCAAAGATCACTAATAAATCAGGAAAAGAAAAATAGGAAATAAAGGGAAAAACAAAATTTGTGGGAAAGCTTTAGCTATTAGCCTTATATATCTTCCAGCCAAGGCCTGATGCAGAGAAAAATAGCTCTTAGTGAAGGACAAGGACTTTAGGTGCTTTGTATGAGCTACAGCACAGAAATAGGAGAGCAACACGTGTGGGAAGGAGCTGAATAAAATACAATATTAATGATTGCAAACTTTATGAATGTCAAGGTACCACGACCTCTGGCCATGAAAAAGGAAAGCATCCAGACGAGGAAAAGGAAGCCTAAAAACATTACCAAAGGCAAAGCCTCAACAGGTACAGTGCTGTTATGCTCCATCCTAGGGTCTTGGAGCACAGTTCACTTCACAGTGTTTCCTTTTCTGCATGAAATTATGATAATTATAAAATAATGAGAGTTTTTTCTTGGTGATTGCTTTAGATCTGGGGCCCGTATTTCTGCATAGACTTGTTGTGATAGGAAGATGCTCAGTGGGAAATCTCAGTGCTCTCATATTCTCGTGAGGTTTCTCTGGGCTGTGGGCACCTGGCACCAGTGCAGCAGTGCTCATGTGTGGGTAGATTTGGGCTAAATTGAGTAATGGGAAAAAAAACCACTGCCAGATTGTGAAAGGCAATCAGCATCTATCAGCCTCTTGACAGCCTAATACAAAGTGTTTTCTGACAGATGTGGTAGAAAGAAAACAGTAGAGCCATGCTGTGAGATGTCATGGTCGCTGTTAAAATATAAATTTCTTTAAGAGCAGATTTGCACCTACATTGCTTCACTGCCCTCTACCAATTGTCTTCCAGGATCCACAACTTCAGCCACCAACTCCCCTTCTTCCATCACCAACTCAGACAGCACGGTCACTTTAAAGTCAGAGCCCAGCACAACCTCCCAGTACCCCGGACAAACCCTCGTGTCGGTGTCCCAGGTAAGGGACAGGGCCCTGAGCCAGCCCTGCTGGGCTGGGGGATCCACACACCTCCTGCCTGGGGGGCCTGGATGAGGTGAAGCAATTATGAGCATGAGCCAAGATGCTGTGGATGAGAAAGGTCTCCAGCCTGTTGGTTCCCCATGGGATCTTTCATCCTGCACTGGAGAACTGTCCAAGCTCTGCTGTGGCTTCAGTGCAGAGCTGAGTTTAATTCCCACCTCTTGCCATGAAAGCACAACACTGTTGAGTTGATGAGATCAGCCCAGGGTGGAATCCTCTGTAGCTCCCAAAAAAGGCACCCTGGGCTTGTGTTATCTGCACCTTATAGCCTCGAGGTGCTTAGTGGCCCCAGACCTGTGATGCTGTCACTTCTGTCCCAAGCTTTTCTTAGGGGCCGGTTGCTATTTCACCTTGATATAGGAAGAAAAAGGCTCTAAATCAACCCACACATCAAAATTTTGTGGCCCAAACACTGTCTTTATGCTGAGTGTGAGCCCTCCCTGAGCTGGATATGTGTGTATGGAGGGGAAGCTCAGCCCCAGCACCCAAGTGCCTGGTGCAGCACAGGTTACACCACATAGGGCGGGGTTTTTTGTTTGAAACCAAGAAATCTGTTTTGTGCTGTGCTCTGAAAAAATATGCACACACCTAAAGATTTCCAAACTGGGCATATTTAACCAATGGATAAATGCAGCTGGGCCCTGGGATGCCTCCTCTTTGCCTGGTCATTGTGCTTGCAGGGGGTGCAGCACCCGTCCTGCCCAGCTCCGGACTGCTCTGAAGGGAACTGTGGCATCAGGGATAGCCCACCCTGCTCACAATCCATCCCAGCCCTGCCTCTGCACTAGACAATGGCCAGTGGCTAACGGCAGGGCTCCTAACACCCCTCTGCTTCCCTCCCGGGCAGGCACAGAGCCAGGCTGACGAGGCGCTGGCCGGCGGCCACGGCGAGTTCAAGTTCGAGCCCGAGGACTACAGCTTCTCCCCCAGCAGCATGGCCCCGCAGCCCGGGCTGAGCGTGCCCCTCCGGCAGGACTCCTGGTGCGCCCTGGCGCTCGCCTAGGAGCCCCCAGGCTCCTCAGAAAGCCTCGGGACCAACGTTTTTGGCGTCTGGCAGGCAGGAGGACAAAGCTCCAGTGCCCCGGGATCGAGCCACAGCCACAGGACAGGCTTCTCTTGGAGGATGCCATGGAAAACGCCAGCTGGATGGGGCTGGGATGACCCCACTGTGGCACCAGGTTCCCAAAAACTCATCCTTCCCCAGAGGGACCCAGGGCTGCCTCCCCAAGGCCGGAACCCCGGGGCCGCCTCCGTTTTCCTGGGGAAAGCCTTCCTCCTCTGAGATGAAACCAGCAAATAAATGCATCCCAGAATCTGTTTATTCGCAGTGATTTCTCCCTCCTAAGACTCCACTGTGTGCAATTTATTCCACTTTCCAATAAAAGACTGTAATAACATGCCACCAAATAACTTAATTTTATTAAAATGTAAGCTACGTGGCCTGCCTTATGTTTTATTGGCCACAACAGGAAGAAAAGAGAGAGAAAAAAAAAAAGGTTTGTTTTAAACATTTACTGTTTTATATTAAAAACAATCATCTCTATAGAGTGTTAGCTTCTGAAGCGTTTTGCATATCAACACTGAGCTGATGAGTCATACATGAAATAAACACGCTGCTCTTCCCTTTCCAGCTCCAAACAAAGAGGTTTTTATTATTATTTTAGGCAAACGACATGACAAAAATGGTCAAAACCTCCCAATAATAAAAGAATACTAAAATGCTGGGGTTTTATTTTGTATTTCCTGATTGGTTTTGATGTTGGCAAGTGTGACCATTAGAAAATCAAAAGTTTGTCCTCCAAAACTTGAAAGAAAGGCTTGAGGGACTGAAAAATAAGGGGTGTGTTGGGGGTGTAATTGTTTGCATACAGTTTTGGGGATGTTTTGTGTGGAAGATTACCAGCTTTCAGCCATGCAGAGCAGATTGCTTTTTAATTATTTTAATGAAGGCCAAGTAGAAAACAATTTCTTGGAGCTGAGCTGTAGCAAAAAATTGTCAGTGATGCAAAACCCACACCACACTTCCAAAAGCTGGCAACAGCATGTTTCTGCAGCATCTCAGAAGTGGGAAATGGGGGTCCTGTAAGTCCCAAGGAACCTGGGGATGAGGAGTAGACCCTACTGAAGGGGAGAGATGGGTGGGAAATGAGGGGGGAGCAAGGTCATGAAGTTACTTATGGCCTACTTTATTTGTTATTTCTAAATAAAATCCCCAGCCTTGCTGTACAGCTATTTATGGCCAGGAAACTGTCAAGTAATAGTTCCTTTATATAGAAGTTGACCTGTCCAGGGCTTCCTGGAGCAACTCTTCCTCTTGTCAGAAGAGATGGATCGCTTGATTTTTATTATAAACAACAGGCTAAGGAGGATCAGGGAGAGTGAATCTGACATCGAGTCACAACTCAGCTGAGATGGAGGATGGTGCTTTCCACCTTGCTGCAGGAAAGGAGATGCTCCAGGATCTGGGGAGCACTGGTCCCTGCAGGGGCTGGTCTGTGCAGGCATGGTGAGAGTTCAAGCCACCCTTTTACCAAAGCCCATGGATGAAATCTGTCTTTGGAGGAGTATTTCTTGTGCCTCCAGAGCTTCATTAGCAGCCTGCATGATGCCAAGCTCCAGTGCCAGAGCAAAGGCTGTCATGGAATGGCATCCCTGCAGGCCAGGCCCGGCACTGGCACACCGTGTTTGCAGGGCCAGGCTCTGACCATGGATCCACATCTCCACCGTTTGTTTTTCCACTCTCTGGCCAGCCAACATCCGCAGCAGAGCCAGGCACAGCCAAGCACAGCCAGATAAGCCAGCAGCACAGGGCTGGCGGGACACACCATCCCAAATCCAGCCCAAAATGCGCCTCTGGGAGCTGGGAGATGGGAGATGTGGCCGAGCTCAGGTGACCTGCTGGCACTCAGGGTGATGTGTCAAGGCACAGGCTGGCAAGAGGCAGCAGAGCCTGGGTAATGAGCAGTGCTCCCAGGCACCTCCCCAAACCCCAAACTTTGCAGGCAGGAAAAAAACGGCAGCGCAGCAGAAGTCATGGCAAGATGATTTCTGTGGATGGTGGCAGGGGGTCCTCGCTTTTTCATCTGCATGACCCCGAGGAGGAGAGTTATTTTAAAGGCAAACAAGGAGACCTAAACAATGCCAAGATGTTGACACCAGTGGCTCCAGAGGTTTTATTTATTGCCTGTTGGTAACCGTGGGCCGAGCGTCAGGATGCTCCGGGGGCTGGTGACAGACGAAACGAGGCAGAGGGACAAGAAGTGAAACAACTGGGACGTGTGTAATTTTTCCTTCCTGCTCACTCCCTGCCCTCACTGCTGACATCATCCACAATGTTGGCTTTTCTCTTCTTGGGGGCGTCTTCCAATCTTTCGCTCCCATTCCCAGGGCAGGACCCATTCCTGCAGATTTGTGTCCCTTGGTCTCCTCATGGCAGAGGCAGCGTGTCTGCCCAGCCCTGTGGGAAAGAGGAAATTCCTTCCCTCCAGGTCTTTGCACCCACAGAGACGCCAGCACCCCTGTGCTGGTCCCAGGCTTGCTGACCCACATCCAGGGGGATCCATGCAATATATAGCCATTCTTCCCCCAGTTGTCATTTAAATCCTTCCCTAGGAGATCCACATCCCTTTGTACCCCCAATTACATGGCAAAGAGGGGCATTTGTCCCAGTAGATGTGAACAAAAACCACGGGAAAGTTTGGGTCTTCCCAGCTCATGGTACATCCTCAATCCTGCTCCTACAGCCTCCCAGTGGCACAACCCAGCTCAGCCCACACAGTTTTTCACAGGAATTGGAATGTTTGGGGTGGCAGGGTTGGAGGAGATCAGACACAAAACTGAGGTCTGGGAGAAGCAGACCCTGCAGCTGACCAGGATACTGTCCCACCCCTCCTAGCTCCAGCCAGGTTGGACCCTGCCCAGATTCTGTGCCAACAGCAGCTCTGTCACCTTCAGAGAACAACCTTTACCTTTACAACCTTCTCTTTCCCAAACCCTTCTCAGCCCCCTTGGTGCTCCCTCCCCTTCCAAGGCATGGGGTGTGTTTGCTCTCCTGCAGGTCTGGTGGCTTGTGGACAACTATTCTGTTTATTGCTGCTGTACAGCTGCCTCACAGCTATCAATTGCCTTTGTTCAAAGGTTGCCTGCCCAGATGATTTTACAACATGGCTACAATGATTTGCTCCATTTTGCACTTTAAACTGATGCCACGGTGATTTCTACCAAGTCAGCGAGCGAGTAATGAAGCACTTGAACCTATAAACACATGTTGTTCTTGTTTATGGTCATATTAATAGCACAATAAAATCATTGCTCACCCAAGCAGTTGCTTAAAATAAAAAAAATAAAAAAAAAAAAAAAAAGTTTGTTTCTTTTAGGTTTCTGCATGGAAAATGGAAAGTTGTGGTTTCATGTCTGCCGGACCCCCAAAGCCCCAGACTCTCTAATGGAGTGTCACTTATGTTGGAGCACAGAACCATCATTTTTCCTGTGCTGCACACAGAAATGTTCAGCACAACTTGTGTGGCAGCTCAGCTGCTGCCTGGGCTCTGCCCAAACTGCAAATACCACCCAGCTGTCAGAGGGGTTTGAGGGTTCCTTGCACAAGCCCTGGGGACACAGCCCCCGGGAGAAGCTGTGCACCAAGGCTCTGGTTTGGCTGATTTGTGCCAGCTGGGGAACACACCCCGTGGTCACAAGGGATGGGGGCTTCAAACTTCCTTTCCTTGGTCCTGTGCTTGAAAAGTCTGGGAAGCATTATGTGGATCCAAGAGATTTCTCCTGGAAAGAAGGTGGAAGCCAGGTACAGCAGTGCTCTAGGGGATGAAGGGGTGTAGGGTCTGTTGCTGGTTTTTATCTCTCTGGAAGTGATTGGTGATCCACAGAGGTAAATTCATCCTTCCCTGTCCACTGCTTCACTGTTCCTCTCCAATGTTTTGGGTTTTTCTGACAAGCTGCTGTCATGTCCCAGCCAGGAAAACAACTTTTTTTTGCTTTCCAGGTCGGTGTGCCTCAGTAATTAAATATCCAGGCTATTTACTCGTGCAGCAGCTAAAGCAGAGCTGAATATTCAATCTCACCATTGTATGCATAGAAGAAGAAAACAAACACCACCAGTCCTTTCATCACGTCAGGTGGTCCTTCCTGGAGAAAGCTTTGTGGCCAGGGGCTGGTAGGAGGTGGTGTCTCCAAGAATTTCTTCTGTTCAGTATCAAATTTACATAGAATACACTTAATGAAGAGCAATAACACCTTCTGCAAAGTGATTTTATTTCAAAGAAGTTCCTCCTCAAAGGGAAGCTTGTTGAGCAGCACATTCCAGAAAGGCTCTTGTTAAAGGGAGTTTTTTCCTCATCCAGCTGTCTTCTCTGAAAAACACCCATCCCATGTTCCAGTAAAACTTCTACCCAAGAGCACCACCAGGTAACACGACAGGGATACAGCAGGTGTTAAGAAGAAGGATGAGGAGAAGTTTTGGGGCAGTTTTTATGGTCAAACTTGGCAAAAAACATCTTCACCTACAGTTTTCTGGTGCCCTGGGACTGCTGGGGTTTGCCAGCCTTTGCCCTGTTGTTGCAGGTTCTCCTTAACATCGTTAGGAAATGCATTAATAATGGAATTCCAAGAAAGATTTTATGGCAAGCATTTCCACAGCAGTGTTAAATGTGGCCAACAGCAGACCTTGACCGTTGTGCTGTTTGAAAATGTTGGAGGCTGAGCTGCTTCCAAGGCCAATTCTTCAGCTGGTGCAAGGTAATACTGCTCAGCAACTCTCCCACAGAAACAATTAACCTCATAAAGGGGATGCTGTTTGCATTTCCTGATGACCTACAAAAAAACAGGAAGAAGTAGGAAAATTTTATCATTCAAGTAGAAGATTCTGGCTTGGTTTGAGTGCAGTTGTTTCATGCCTAGGAAAGCTTTGGAAGCCCTCATATTGGGAATGAGTGCAAATAAGCACAAATGGAGGGAAAGCAGAATAGAAAACAGCAAAGTAAGATGCTTCTTATGATTTTTTTTCCTCCAAACCAAGCAAATGGCTCCAAGCAAACACTGGTGGAAACTTCCAGCCCTTGTTCCAGTTTCACCTGTGCTCTCATTCCCCTTCCCTAGGGAAAGGCATGGGACTGACCCTTCTGTGGGACCACCTGAGAGAGTGTTGGGAGGGAAAGAGAAGTGGCACAGACAGGACATGGAGCAGAGCCCTCGTGTCGCTGTCACTGCAGGTGTTGGTGTCATTCCTCCCATCTGTTCACTCCTTGCAATAAAGAACACTCCAGCTCATGAAATAAATGGAAATTACCAGAATTTAGCCCCAGGATCCAACTGTGACACCTGACTGGGGGGTGTTGAAGCTGCTTTTAGTGCTGTGGCCTCAGCCAGGGGGTTGGGGAGCACTGCTGCAGACCCCACCCCTCCTGCATGAGCAGGACTAAGGTGAGTGCCGAGGTGGAATGGGCGTTAATCATTTACCCTGGAAGCTGTAACAGGCACTCCGTGTGTGTCTGTAGGGATCTGCAACAGGAATGATCAACAGGGAAGCTGCTGCTGCTCAAAGGGCACCAGAAAGGGCCTTTTGGGGAGGCAGCTGGTTCAGATCCACCTTTGTTTGCTTTGTGGCAGCACATTCCCCATGCTGTGGGTGCTCTGTCAGTGGCAGGACCATGACTGCATGGGCACTGCAGGGTGACTGCCACTCCTGAGCCTGACCTTGACATCTTTCCTCCCTGATTAATAATGTCACGGTGCCAAACAGTAGCAGGGAGCTTACAGGGAAGGTGATAGCTAATGGTGAGTCAGGAGTGATGGTGGTGTTTGAGCCTCACTCCATGGGAAGGGCTTTGGAAGCATTGTAAACTGGCTTTTCTGCTGCCCTAAAGCATTTCTAATCTATTAGGTCATCATGGATATAATATGTATATATTTCTTATTAAATAATGCAGATTTAACAACAAGCCAAGATTTGGGATTGAGCTGGCACCCAGTGCAGCTGCACGCGATGCCATCACCTTCCTTCAGGAGGAAAAAGTGATAAATACAGGCTGTCATTCTTTCATCTCTGTGTTCATCCCAGCCAACAGCAACCCAGAACTTCCTGCCTTCAGCTTGGGTCTCTCCAGTTCATGCCCAAAACCAGGCTTTCCCCCAGAGAAAACCCTTCCTCTGTGCTGAGGTGCCTGAAGGATCTTGGAGTTCCATGGGAGTCTGTAGAAAGCCCTGTCACGATAAAAAACAAACTGAAAAGGGACATCATTCCTGAGTGTGTTTCTCTCTTGGTTCATTGCAGATCTTGCTGCTAAATCCAACCCTGCATCCACAGAAAGGGTCTGTGATCATTGGCCTGGTGTGCCAGCTCTGTCAGGGTGAATGCAGAGTCTGTGGGTCACAGGACAGTCCCAACACATGAAGGATCCCTCACCTTCTCTGGAAGGAGGCTGAGGACCCAGCAAAGCTGCTCCAGAAGCATTTCTCCCAGAAGGAAATTGCTCTCATCAGTATTCCTGCAGCAGGCTTTGCTACATGCCCAGGACTGATTGACAGTGGCTTGAGCTTTGCTTTTAAATCATGCAGCTTTGCCTCATATTAACACATGGCTAGAAAGGATTTGGCAATTTAAAATATTAATAATGGATAGCTCATTTTTGAGCAGACAGTTTTAGTAACAGTGCTCCTTCTTGGCTGGGCTGTGCTGTGAGGTCACTGCCTCTGACCTTGCTGCTTGCCCTCACTCCTGGCACAGAGGCAGAGCTGTGTCCTCCTGTTCTCCCTCTCCTTGCCCTGTGGGGTGCCCTGGGCACTCTGATTTCAGGGACAGTGACACCTTTGTGGTGTTAATGGCAGCAAACCTGGGGAGAGAAGAGCCACACCTGCCCCATCAGCTCCAAGTGGCAAAGCTGGGAGAGCAGGGGCACCCTGGGGTGCTCACAGGACCTGCCCTTGTCTCCTACCCATGGAACTTTTAGGCATATCTGAAGCAAAGTGCAAACAGGATTTTTATAAAGCACTGCTTTACACCAGTTTGGGACAGCCAGGGCAGACTGGAGACACCATGAGCTGCCTTGAGATGTTGGCACCTTCTCAGGAGCTCCAGGTCTCAGAAGATCTCTGCTCACACAAAACGTTTTCTTAAACTTTTTGAAGCCTATGGTTGCTCTGAAATGTAGATACCTCTTCACTTTCCTTGGCTTGCTTTGCCCTTGTGGCTTGCTTGGTGCCCCACCAATCATTTTGACAGTGGTGTCAATGAGGCTTGGAACATAATCACAAAATCAGACACATCTGGAGAAGGCTGAGCAGGGTCACCAGAGATGGAGTTGCTTTTGGTTTTTAAAGGCAGCCTGGATAAATGGTAACCAAACCCTCTTCCACTTGCAAGAGGCAAAAGCCAAAAATAAAACCACAATAGCATCCACAGTTTCTAAAATAGCTGGCTTCCACTCCTGTAATTAAATTTAGTTTTGATTTTTCATAGAGCAACTGGCTAAAGATCAGTCCCTAATTCATGGCAAATTGGTTTGGATAAAATAGAAATCTACTTACCTCTTAATTAGAAAAGAAATCCAAACAAAACCAGAATCTCATCTGAGGTTTAAAAGCTTTTTTTAAACTCAGTATTTAAGTGCTTCTGAATGTGTCACTGAAACCCAAAACTANAAAAAAAAAAAAAAAAAAAAGAGTCAGGGAGAAATTGCTGTGATTTCTCAGTCTTGCTCAGAAGCAGGAAATCTGGGAACTTCCCCAGAAGGTTTCTTGGGAGACTGACATGCTTTTCATTATCACTGATGCCTTTTACTGAAGTGCACAATTGGACTGCAGAAAACACAAGGCAAAGGTTTAGGTTATTTTTCCCTCCTGAGCCAGGCTGCCCAAATGTAGTAATTCATTAAGCATGTTCTGCTCCTGCTAATTGCCAGCTTAGGTCTGGGCTTCAGTGTGGAGCGTACCCTTGGAGTGGAGGCTTATCTCAGGAGCTTCCTGAGTCTGCAGCATTGAATGAAAGTCTCACCAGGAAAAGTGGTTTGTTTTGCTTTTCATTTGTTTTGTAAGAAAGCTGAGAATTTCCCTTCCCAGCCCAGGCTGAACTGACCAGAGGGAAGCTCACAAATTTCAGCACTTTGGATCAGGCACTCCGGACTCCAGAAGTGCTAAATTCCTTTTGAAAAAGTATAGCCGTGCATTTTCAGTTCTCCACCGAAATTACTAGTTCTGTCCTAAATTGTAAAGAGGCTGTGAACATGCTGCCTTGTTTTCAGTTGATTTCCTTCCTTTCCCCAGAGAGATTTTTGGTCAAACAGAGGTAAAAATGTTTAAACTCTATCAAAAACTTTCAAGCTTGGCTCCCCATTTTTAACCCTGTAGTTATGAGGGCGCTTTCTGGTGTCCTCTTCATGGCAGAAGTCATCTGTCACATCCACACTCCATCAGTGATTGGAGCTGGGATGTCATGAGGCAAAGTGACCTGGAAAAGGTCCAGCTGGAGGTCAGTGGCAGAAATGGCCCTGGTTTCTTGGCTCTGGATTTTGTTGTGGAATTGGGGTGAAACCAATCCGTATAATAAAGTTTGGATTGTGTTTGAGAAGTGAAACCACTGCTAGGGGACAGTGGGTTTGTCCTGCTGAGGCACCTGAATCCACAAACCCATCCTAGAGTGGAGCTGAGCTGCTGTTGGGGAGCCCTGGCCACCCCTGCCAGCACCCAAAGGCTGGCAAAATCTTCCTACAAAAGGTCATTTCAGGCTGAAAAGGAAAAAAGCTTCTCCATTTCAGACCAAAAAGGGATTTTTTTGGGGATGTGGGGGAATAAACTAAATTTGGAAAACACTTAACTAAGTTGCCTTGACTTAACAACAGCTTTTATTAGATTGCACTTGTCCAACGAGATTAATGGACGTTTTCCTTTGAAACTCTGGGAGTCTTTCCTAGACACTGGGAATAAGTAGGTTCCTTCAAATGTTCTGCTTCCTACAGGATTTACTGGTGAAAGATTTAATACAATCCAGCACAAACATTTTAACCTTTCCATCTAAAATGCTGAATTCAACCGTTTCCTGAATGTGTATAATTTAAAGGCTCGTGTTTTCCTGTGTCATGCTCTCTGAGGCATTTTATGTCGCCTTGCTCCTATTGACTCTTTTAAGAAAACACTGCAGGAGTATACAGTCACTTTCAGATAACTCAGATTGTTTACTTTATGAATGAAGGAGGAAATTGAATACTCAAATAAAGTTATGCATCTAAGTGCCAGGAGCTAACTGCCCTCTTAAATTTACTTGTCTCCTTGAAAGAGTCTTTAAATACAATTTATGACGTAAAGAGCCTTTCTGTAGTGCTGAGGGGGATCTCCACTGTCTCTGTTATAAATGGATGCTCTCAGCAGCTGCTGGAGTCTGGGACAAATGCTGGGCTTTCAGGGGCTCTTGTGCATCCCACTGCTCTGTGTGGGGTGCAAACAAGCAGGGGCTGCTGCCTGAGCTGCTGTTTTGGTGGAATTATCTGGTACAGGCTGTGGGAAATAAGGGAAAAGAAGGTTTTCTAGCATCAGCTACCCACAGTCACAATAAACTTTAATATTAGGCTTAGATCTCACCACTGGGGGAGGTGGTGTGTGGCTGCCTGTGTCAGCAGTGCCATTTGTTGTCCTGTTTCTCCTGTCCCTGGTTTGGAACAACTTTAATCTGGTTTGTATTTAGGGATATAACTCAGACCAGCCCCAAGTTATCCTTGTCTCCGTGGTGTCTTAGCACCTAAGGTAATTGTTTTTTCCTTAAAATAGCTGCCCAACCTGATTGAATTTGCACTGAATTAAAAAAATAAAGCAATTCCCCAGGGAATTAATCTTGCAGACTCCCCAGCCTGTTTCTCCACCCCTTTCCTTCAAGAGAATTTCTCTCAGGATTTCATTCCACTGCACTAATGAATTGCTACAGTAATGGGAATATGATTGACATGTTACATGTCCTTCCTTGAGCCAGAGTGATTAGAGACAGATAAATATGAACAGGCACACGTGGCCAGTTTGGCTCAGACAGCTCTGGGCAGGGTTTTGGGAGAGGCCTGGGGGATGCCAGGGTGCCAGAAGGACTAAAGTGCAGCCCTCCCAGCAGAGATTTAATGCTCATAAGCCATCATTTGGCACAGAGATTTCCAGGTTCACATCCAACTGCAATGCCTTGACATATGCATCCCTTTATTTACAAAAAGAGAAAGATTTAGAGTCCCTTTGGGTCCTCTTGGCTGGGGTTTTATGGCAGGATGAGGGAACAAGGTGAATTTCATGGATCCCAGTCAGATGTGGAAGCCTGATGGCCTTAAGCTCTGTTCTCCTCAGCAAAGGCTTGAGATGCTCAGAGCAGAGAGTGACCATGGAAAGCTGCCTCCTGATGTCCAACATCCTTATCCAGAAGCAGGACCAAGGGCCAAACTGCTTCACACAATAACCTTTGAGCCAAGGACTGCCATCACCTGCACCGTGGGCACAGAGATTACCCTTGAATGGATTCTTCAGGCACCAAAAAGGTGAGGTCCTTGAAACCTGGAGTAATTGAGAAATTCTAAGATAAAGGGCAGGAACCCAAATGAGATTGTGGCCTGCAAAGTGGGGGAAAGGTCCAGATTTGAGGGGTGGATTATGGAGAGAGGCCCTGATTTTCATCAAACTCCTCTTCAGCCCCTCTGCAACTCCCCAGCATAGAGTTCTCCACATTTCCCACAGTGCTTCCTGATGTAAATTTGGGAACCTTTTGGGGCATGAAGGAGACTTGGAGACATCTGATTATCTGATTATAGCTTGTCCTTCTGGCAAGGCACTTTGCACAAGGGCAGTGACTGGCAAGGCGGTGTCCTAGACCTTCCTCTCCCCTCCCAAAGCCACAAATCCCCCTGTCTGAGGGAGGTGCTGGGGGCTGAAGACAGGTGACCCTCTCAGAGGTCATCACAAGGTCCCAGCTCTCCCCCAGCATGGGCTGCACCACCAGCAGGAGCTCTATCACACACTAATACTGGATTATGATCGTGAGACTCCACAATGTCACACTGATAAGGGCCAGGGTTTTTCCCTGTAGGAGCCTGTTTCATTTTAACATGTAGGTATGTCAAGTGAAGGGAATATTTTCCCTTCTGCATCAGACTCCAACTTTGCCGAGGTCGGTCACGGGAGAGAGTGTGCAAATGTCAGGGAGACATTTGGCTGGCAAGGAGAGCAGTTGTGGGGTGCAGGGTGCCTCAGAGCTGAGGAAAGGGAAGCAGCTGGGAATGGGATAATGTGGATCAAGATGTGGTGAGGGTAAGTCTGATTTTCATGACTCATGCTGGCAGAGCTGCCTGGCTCTGTGTTTCCGCGGTTGCTGCAATGTTACAAAGACAGTTAAATCATGAATAGTTACCACTTTTCCCAAGCTTATCCAGGCAGTGTTTCTGAAGTGTCTGGTAGACACCTTCACTCTTATTTTCTCAGGTTCTACTGAAACAAGCAGGAGCTTGGTAGAACTTGTGAGGGTCTCTCACTTCTCCATTTACACCGTCCATCAGTGGCTTCAAAATGTGCTTCTAACATCAACTCTTGGTCCCTCTCTGCCTTTGAAGCACAAAACTAAAGGAGAAAGCATTTTTTGCAATCCTAGATAAAAATTTTCACCAGAAAGTGGTGATGCAACAGAAATACCCTGGGGACTGAAAAACTTGATGCTGCTTCACTTGAACACAGCCTGCTTGCACAGTGCACCCCCAACCAGGTAATTTTTGAGGAAAGAGAGGTGGGAGTCATTTGAAGGACAATAATATAGTAGCAAAAAGCACATAATCATTTGTAAACTCAATTGTCTGGGGCTGCTCCCATACAGGCAATGTGATCACCTCCTCCCTCCTTCCAAAATCAAAGATCCCTGGGGGAGAAGACAAAGTGGTACTTGAGGAAGTGCACCAGTTTCCCTTGGGCTGAGCTCTAATTAATTAATTAAATGCAGAAATGCACAGCTTCTGTTCCCTGGTCACTTCCTACTGAACAATCCCTGCAGAACTCTGCCAGCTCCATGAGCATCCAAGTCAATATGTGCACCAAAATGTCAGAGGGGACAATAGCAACTAAAAATACACAAAGACAGGAATTTGCCTATCATATTTTTAACCTTGGAGGATGGCAAAGTTAAATATAGCTAATACAGAAAAACGGGTTTTGTTGCTTAAATGAGGAAAACAAAGAGTGTGTCTGTTTAGTTGGGTTTAGTGTTGGTTGAATTTCAAACCTAACAGCATTTTTTGGCTCTGTACCCATGTGCTCTTCTCCTGGGGCTGCTATATGGTGTGTGGGATTCCTGGGGGAGCTGGGGAGATGGATCACATCATAAAGGCACTGAGTGTTAGTGGGGGATTTTATCCCCTTGTCCTGTTTGCTGTTTAGCCGAGCAGGGAGGGCAGGGCTGGGATTGGAGGGACAGTTTGGAGCTGCGCTTGTGCAGCTGCTGCTGCCTGGTCCCTGGGCAGGGGACCAAGACTTAAGGTGGCTCCTGACATCACCTTTAGCTTCCAGTCCCTGCTGGAAATTTGCCATCCGTGCTGCTCCTTGGAGGGAAAAGGAGACAGGAGCAAGCCAAGGCTGGTGCTCTGTCTGCCAGCAGTGCCTGTGCCCAGCTCACCGCGAGCATCGCCAGGGTGGGAACCCCTGCCCGAAGAGCTGCTGGGTAAATGCTCAAAAGGGCAGTTTTGCCTCACAGCAGAAAGAGATGAATAAACAGGAAATAAGGGGTTGAGCAACTGTTCTTTTTCCTTATGTATGTCTTCGACAAACTATGACTTTTAGCAAAGAATGTCTTGATGATAAAGCATTCAGGATCCAGCGCCGAATCAAAGAAAACTTTGCCATTTAATTTAATGGGAACATGTTCAAGTCTGTAATCTGCAACTAGAACTCCTCTTTTTTTTTTTTTTTTTCCTGCAGATCCCTTTAATCCTTTAGCAATCATGTATTTTCCAAAGAGATTTTCCATATGTCCCAAGGGTATAAAATCACAGTGGGAAAGAAGTGCTGCTCATAACCTGTGAGCAACTACAATCTGCCTCCCACTCTGCTGGTAACACCCAGTGGATATTTGCTTCTCAGAGATTAGAGGAACAAAGCAAGAAGAGAGCAGCGTTCCATTATGGTGGAGCATATAATATTGTGATTATTACTCATGCCCTCTGTCTAATTAATCATTTGTGTGTTATTTGAAGGCAAACAGGGCCTTTGGTTCATTATCGCTTATACATACACAGAACTGGAGTCACTTCAGTGCTGTCAGACTTGGTTAATCCCTGCCTGGGTTTTGTACATGTCTGGGTATCTGAATCATGTACATGGCAAATGATCTACTAATATGTTTGCTCCACCAGTTTGTTCATATGGAGCCAAATATATGAAAGCATTCAAACTCCGGAAAGTGCAGATATGGTCCTAATGGACTTGACAAAGGCACCTAATGTTAAAGGTTACAAAAAAAGGGTTGATGATGAAATGCTTTTTTTTTTTTTTTTTTTTGCTTTCTTTTCTTTTCAAGTATTTTGTTTGTGTTTCTTTTATTATTTGTATTTTATCTGGCTTGGTGTTTAAACTGGGACGCAGGAAAGGGGATCAGGAAGACTCTGAATTCGATGAAAACAGATGTGTTTTGTGGTACCCAACACAGGAGCCATCCCCAGTTACCAGAGTTACTGGGATGATGCAGTGGTGGAATAAAACACAATGGCAAAGGTTATCCAGGTGCAGTTGTCCTGCCTGCCCACACCATTGGTGCAGTTGCTTCCATCCTGCCTCACTGCATGGCAGCACTCAGAAAATCTGGGCCATGAATTTTAAAATTTAAAGAATCTCTCTCTATCCTTTTTCCTCACTGCCGATTTGGATGAGAACAGAGCCTGCTTTGAAGCTCTGTACTTGGAAGACTTCACACTAAGACTGTAACATTTTGATTACAAGTGATATAAAATGCAGTTCACTTTATTTCCTAATTAATGACAGTACATAAGGCAACAGTAAACTCAATTGCTTCCAACAGCTTTTTATATTCACTTGGAGGCATTTACAGAAATATGACTCGTGTACCCAGCAAAATCTTCCTTGACCAGATGTAGAAGGAAAGCAGTTTTATTGGCTCCATGATAATATCACTAAAGAGGAAACAAGCTATAAAAATAATAAAAAAACACAAGCCACACTGAATTTGAGAGTTGCTAAACTGAAAGATACAGAAACAAATACAGAGAAGATAATAAGGCCTTTTACTGATAGTGCTGTCCTGTGTAAATAACACAGACACTGAATAAGTCCCTCTGCAGAGAGACTCATTAGAAACACGTACATCAGCCCAGAGCAATTACTTTGATGGTTCCCCAGCTGCTTTTCACAATAAATGTCCTCAGACCCACCGAGGTTGGAGTCATTCAGCTTGCTGCACGTCCTTGCAGACAAGCAGCCATGCTGGAAACAGGGAACTGCCACGGATTTCCCGTTCAGGAATCTTGGGCTCCTTGCTTTATAGACCAGATTTTAGGAGAAGTGCTGGTCCAGGGGAGCTGATTAAACAAGGCTGTTCAAACAGACAGAGAATGAAGCACCCATTTCCATAAGGAATGAGCATGGGAAGGGTTATATTGATCCATGTCTGTCTAGCACATAGATTTTGTCTTGGGTTTGCATCTGAGGGGTGAGATGCTCCTGAACTGCAATGAAATCCTTGAGGATCTGGTCTTTCTAAACATCAAACTTGTTTACAAATTACTCTAACTAGCACTTTTTTGCTTGAAATTAGAGACGATGGAGTTCTGCACACACTGGCACTCCAAGAAAACAGCAGTGGGTTTTCAGAGATGGGATTTGCCTCGCAGAGCTATGGCACAAGTACCCACACTGCAAACCATCTGTCTCCTGGGGGAGCTGCAAGAAGTCTAGAGGACTGTTTGGCTCAAAGTCAGCAATGAAAGATAAATTTCCCAAGGTAAATTTTCTTTTTCTTCCCTTGGTTTTAAATATTTTGCCTGGGGAAGGTCCAATGAAAGAACAAAATAAATGAACATGGGAGACTACAGCCTTTGCAGCATGATAGAAGTGTAATGCAATAACAAACATAAGCTGAAAGCCAGTCAGAGTGAAAATACATACATTGAGGACACTTTTGTCTTTGTATTTGGCAGTTTGAGGGTAAGGAGGTGAGTAAATTATAAGAAACACTAAAGAAAGCAGAAACACTAAAGCTGACTCTGAGGCATAAAATTTAACAGTTGCATGGAAAAAGGTGAGCAGTGAGAGCCAACAATGAGCAAGACATCAAACAAATTCGTGTATCACTGTTCCTAAGTGACAATAAGCGCTTCCTCTCCTCTTGCTGTCACAAGATTTTCTTCTCTATACAGGTTTTAGAGAGGGATGGTACAAAGCCATGCCAGAGTCTCTCCCTAGCAGGAGTGCAGTGGCTGAGTGCCCATCTTCTGAAGGAAATTCTTACTTTGTCATGACCATCCTACTGTGATAATGGAAATAAGGACACTGCCTTTGGCAAGGCAGGAAAATTGGAACTGGAAAGCATGAACATATATATGGAAGGGAAAAAAAAGGAAAGCAAAGAGACATCTAGGATTTCCTGAAATGCCTTCCCTTGTGAGGGTGCAATCCTCATGAATCAGAGCAGGTATTTGCTCCAAAGAGTTAATGTTTATTAACAGCCCCAGAATGCCCTTCAGCTGGTGCACAGCCTGGTTCAAAGGTTTTCCAGAAAAACAACATACCATAAACCAAAGGGCAGCACTAATTGGAAGCAGTGTAATTCTGAAAACAGCAATACCTTTCTGTGGGTTAATAACCGGAAATTAAATTTCATGTACGCTAGCAAAGCCCATCATAAAGCACCAGGTGAACGAGGGGCACGGGCAATAAGGGCAAGGGTTTGGGGCATGCACAGTCTCCATCCAGCAGCAACCCCTTCTCCTTGGTCACAGCCAATATTCCCAAAGGATTGAACCCCTGGCTGAAGGAAATGGTTTGCACAATGTGGCTGCTCGTTGCTGCTTTGGTGGTGGAGTAAGGGGTGACAAGAATTCAGCTGTCCCCAGAGGCAGAGCTGCTCTGCTCATGTCCATGTGAGGGTTGCTGTGACTTGTCCCTCCAGTTTGATGTTCCCCCAGTCCAGTGCTCAGCTCCTGGTGCTGCAAAGGACCTTGCCATTGCACTGGATACACAAATGGAAGACTTGTCTGAACAGTTAATGGGGGTTTCAATGCTCAAATGTCCTGCAATGGAGAGCAGGTACAGGCTCATGCTGGGTTGGGTTTGCTGCTGATGGCATTGCCTGAAACTCAGGCAATTCAGCCAATATTTGGACTGCAGGGTGTGTGTCTCTTACAAGGAAATGGCTTAATCTGGAAAAGGAGGCAGAAACACAAGGTCAGATCCTCTCTCCTCTGCCCTCATTTCCTCTTCTGGCTGCACTGGCTTCCCCAGCCCTGCAGAGGAGTCAAGAGATTGATGTCTCCAAGACCAGGCTGCCTCTCTCCAAGGATTCCTGCAGTGCAAACCACCACCCCAAGCCAGGGCTGTGAGGGGTGGGTGCTGGACAGGGATGCCAGATCACCTTGAGTTCAGTGACATCTTGCAGATAGCACAGCTCTGAGGAGATGGATCCCATCCAGAAGTTGTCCTGACCCTGCCCAACATAATAAAGTTGTCTGCTGGTCAGGCCAGGCTGATCACAATTAGCTGGAGATACCCATGGACCATCTTCATTCCTGGGAGCCCATTTGTGAAAAACCAGAGCTGTGGCCTCAGGCAGGAGTTGTGTCTATGGTGGCTGCTCTTCCACCTGGGCAGTCCCTGCACATCTGTGCTTCTTGACTCACTAGAGAAACATTTGCTGCTATTTGATTTATTTCCAGCTCTTGGTGGGTAAGATGAAGAGTGGGAAAGCCTGAAAGCCAACGTATATCTGAGCAAGAGAAAAAGCTCTCCAAGCACACCACGGGCTGCAGAAAAGGATGGTGACAACCAAGTGTCCCTGAGGAGGGACAGACCCTTGCAGCTCTGAACCACAAACTCTGCTCACCACAAGCTGCTGCTGCTCTCAGGGTCTATTTTACTTTTCCCTGTCGCTGTGTTTGAGAGACTTTTTGTCTGAAGGCCTCTCTCCCAGTGAACCCATCCATCACCAGTGCTGACAGAGGTTCCTGCTGCCCGAAATGGCCAGGAAGACTCGGTGGAGCCAGAACCTCAGGGGTCAAGTCCAGGTTGTCGTGTCTGAGCGAACGCTGCTCCGGATACACGTGGCCCAACGTCACGTTTGGAAGGCAGTGGAGGACCAAGAGGGAGGAGAAGGAAGGATAGGATGTAATCTTTCATCCTGAGAGCATGTGGGATGGGAATATTTCATTTTGCTGATGGTCTGGCTCTAAGGGGGTGGAGGGAGGGAGTCCCCAGCCCAGGCAGAGAGCAGCTGCCCTGGCACCGCCCTCCTGCTCTCTATTTTTGGCTGCAGGAAAAACAAAAAGGCAGGGAATGCTGGGGACATCAAGCTGGACTCATGATGCTTCTTGTGTCATCAAAGAGGAGAGGGTCTAAAGGTACAAATGTCCCATGGCTAGGGCCCAGTTCACAGGTGTGAGCAGAGGGGGAAGGCTGCAGGCACAGCACAGAACGAGCTCAGGGTGCCCCAAAGCAGCTGCCTCCCTGCTCACCTGATGGCTGCACTGGGCTTCCCTTTTCTCCACCACCTTCCTTTTTGCTCCTGCCAGTCCCTCCAGCAGCACCAGCAGCTCAGTAATACCTGCAGCTGTTCCCAGAGCTTGTACCCACTGCCCAAAGGTCCCTGCAACACGTCCCTCGGTGCTCCTGCCAGTGTGACCCACAAAACATCACGTCTGTTGTTGAGGCTGAACTCTCAAGGGCTACCCCACCTAATGGGGACAGTGACATGCCACAGGCCACCTCAGCAGCCCACTCCATATCATACAAACCCCATAAAGTGATCCTTGTTCCAGAGATGGGCACCCACTGAGTGTCCCTGGAGCAGGCACTGCGGTACAGAGGTCGTGACCCACTCCCAAATTGCCTCTGCTTGGTCCCGTGGCCCTGGGGGAATGCTCTGCTCCCCACAGAGCTGCCTCCTGCCCTGGGAGCAGCCCCAGCCACGCACAGAGGAGCGAGCACCGAGTCACACTCACATCGTTTCAACACCTTTGCTTAATTAGTTTATCAAGAAATGTGTTTGGCCTCGTCTGAGGAAAATGCTGTCTGTCATTCCCAGGCATCCTGCAGGGCCCCGGGGAGCTGACAGATCCTGGCTCCTTCCTATCTCTCCTTAACTCCATTTGCTGGGCCTATTTCCCATTTTTTTTTTTCCATGTAGCAGTGCCTCACCATTTTGGGATCAAAGTAATAGATAACAAAATTATGTCTAAAAGAAGACCATGACAGGTAGGGAAACAATGTAAGAACTCAGAAGATTATTTGGGAAAATGTTAAATCAGTGAAAGTGTAGGAACTTGAAATTATTTTTTTCTCACTCTAGACGAATTCACCATAGATTGGACTCACTTCACAGAAGTGGCGATGAATGAAAAACTACTAATTATGCATGAAATATTAATTCTGTGCTTCCCTACTGGGAGCAAAGGATGCTCCATCGGTGTTGTGTGGCCCAAATGAGAGTAGGGCACGTGAGCAGGATATCCCCCAGCCTTGGCTGCCAGGGCTGGGCTACATAAGGGAGCTTTTTTGGGTGCTTGGTGCTGCTGGAGCAGGGAGATGAAGGCACTGCTGGGCCCAGGTGGGCTCAGGTAAGCAGCAGCCTTCAGTCATGGAGCATTTACCCCATGTGAGTACTTGCTGCTCCCCTGGTGTGCAGCATTTGAGGTTCAGAGTCCAAGCAAGCCCAAGGGAGAGAGTGAGAACCACAGACCTGCTCCTGCCTGGGGCCCCTTGCAGTGTGTTAAATTGTGTGTTGTCTCAGGAATGCAGCTCCAGGGTCTGAAGTAACCTTGGCTTCTTCCAGGAGTGCTTCATTCATAGTTGGAGAAGCTTGAAATCTTCTCCCTTCCCCTGTGGTGATGGGATCTGACCTCCCTGTTCCTGTTCCTGTTCCAAAAGTGCTGCTGAGGACAGGGCACTTCCAGGGTCTCTGGGCTCAGCTTTGGCAGGACAGGCCCAGGGAATCTCACCTGTTGAGCTGTACCTGTAGATGTTTATCTGTCCCTGAGGTTACTGGGGTGATGCAGGCAGTCCTGGCTGCTTTAGTAGTTTTGTTGTGATAACAGCTGAGCACTTTTAAGTGATTATTCTTATTCTAATCCTTCCCATGGTTCTTAATGACAGTTTTAGATGTATCTCATGTTGTTTCCTGTTGCTTTATAGCTATCTTCTATCAAGTTAAATTAATAATGTGAGGGTTTTTCATGTGTGGAACATAATCCTAGGGCTTCTACTAGTTCTCCTGTCACAGCTGTGGCAAGCTGAGTGTCTGTGTGACAGTGAGGAAGTCAGCTCTGGTGGGCTGCAACCCACTGCAGCTGATCTTCTGCTCTTTGGCAGCCACTTAATTACTGTTTGGCAAAGCCCCACGGTGTCTCAGCTGAGGTTTCATGGGCTTAATGCCCTTTTCCCAGCTTCCTTCATGCCTCAGCCCCAGTGAGGTGCTGTCAGCCCTGTGATCCTTGCACAGCAGCCAGCTCATTACCTGACATTGCCACCACCAGAACAACATTCTGCTCTGGGCAGGGCTGAGGAAAGAGGGCTCTGAAGAGGGGGAACTAAAAAACCAGTTCTTGTCTTGGTGGGCTTGGTGCAGATATGTCTGTTCTGAAATGATGAGGTTTGACTTTTGCAAGCTGCAGGAAAAAAACAGTACTATGGTTTTTAACTCCTGGTGGTCATCCTACTCTGTTAAACTAAACCAAAATAGCTCTGGTTAGGGGGAAAAGAAAGTTATTCAATTCAGTGCTTGAAAGAGGAACATAGGCTGTGGTTTTGGACTAGTTTTCTCTCCCTGGGTAGGCTGGCAGCCCAATGCCAATGTTAAATCCCTGCCCACCAGGAGTGGGGTGCAGAAAAACATCTTTAACTGCTTCTGTTAGAGCCTTAACTGCACTGATGGGCCCACTGTGACAGCTCAAAGTGCGATGGCACCGCTGTTGCCTTTGTCCAACCGATCCCGCTGGTGCCTCGGACAGGCGGCACTGTGCTCGGTCCCCTCTGTCCCAGGTCAGACGGGGGACACTATAACTCATCCCTCTGCACAGTGATGTCTTTCCCTTTGCTCCGACGGCTGCAGTTCCCGTGTGCTGGCCGGGGCTGGGAGGAGCCGCAGGTCCCGTTATCACCTGGGACGGAGCGGGGCGGGCGGTGTCGGGTGATGCTCGCCAGGTCCGGCGCTGCCGAGGCACGCAGGGCTTTACTCCAAACGCTCCCAGCACAGAGGAACACGGCTCTGCTGCCAAGGGACAGGAATGTCGCTCAGCTCGGGGACAGCAGGCCCTGCAGGGTGACAGCCACTTCAGCAGCCAGTCCAGCAACGCTCTGTGAAAACAAAAGGTGTCCCCATGCCAGGAGGACTATCTGCACTCCCAGAGGAATACATCAGATGTCTGGCAATTTCTGGGAGCCTTCCTCAATAAAAACATGGGAATGGGAGTGATGAGTAGCACAGCAGTGTCCTCTAAAGTTCAAGGCATGCTGGCTAAATATATGTCACATTCCTATAGCTCTTGCCAGGGTAAAGGCTGTACAGGCTACATCCAAAGTCTGCTTTCCTTCTCCATCAAAGGCCCCTCTAGATCCAAAGCTATCTGAGCCACTTACACCCTGGATTTCTTTTGGCTTGACTTTTTTTTCTTTTCTTTTATTTTCTTTTTTCTTTTTTTCTTTTTTTTTTGGAAAGAAATAACAGCGGATGCTTGCTTCTCATTCAAATATAATATCATTTCTTTGACCTATTTCTATGTGCTTCTCTCTCTATCACAATAACACTTAAACACCAGGCCATAAGACAAGGGAACCTTGTCTCCATATTAGCAGTACAAAGCTTGTGTTTTCCTCGTCCAAAATTGTAGAACAAGCATATGGGGGTGGAGAAACACTGAAGAAACACCAGTTCTCAGTCACAGGTCTTTAGAAAAAAATTAGTTATCAGTTGGAGCAAGCTAGCACTTTCACTGTCCAAAAAAGGGACAGAAAGTAACAAAACATCACTAAAATTTCCTGTAGGTCTGCGACCAATGTGTAGCTCTCTGAATAACTGAATAGCTCTGAATAGAGCTCCTCTTTATGCAGAGGGGCCCAGTCTCACTAGAAAAAATTCAGTGCATATTGTCCAATCTAATGCTCATGGCAGGCTTCCTAGTTTAGTGAGATTTAGACTGCTTCAAGCACTATTTAGACCCTTGTCTAAATTCAGGACATGGAGCACCTCCACTGATGGCTCTGCTGTGGACAATGTTTGAAGGGTAAATGCTGGTGCCCCTCAGAAGGTGACCAGAGCTCTCTGCCTGTGTTACCAGTTTCTTACTGGCTGCTCATGGTCCCCTGTCCTGGAGGGGTGGCCTGCAGCTGTCTAAGCTCACTTCTCTTCTGGAGTGGTTGGTAACAAGTACGTGAAAGGCAGATAATTAAAACACTTCAAAGAGCCTACTAATCCAGACTGGGATTGAGAAAGGAGCATCAGTCTGCCACCACTGCTCTGCTGGAAGGGCTGTTTGTTTCCTCCTGTATTCCAGATTTCCCAAGGCTGTCATATTGTCAAACACTGCCGCGATCTGTGAGTCTTTATTCCCAGATAAAGATGTGAACTCCCGGCTCTTGTCACAGATAACGGCACAAAGCGTTACAGCGACAACACAAAGACCTAAAACTCAGCTTCAAACACACAGCCATTTGTTACTGTCCTCAGCCCAGGCCAGTCTGCTGCAGGTTGTTCACAACTGGGAGGGCTGAGCTGGGAGAGCTCCTCTCCATGTCCTCGGGTCCTTTAGGGGTTCTCATCCTTCTGTGTTTCTGTGCGTCTGTCCCTGCTGCAGGGCTGCTGAAGGCTGCTACCAAGTGAGGATGTGCAGCCTTGGGGTCCTGCATGCCAAAATTCCTCATCTGTGGCCCCACAGGCATCTTTCCTGGCAGCAGGGGCCTCTCAGTGCTGATTCTGTAAGTGCTGGTGCACATCTGGCCTCTGGGTTTCTCTCCCGTTGTACTGCAGGGCAAGAGCTGAGATCTCATTTTCCTCTTGCAAGTGTCAGACCCATCTCCAATGGGAACCTCTAAGTCTGGTTCATTCACTACATCATAGGAAAGTTCTCAAAAAAAAAAAAAAAAGCACCAGCTTTTATAAGAAAACCTCTTTTGAAATAAGGTGTTAAATGAAGGCACATCTGGAATCTTCTACTTGAAATGGCAATGAGTTTAGAGTAAAATTATATTCTCTTTTGAGCAGCACACAGCAAGAACTACATCTTCTGAAGGTTGTGTCATTTCGAGTAGAGTTGCAGCAGCTCTGGGCTGACACAGCTGATTTTGGGGGACTATTTGAATTTCTGATGATGTATTTCATTACCTGCTTAGAGCCAGAAAGCCTCCTTCTATCTGTCCCTGGTAGAAAACACTCCAAAAATAATTCCCTGCTCTACCAGGATGCAAGTAACCTTTTCCATGGAGGTGGAGGCTGTGGTCTCCAGCATCCTCCTGTTGCTCAGCCCGCCCCGGTGCCGGAGCAGGGCTGGAATTGGGATCCCCAGCTCGGGGCCGGGCTCCCATTGTTCCCGGCCTGCCAGACAAAGGGTTAAGTAAATGTTTGGAGAAGATAAGGTGCCCTGTTGACAAGCAGCAGGCTCCAGTGGTCTCAGCAGGATCTCTCCCAGCAGTGATAAATGGGGAGGTTTTCAAAGTGGGATCAGCAGACGCCACGGAGAGGGCGGTGGCTGATGCCGTGATTGGCAGTGGGGAAGGAATCTGAAGGTGTTTAATGATCCCACACTCTGCCGCAGCTTTTTTAAAGACTCTGTGTCTAGCCAGAGGAAAATCCTCTATCAGCCACAGAGGCTCACGGGGCTTTTTTGTTGTTGTTGCTCTTTTTTTCCCACTAAAACATGGGAACATCCACTGGAAGGGATCCTGATAAGGACCCTCTGCGATTCCTCATCCTCTCATATCGGTTTTGTCTCTTTTAATTTTCCCTTTGAAGTGCCCTGTGTATAGTAGGTGGACTGTTTAGTTTGGCTAGCTTTGGTCAGTAACTGTGTTTAGGGGAAATTGTATCTATTAAACTAAAAAATGTGGGTCCTTTTTTCTCTGCATAGATGTGTTATTCCAATTACTGACTTATCATTCCTTTGCTCTAGTAAGTATATAATTAAATTACATCAAGGATAAAACCCTTGAATGGATTTGAATCCCTAATGTGACATTATTTGGTATTCAGACCATTAAAGGGTTTCCTTCCTTTTGAATAGATCCCAAAAGCTGTTTGAAGGGCTGACCACCAACTTTTTTTTTTTTCCAGATAGGTGAAATATTTTCTGTCCTCATCTCTGTCTGAAAGCTGCCCTGGGTAGTAGAAAAAGCTGCAATGTTGGTGTGGGAGATGGAATAGAGCAACAGAGCCTGGGAGGATGAAGCTTTGCCATGTGCATCCATGGACTGCCTCTCAAACCAGGATTTTGGTCAGCTGTATTCCCTGTGGAGCGAGAAATGGATATAAAACTGATCTGATTGTGCCAAGAGAAGTGAGACAGCCACATTGATGGATAACCAGGATCCAGGCACAGGGAACGAGCTCATCCTTTGGGCCAACCTCATCCCAGAAAGACTGGGCTGGGTGGATAAGAGTTTTTTGGGGCAGAAAGCAGAGTGGGCAGTGCTGGTGCTGCTGACCTGGGCGGGCTGGAGGGAGCCAGGGCTGGGAGGCTGCTCCATGGGCAGAGATGAAAGGAGCTGGGTACCCCCCAGGGAAGGGCCAAATGAGTCGGGACATGAAAAGCGGCGGAAAGCATCTGAAGAATGTAAACACCAAGGTGGAAGAGGAATTATTTAGCACGTTATGGGCTTGGAACTAGGTGCCAGGGGATGGAACAGCGAGGAAACTCCTCTCGCTAGCAGGGAAGCTTTGCTAGCAATTGGAGGTGGAAAGGGAAGAAATGGTTTCAGCAGAGCAGCTCAAGAAGTCTCCTTGTCTGGAGGCTGCTGGGGCAGGGGGCAAGTGGAGCCAGTGCCTGCAGTGTGCATTCCCAATTCCCCAGCCCGGGCTGGGAGCCAAGGGGGTCACGCCGAGAACAAATAGGATTTAGTGATCGTAAGAGGGGAATGCGAAATGCCCGGAGGAATTTTGATTGAAATTTTATAACTTCGAGAAAAATCTGTTGCAGATAAATCAGGAGGTGGTTTAATAAACAATTTGAGAGATTAGTACTGAAACAAATCCCAGTCAAGTCTCAGCAGAGGAGTGGGTGAGGGAAGACCACAGCAGAGAAAGAACGTCAGGGGTATTACAGGCACTAAACAGAAGGCTTTCCAAATATATAAACAATCTGGGGAGGGGGCAGATTGGGAAACCTGTAAAAATAAGCAGAACCACATTAAAAGGCTAAGCAGTGGAGCACAATCAAATATGGAACATGGGATTGTGAGGGAGCTTTCATCTCTCAGCGTTGGCCAGACCTTTTGTACCCGGACAAGAGCCAAGGCCAGGTCCCCAAGGGGGTGTGGGGCTTGAGGGGCACAGCCTGTGCCATGGTAGGGCCCTGGTGAGATGTGGCAGCCTGCAGCCAGACTGACCAGCATCCTCCTTCAGTGGTCACACATGAGATATGAGGGGAAATAGCCCTTTAATGAGTATCCCAAATGCTTTAGACACTAAGCAGATGTCTTCCATACAAGATTTCCTAATATCTGAAGTACTGAAAGGGATTTGCATCTAAAAACTTCATAGCAAAGCCCTGAAGATCTGCAGGACATGGTGATCCAAGAACAGATGAAGGATCTGGCAGAGTGTGTGCAGGTGACTGACACAGGCTGAAAGCTGGGCCAGCAAAGTCTCTCTGTAAGCCACAAGCCCAGGCACAGCTCTGTGGGGATCTCACCCACTGGGACAAACCCCAAGACCATTTCCATTACAGAAATCTGTACCTCTGTCAATAATGTCCCTAAGAAAAGGAGAAGGTGTGGAGGCAGGGATCTTTAACTTGGGAAATCATTTGAAGCCAGACTCTTAAGATGAGCACATAATACAGCTCCTGCCCCACATCCCACTTTCTCTGGAGCACCTGTGGAAGAGCAGACACACCACTCCTTGCCCAGACTTTGTGTGTCTTGCCTGCCTGCAATGAAGCCACAGAAGATCCCAGGTGGACTCACTAGGAACTTGAGAACCATCCATGTGACATTTGACTCCCTGGATGCCTGTTCCCAGCATCTCTGTACCCATCTCTGTCACCAGTGTCAGCAGTCCCTGGAGTGAGGGTCTACAAGAGCAGGATCCCCTCAGCCAGAGCAGGGACAGAGCTGCACACTGATGCTGCAGGCACAGGCAGGTTCCCTTGGGTGATGTCTGGCAGAGGAGCAGAGTGTCCTGATGGAGCTGGTGGCATCCTCAGGTGTCACTGTTACATCTGCCAGACCCATGCAGATGAAGCAGTGTTGCTCCATCCAGCTCATCTTTAGACTGTCACCTTTGCAGCTGTGTCACCTGGGCTGGAGCAGTCAGTGCCTGAAACACTCAGCCCACCCTGAGCAGGGAAGGGAAATGTCCTTGGACAGTGGGACTCCTGCTGAGGGGACACAGGCCAGGAGAGCACTGCAGAGTGTGATGGAGCTGAGACCAGGAGGAGTTGGTGCCTCCATCCTGGTCCTCTGGCTCCCCAGCAGCAGCACGGTCACAGACCCTGTAGATGTTCATGCAGGGCCTATTTTTAATCACCTTTCCACTGGGTTCTTGCAAGGCCCCGTTCACACTTGCTCTGTGAAAAAGGATGTCAGAGCAGATTAACAGCTGGTTCCTGCCTGCTCCGACAGCTCTGACAATGCGTCCCTTCTTCTCAAGGTGACAGGAACATGCAGCTGCCTAATGGGTACAGAAGTGTCTATTCTTTCCCAGTGACATTTATTGTGAAATATCTGAGTGGGACTGAGAGACATGCAAGGCTTTCCCTCCCTTATCAGGCGACCCTGGTCAGTGTCCTGCTGTCAAGGACTAAAGTAATTTATGTCAGAGCTGCAAGTGTTTACTTATCTGCCCCAGCGCCCAGCTCAGCCCAGAGCAGCCAGACTGGCTCCAGTGGGGCTCACCAGCCTTTTCCTGCTGCTGGGAAAAGCTGGGTGCCGGCCCTGTCCCAGCCAGCTGGAGCAGGAGGGGTGAAAATGGGCCAGAAAAAACCTCCCTGTGGCTCTGAGGCAGGGGGACAGCGGCAGCACAGATGTGAGAGTCACAGATATGTCAGCAAGAAGTGACATCCTGGAGCAGAAGGGACTAAAACAAAGCCTGAGCAGCAGCACCAGGCATCTGCTCACAACGGCATGAGCTGAGGTGTGAATTTAGAGAGGGTTTTGTCAGGTGGAGCAGAGCAGCCAGTGGAAGTGCAGCTGTGTGGTTTTCCTGGGCATCACACCTGGGAGCCCACAGAAAGCGCTGGGAAAGGTGGGAGGGCTGCTTGACAGCTCCATGCCTTCCTGTTTTCTCGTCTTATGGACCTCTGGGGTTCTACTGAGCGGAGGATTTGTGAGGGCAGAGGGCTCCAGGGAGGCAGAGCTGTTCAGGCACAAGGACAGCCCTGTGCTGGGGATTGTTGGCTCTGCAGCAGCTTGGCAAGAGCGTCCCAAACCCCTGTGAGCCTCACGGGTGGCTTTAAAGGACTTGTCCAGTGCTTCTGTCTTGTGTCATGGCAGAAACCGGAGATTTCAGTGCATCTGGTCCTTAGACTGTACAACTTTCCCTCAGATTTGGTTCCAAAACTCTCCAGTTTTTGTAAAGCAGCACAATTATCCCGGCAATCCTTCCCCACACCGGCCACCATCCGTCACCCCAAGGAGGGGAGCAGCTTTCATCTCTCTGGAGCTGCACATCCTTCGTGGCACAGGAGAGATGAGCACGGGCCTGAGAGCTGCTGCTGGGGGTGCCTCCTTCCTGATGGATGTGCCCAGAGATAAATATTAGGCTGTGCTGGTTTCCTCTCCGAAGCTCACAAGCTCTTGTTGTTGGGCGGGAAACCTTTAACCAGTAGGGCTGTTGTGAACAATAGATTAAAGGAGACAGACTATCTCTTGCTAAATGAGCTGTTATTTGAAATCANAAAAAAAAAATTCCACTGACGTTGTATTTCTCTTGACAAATATTTTTCTGAGCTGTCTCCCCTTCCCACCCATCAGGGCATGATCAAAGGGCTGGTCCTGCTCCGGGGAGGAGCTGCAAGTGCTGGGGGTGGCAGCAGGGCCCTGATTCTGTGCTGCCATCCCTGCCTGGTGTCCCAAATGCTGAGGGACACGGTGTGGGTATTGCAGGAGTGCAAAATCTTCCAGAGATGCCTTTTGGGGAGTGAGTTTGTGGCCATCAAAGCACCAGTGGTCATGCTCACCCCAGGAGTGATGCCGGAGGAGTGGCAGAACCAGCGAGGGTCTGCAAGGTGCCTTTCACCTGTGAGAAGAAAGTGTATCTGCACTTCCAGGAGCCTGGTGTCTGCTCAGCCTGTTTTCAAAACACCAGGAGATTTCTGAAGTGCAAGCTGACCCCGTGAAGTGCAACCTCTCCTGTTTTTTGCTGAAAACCCAAAGCACAGCAGTCAGTAACACACAGCCCCAGCGCCCGTCCCTCCGCGCTCTTGACAGAGGCCCATAGGCAAAAGTACAAAAGCCTCACTCAAAAAAGAAAAAAATCAGATATTTATTACGCCTTTGATGTTCCATAAGAACAGTTGTGGCTTCTGCTTAGTCTCCAACATCCGATTGACAATTGTTTATTAGTTTTAAAATAGCTGAAATTCATGTCAAACATTCCGCATGTTAGAAAAATGTTTATGAAGTGTTATCATAGTTTATTTAACTGTGAATGTTTAGGAAACTGGCATAAAATATAATGGACCACACAAGGCTCTGAGCAGCCCAACAATGAATGGTAGGCACATTTTATGGACCATAGGGAAGAGGGGGTGCCACCTTATCCTCATGGAGAACCCTCCTGGTCCTTGGTTTTGCTGTTGTGGCATCAGGAGCCCAGGAGAACAGGGCTTGGTTTAGTTTAAGGATGTTTCTCCCAAAAGGTTTACAAGAGAAATGCTCACAGTGGCAATTTTTGCACAACTGGGTTGAGCACAGGTTTTAAATGCCAGGAGGGAGGGATCTCTTCTTGTGGGCCGTGAGGGTTTGCTGATGGACACTGAGTGCCCTGAGAGGTTTTGGATGCAGGGCTTTGATATTCATTCATCATGAGCAGTCACACTGCACAAGCACAATATACTGCCCAAGACATTGCAATTTTGGCTTTGTAGTTGAGATAAAGATGCCTTTCTAAGAGGTTTGGATGGAATTTCAGTCCTTCTTGCTTCAGATCTGCCACTCCATGGCAGCCTGACCATGCAGCCCACCTCTCTTCCCTTTGTGTTCAGCTGGAGCAGGGCAGGCACCATCCTCCAAACACGAGACCCCAGATGCAATCTGGGCAAGCGATGCCATCCTTTTCAGACCCTTCTGCTCTGCTTTGCAGCAAAATCTCTTCAGCTTTAAGGAATAAGAAGAGCTGCAGGAAAATATCATAGAATCCTATAATGGTTTGGGTTCAAAGGGATTTAATTTCATTCCATTCCTGACATGGACAGGGACGCCTCCCACTATCCCAGGGTGCTCCAAGCCCTGTCCAACCTGGCCTTGGACACTACCAGGGATGGAGAAGCCACAGCTTCCCTGGGCACCCTATGCCAGGGCTTCACCACCCTCCCAGGGAAAAATATATTCCTAATATCACATCTAAACCTGCCCTCTTTCAGTTTAACTCTCTAAAGACACACATTAAAGCAGCAAATGATTGCAAGCCAGCTCAGGAGCATCCCAGTACCCTGATTCACGTCAGAATCATGTCAGTGAAATTTATGTTAGAGCCAAATATCACATCTGTGGCCAACAACAGCTGCTTGCCACTGGTGGTTGCACACAGGATCAAATTTTTAGAAATTCCCCATTTTTGAGAGCTTTCCCTTGAAACCTGCAGATTTAGCTGCAGGACACGGGAAGGAAGTGCCAGGTTATTCTTCCCAACAGCTGACAGAGAAGTGGAACAATAGGAATGGGTATTTTAGTCACTGGGTTAAAAATGCTTTTTTCCCCTGATAAAAATGAACTCATGGGACTCTTTTTTCTTCCAGAGCCCAGATGAACCCAGGAAGCAAAGATGCTCCAATGCTGTGAGCTTTTCTATAATATTTCTCTGAGCTCAGAATAAAAACAGAATAATCCATACCCATATTAATTGATTTTATCTCTAACATTTGAATTTTACATCAAAACCTCATTTTGTTCATTTATTCTCTTTTTGACCACTGGCACATAACTGGATCTGGTTTAAGCAGCTTTGCTTGCCTGTTGTTTTACAATCCAACATTATTTTGTGCCTGTATCTCTGATCTCTAGGGCTGGCTGTGCTCCCATTTAATAAAAATCCCTCTGGTTCCATGGTTGCAGAGTGGGTGAAGGGAAGGGTTGGCACACCAGGCACAGCAGAGCAGAGTCCCCCCCTTGGTCACTGCAGCACCTCCAAAGGTACCAGTGTTTTATTTCTGGGCTCTTGCTGTTCCCATCACCTTCATCTGAACATTTTTTCCCCTCCAATCATAAAACATCCACTTTCAATATTTAAAAATCTTATTTCTCATAAAACTCCGAAGTATGAAAATTTCTTTTAAAGAAATATACCATTAATGTATCTTTATGATGTGCAGCTGATGCTCACAGCATGGGCTATGACTTTTTTATGTTCCCTACTTGTCCTTGAGACATTTTATTTTGACACCATATCCTTACATTCTAAATTAAAGCATATTTTTATTATCTGTTATGTGCCAGTAGACAGCAGTGCCTTAAAGCTGTTGTACAGCTCCTCGTGTCCATCTCGGGCCACCTTCCCCTCTTCCCCTCCACTTCCCCCATTGCTTCACCTCTCCAAAAAAGCAAGGATTGAGTTATCCACGCTGGCAGCAATTTACAGTGCCCATTAACAGTCATATAAATTCCAGTGGATCAAGGGAGCTTGGAGTATATGATATTGAGGCCCAGCTAATAGCTCTGGGCTAATTGCCATCTCGTGTTTCTGCTCTGCAGCCCCACTGTTTATATCTCCAGCACAAGCAGGCAGTAAAACAAGTTACAAAAGTTTCCAGGTTCCCCGAGTCGCCCAGGCTGGAGCTGCTGGCTCCAGTAGCAGGCGCAGGGCTGGAGGTGGCAGTCACTTCCCATTTTAATGGGAGCTGCTCCTCCTGGTCCTGCAGAAATGAGGAGAAAATGAGCTCTCCCTGATGGAAATTCTGCAGTAGCTGCGTGGGGAACAGCGGTGCCAGCCCGGTGCTATCGTGGCCTGGGGACACAGCGAGGGGCTGGTGGCTCTGGAGAAGTATGTTAAATAATCTACATTAAATCTACACTTTTCTTTTTGGAAACCAGTAGCTTGAGAGGTTGATTAATAGGGATGTTTATTGTAGAATCCTTGTTGGCTCGCAAAGCCGGGTGAATGGGGATATTTACTGGGAAATCTTTGCTGATGAACACTCGGGTGTTAATTGTCAAAGGAGTCTGGAAATGGGGACGTTGCTCTCGCTGTGTCAGACTAGGGGGCTGGTGGCAGCATGGAAAGATGTCCCCTTCTTCCATCAGCTGCCAGCAGAGGGGTTGTTGGTGCAGGTTCAGGGATTTCTGTGCTCTGAGCACTGCAGAGCCAAGAGGAGCGTGTCTGTGTGCCTCAGGGTGTGGTTTAATGCCTTTCCCTGTCTCATTTGCTGCCTAAAAAGCCAAGACACCCTGTTTTGTTTTGGGTTTTTTTTTAAGGAAATGAAAATTAATCCTCTCCAACATGCACACTTTTAATGAATTATTTCTGAGCCCATTCGTTCCATGTTGGTGGGGTCTGTCAGTGGTGTTTGCTCTCAATTGATTCATCCTGCCCTGGGCTGGGGTTGTGGGGGATTTGATTGCGGCACAATTAAGCCTGACAGGATGTTTAGGTGACCCCTGTAACAATTGTAAAGCACTTTCCATCTTTTGCAAGGTAGATAGACAAAGCTTGTGAGGCTGCTTAGGTGCAAGAGCTGGAAAATCCACCTGGGGTGGGACTGCTGGGGAAGTGAGGAGGTGTAAGGGAAAGGGCAGGAGCCCCATCTGGCCCTGGGCTGGGTCACACTCAGGTTGTCAGAGCTCACAAAGGTGACACCATCCCCTTCTCAGACATCCAGGCTGTCCCATGGGCTCCTAGCAGGGATGGAAGCAAACTGTGCTCAGCTTCCAAAAGCGCAGTGCAAAGGCTGGTGGGTGTCACTGGCCACAGGCTGGGGTGTCCCTGCAGGGCCAAAATGGGATTTAAATAAACCTCCCATCCCCAGTGCCAGCACAGCATGCACAAACCTTCCCTCTTCCACAGTTCCATGTCTTTCTGATCACATTTCAGCACAGAGAGTGGGCCAAAACTATTAATATCAGGTGGGAGTTTTACCCCTCCCACCCCAACACACTCTCCTGCTCCTCTCCTGCCCAGAATTTGCTGCCATCCCCAGCTATTTGCTGACTCACTCGGTTTGGCAGCTTTCATCCTCCTCACTGCTCCCCAAAACATTTGCTTTGACTATTTGTAGAGTTGATCCAGCCCTCCTTCGATATTTGGAGAAAAAATGTTTTTTTCTGCTACTTTTTTTTTTCCCCCAGAAATTATCAGCAACGCTGAAATTCTCTTTATATGAAATACTTGGATTGACTGAGAGCTGGGACTCTGGGAGATGGATGTGTCAGACTGTGAAGGATTTGCAAAGTTTTACCATCACAGCAGCATGGCCATGAGTCCCTTCTGGGCCACTCCTGAGGGACAGCGAGCCTGCAGATTTTTGTCCAAGCTCTTTGCACTGCTTTCCACTAAATCTGTTAAAACATGCATTGATTTTTTTTTTTTTTTGCCTTAAAAACTCCAGAAATTAAAACAGAGGAGTGGCTACATGGGAGCATAGGGTTGCACTGAATGATTCCCACTGAAGTGTCACAGCACGGTGACATCTAAGCATCTACTTTTCCTTCCTTTCTTCTTATTTATTTTTACTATTTTGACCATTGGAACGACTAACACAACATCCCAATATTATTGTGCATACGCAGATTTGCACTTCCCAGCAGATAATCCACACACAAAGTCCACATGAATGTTTTCACACACAGGATCTTTTCAGCAGCCCCTTTCCCCAGCAATATCCTGCAGCCCCATCCCAAACTGCAGCCCCTGACGGGCTCCTGAGACAACCAAAACCCCTGCCAGAGGAAATTGGCCATTTCCTCTTTTTTTTAGCTTTGTTTTCTCAGGTTGGACTCTTGGTCTCCTTTAGAGGTGCAGTGAGAGGGACTCAGGTGGGCAGGCAGGCAGGGAGGGAAGTTTTGCTGGTGTCAGGGAGGAGGAGGAGAGCAGGGACCTGCAGGACACATCTCTCCCCAGACACTGGAAGGGAGAAGCAGCAAAGCCCTGGACAACAAACGAATTCAGCTTCTCACTTTTGTGATTTTGCACTAAACCCAAGATCAGTAAATTGATTTTTGTAGTAATAAAAGCTGAACACTCATAACCCCCAAAGCGATAAACATTTTACTGCTGTTTAGAATTTATATTTTTATTTCCAGTCTTTTCCTTGGAAATGCCCTGAGGGGGAGGATTTTATGTGCAGCTCTATAAATGAACTGAGTGCAAATATTTTTATTTTCTGCTAAACATCAAAATTTTGATGCATCCTCATGAGGCCAAATGCACTTCTTAAAAGTACAGTGAGCCAGCAGAGTAACTTGGCTGGGCTTTTTTTCTGAAGGAAAAGCATTATCAGTAAAAAAGCTGGGCAATAGGCCCTGGGCAAAACAGAATGGCACAATAACTACCAATTTCTGATTTTGACCCTTATGTTTGTTGAATTTGAGTTAGAATTAATCAGGTTATTTTCTGTGTTTACGAGTCCTTGTGATTCCCACTCTGAGAAGAGAGGAAAAGATACTGAAATGCCACAAGAAGAATCATTCCTTTCCCTCTGGTTCTTGGATCAGTGTTTCCTTGTCTGGATCTCAGGCTTGATGGCTTGGAGTGGTGCTGGGCTGATTTACACCCATGAGAAGCTGGTCCATCTTCCTAATTGTGGTTAATAATTTCTAGGAGGGTGTGAAAATAGTGCATGCAATGCTCACTTGGAGCCTTGGGATGCCCCAGGGTTTTGAAGCTGAAAATAACAGTGCAGTGATGGATGGGGAGACCATTACAGGTGCATTTGAGAGATTTCTGAAATGTTTGAGCTTTAACTCTTCTCTCTTCACAGTCCCAGTGGCCAGAATTCATGGCCAAAAATAAAGTGCACCTGGCTTTTTATGCAAAGGGATGAAAGAAGCAATACATATAAAGGATATTAATGCTCTATACAACATCTTGGAAATGTTCCTTCTGTAAAATACATTTATACACATATCACTGGCATCTCATAAGGTGATTCAGCACTTGGCTGCACCTGAGTGATGTGGTCATCTCTCTCCCCATGGCAGTGACCTTTTTGTGCCATGGAATGACATCCAGGAGAAGATGTGCAGTGCTTTGTGCAGGTGTCATTGAAGGCTGGGGGACCCAGATGCCGGATTTTGGTGAGCCCTCTCACCCATGGCCGTGTCTCAGAAAACTTGATGTGGCAGGAGCCCTGTTTGTGCATTTGTGTGGCCATTCTCAAGTGCCTCCACTCTTGCCTTGTGCCCCCAAACCTTCCCATTTACACCCTCTTTTTATTTCCACGTGAGTTTGAGATCCCCTTCCATCCATCACCAGCACAAGAAGGGGAGAATGGGAGATGGAGAAACTTCTTCTGCTTGGCACCAGCTCCTAAATTGCCTTCTCATCCATGAATCCCCACCATGAGCCAAGCTTAATGAATCAAAATGTTAATTAACACACACATAAATTCAGCAGCCCTGGATGGATGATGCCTGGCCCCCTCTGCTACTCTCAATTCCTCCCCCTCATCATCATCACATCTTCTGGCTCTTTCCTTCATTAGTTTTTATTTGATGATTTAATACCACTGTTAGTCAAAAATTATCAGCTCTAGCATGCATGCACAGCAAGCTGCAAGTCAGGGCTGTAAAACACGAGGCAATTCATGCTGCAAAGATGTCACAGGACTAAAGAAATCTGTCCCTCATTTGCACTGAGGGCTGAATGGACACAGAGATCCAAAATCCTGGGCAGCACCCATGGGTAGCACTTGGCTCTCCTAGGAAGAAAAGCATATAAGCATCAGGTAAAATTAAATTAAAAGTAGCTTCTTTGCAATGAAGGTGGGTATCCTAGCCTGAAAGAAAAGCAAAAATAATAGGAATGGCATTTTAATGTGTTTTCTTCTCATAAGTGGACAGATCCAGCCAGAATGATGGACTGCTCTGGTAGAAACCACTCCTAGCCGTGGGCTGAGGAGCTCTGGGCTGAAAATAAAGCCCTGGGTTGATGTGTCCCCTCCAGGTGCCTTCTCCTGCCCAGCAGCACTCACTCACCATGCTGCTATCCGTTTGAATTTTGGGGACCCAGCATCAATCACCACGGGGAGAAGTGAGAAGTGTTTGACACCGCAGCCTCTGGGTGGGCTCAGACCAGTTGCTTTCCTTTGGTAATTAAGGAAGATTACACAAATGATTAAGCCTTTATTTACCATTAATGACTGGAGTTTACTGAGCTGTGGCACTGACCTGTCAGCCCCACAGGCTGGGGACTCACCCTGAGCACCAGGAGCCAGAGGAGCCCTTGGGCAAGCACAGAATTAAGATTCAAAAAGGGACTTTTGGAGAGGGATGGCTGCTTACAACCCTGGCTAAAGCTCTTGAGCTGCCAATGGTGCTGCTGCAGCCACTGCCTTTTCTGGGATTGCCCTGGGATGCTGAGCAGCAGGGAAATGTGAAGTGTCCCAGGCACTGACAGTTAACACACACACAGCCTGGATGCCTTGTGCACCAGATAAAGGAGAGAAAACACCTCCTTGAGAGACAACACAGGATTTCTCCCTCAGCCATCCTTCATCTCTGTTGACTCCTGATTGCAATCTCTCAGCCCCCTGGGTGGGTGGCTCCCAGCTGCCATCCCTTGGCCACAGGGCTTCCTTCCAGAGACACTTTCTGCAGGGTGGAGCAGCCTTCCCTGCAAACCATGTGCTCATCAAGGCTCCCTGGAGACTGTGTGGGTTTTAGGGGAGAAAACAGCTGGGTTTTGTCAGGTCCTAGTGGTGGCTCCAACAGGACAAGGTTCCAGGGACGTGGCACACCCTGGGCCACCCTTCATCCCTGCACTCTCTGAACATCTCTCTGCACTGTGCAGTGCCAAAAAAAAAAAAAGCAAATGCCTTTCCTTTGGCTTTAAGTGAGTGAAGTGTTTCTGGATCAAGCCCAAATATTCAAAGACTTGCTTTCTGACACCCAAAGAAATCCAGAGGGTTTTCTTTTGAGAGAAAGAAGACAATTGAAGAGTGGTCTGACAGGTTAAAGAAGGGTAAATGTGGGGGGTTAAAGAAGAAAACGCCTTCAGAAATTAATTAACTATTTAAGACTAAATGCACTGAACGATACACTGGAAAATTTTTGTGCATCAGACAAGGGTTTGGATCAATTTGTTCTGCCTTTGCACCACCATCGATTTCCACTCCTGGACCATTAGTGCTGCCAGGGACCTGCCTGTGCATGGGGGCCAAAAGCCCTGCTGGAAAACTTCTCATCTCCCCTCTTCACACAGGAAAAAACCCTCAGAGCTGTGCAGCCCTTCAGAAACAATTCCTTTCACCTGGTTGCTATGTGCCACTGGTCACTGGTGGGTGCTGGGACCCCGGGCAGATCCCCCCGTCCTGAGCTGCAGGAAAACTGCCGAGCCTAAGGCGAGGATGGATTGGGTGAATAGGCATGAAATCTTCCATTAATGGCCAAATCCTGCTGCCAGCCCAGACAGCTGGAGGGCTGCACATGTGCCAGTGTGGGTGGACTCACTTCCTAAAATAGCTTTGGGTTGGTGCTTCCAGGGCTCAACATTTTCCGAGGTGTCAGGGCGATGCTTTGTTCTGACCTGCTGCCTTCCCCAAAAACCACTGCAGGGACCAAACAAGCTGCAGGGAAATTAACTGGAAAACTCTCTCAGTGCCCCCCAGACTCTCAACCCCACGTAAACACATACCCACAGTAATGTCACCAGCTGCCCACAGCGACAGCAGCACAGAGCTCCCATGGAAATCAGAGATTTCAGGGATTTCCGTCACTCCTGCCCCAGGCAGGGCCCGGGCTCTCTGGAATTGTGTTAGTGGGAGTTGTTTTCATTTGATCACAGTGTTGGGAAGGATTTAAATTCAGGCTGTTTCCGTCCCCTTTGCTTTCTGATTTTATTTCTTTAACACAAACAAAAATCCTGAAATGGAATATTGTACCCCACGGTCCTTGGATGTCAGGAATCTCTCCTAGAATTTTTATAATGCTGAAATATCATAGGATCACAGAATGACAGAATGGTTTGGGTTGGAAGAGACCTTAAAGGCCATCTCATTCCAGCTCCCTGCCATGGCCATGGCCACCTTCCACTATTCCAGGTTGCTCCAATCCCCATCCAACCTGGCCTTGAACACTCCCACAGATGAGGCAGTTATGGTTGTGTGGGCAGCCTGTGACTCACCACCCTCACAGGAGAGAATTCCTTGTTAATCCCTAATCTAAAACTATGTAAATATGGCCCCTGCAGCCCATCCTTTGGGACAGGAGACATCACAGTCCTGATCCACCAAGAGCAGAGGAAAAAGGGATCAACCACTTCCAAACCACTGGGACCAGCATCACCAATTAAGTGAGAATTGCTTTTTGTCATTTCTCCACAGCCTTGGGGTTTTTTGTTAATCTCCAGGAGCGGGGTGAAGCTGCAGGGACAGGGTTTCTGTATCAACCCAGAGACACAATCCTGCTGGGATTCACACCCACACCCAGGTCCTGTCAGAGCAGCAAAGTGGCCAGCACACAGAGATGGGGGAAGAAGATTAGGGAGAAAGGAAAGGGCTCCCCTGCTCCCAGATATAGATTAATAAGTGAACCATTCATCTGATAGGGAGGGAAGTTTGCAGGTATTGAGCCCCACTACAATTCAGTAATACCACTTGGCTTTATCTCTTGCCCGAGTAACACAAACATTTATGGAATTACATTTTAAGGCTTTTAAAGGTGTATTTAGAACGTGTTTCCTTTGAAGTGTTATCTTTGCAAGCTCTCATATGCTGATAAAAGCCGTGTTTAGCTGCCTCGCAAGGAGCGCTCGGAAACTGTCGGTTCGGAGATTTTTCCCTCTCTTTGGGCAGGACAGGGCAGCCTTCCCGGGGGCTGTGCTTTGCCTCATGCTGCTGGCATTTGCCACGGCCCTTTCCCAGCAGAGCCATGGTGTTTGCAGGGAAGCAGCAGTGGGAGGTCTGTTGTGGTGGGACCGACGGTGCGGGGCAATCTTTGGAGCTGGGTGACGCCCTCGGGGCTGCGAAGCTTTGACACAACGAAACAAGAGCCCTGGGGTTTAGCAGGCATTGCTGCCTGTGCGTTCCACTTCCCTCCCTGGGAACCTTCAGGAGAAGGGAAAGAGCGTGGCGAAACAAATGACTTCATTCCAGGCTGGTTCCAGTTAGCATCCCCATGGCTCCTCCCAGCCCTGCCCAGAGATGAAGACGTTGTTCAACAGCTCATCACTCACCGGCAGCTCCGCGCACGCAGCCAAGCACAGAGCCCAGGCCCCATCCCGCAGGCACAAGGCTTGACCCAAACCTCCTTGAGACCCATGGAAAGGCTCCAGTGGATTTCTATGGGTCTTGGATCTCAGCAAATGTTGGCAAACTCCGCCAAAGCTGATGGGAATGTTGCTGGCAGCACAGACTGACGGGTCAAGCAAAGGGAGAAAATGAATTTATCAACCGAGAGAATTTGTCTTCCCTTGAAGTTTCCAAGGGGTTTCTTAACAGGATGCTCATTAACATACCTCTAGGGGAGGAGGGACTCCTCTCTACGTGCCATTTTAAATACCAACAGCTCCAGATTGGCAGTGGCCACATGGCAAGCAGCTCGAGGGGGTGGAAATCGCTCTCCCCATTCCCTTTGAACCTTTTCTGGTCCTCCCCAGCTCTGTGCAGACTGTCTTGCTCCTGACCTCCTCCCTCAACTGGAGCCGAAATCTTGGTGCTGGAGCTGGGCCATGATCACTCCAGCCCTGCTCAGATGCCTTTTTGGAGTTACTTTCATTCATTTTCTTCACCCCAAGCACCCCCCCACTTCCAAAATCACCACGCACAACTTGTCTGAACGTGTGCCGAACCCGATAAGCTTTTGGCAACTGCCAGAATAAATTGCTTTAATAAAAATGAAAACCATTTTGAGGGGAGGGAAGGGAAGCAAAAGCAAACACAAAAATAATGTGCAGGCAAGGGCCCATGTGATCACCTGGCAGGAAGAGGCATTCCCAAATCAAGGCATAAATCACGGGGCTGGGAGCAGCCAGGCCAGCGTGGGGCAGGCAGCGAAGCCCTTCACTCCTGGGCTCACTGCAAAGAGCACGGAGCGGGTGCTGCTTTTACCAGGGGATGGAGAGGAACGTGCTCAAACACTTTCCAGAGGGAGCTGTAAAGGAGCAGGCTCCTGGGGGGCACCAGGGACGTGTGGCTGCCGTGGTTTTGCTGGGGTGGGCGTGCTCACAGCCCCCCAGGCAGGATGGGCAGATGCAGGGGACAGGGAAGGTTTGCAGGAGCCATCCTGCAGCCAGCCCCTGTGCCAGGCTCCATCCCACCCCACAGCAAGGCCAGGGAGCAAGGCAGGCAAGGGGAGCCTGCAACAGCCCACGCCTGGAAGGTTCTGTACAGGACACAGCCCTCGTGGGGGAGAAGTTGGCCCAAATCGAGCACATTGCGCAAAGGAGTTTTCACACTTGGAGGAGGATTTTGCAGAGGTACTTTTAAATACTTGGGGTGATTGTCTTTAGATAATCAGTTGTCAGGTAATTGTCGTTATCTGTGCTCAGGAGGAAGGGACATGAACCCCGGACATGGCACAGCCGTGCACACCACACTGACAGTGCCACTCTTGGTGGAGAGATACTGTAGATTGCCTAAAAGTTGATCACCTACCCCTGCAAACCAAGGAATTCGGTTTTCCAAGTTTTTTTCTTTAAAAAAAATTATTATTTAGTTAGAGATTGGTGAAAAACCAGTGATGGATCAGTGAATTAGAAGCTCCACAGCTGGTTCAACATTTGCTTTTTCTACTTCAATTGGACTCAGGCAAATCATCTCATTCCTGCTTTTTATTGTGGCAGGAGCACTCTGCTGCTGGTTTTCCATCATGGGAAAGAGGAGATGGAAACAGAGGAAAAAACCAACTTTGGCACATTCAGGGTTCCTATGCTGGGTACTCAGGTGCTGCCACACTGGAGATAACACATCAGGGAGAGCCAAGGAGGGCTATGGAGCTTCTTTCTTTACAAGGATTTGTGCCAGAAGTGGAGTTCAAAAAAGGTTTTCTCATCTTTAATACTGATATATTATTGATTAATGAATCACAGAGGGATAAATGACACAGTTGTGTGTTGTGGGTAAACCATTTAAAACCTAAGAGCTGTCATCCTTCCCCAGCTCTTCAGAGCAGGAGCCTTTCCAGTGAAAAGCTTTGCTAACGAAGCACTTGAGAAAAATATTTACTGCCAGAATTTCTTCAATTGACATTTGCATCTTCTGTAATTTCCAAACTCCATGCAATTTGAGCCATTTTCATGGGACTATAATTTATGGGAAGGGTTGTGCCTTCACTTCTCAGTGTCTCTGCAAAAAACCACAAAAGCATCTTTTGCTCTGAAATTCACACTTAATTTTTTACTTCTCTGTGGCCAGGGGAGGAGGGAGGGGCAGGGGAAAATGGATATTGCAGGAGACAGAGAAGAGATGGAGGAGTAAGAGACAGGAAGGACTATTAAGTGCAGAGTTTCTCAAACTATGGGTCATGACCACTTAAAAGAGAGCCAGGATGTGTCAGAGGACAGCAGGGTCCTCCTTGGTTTAGTCAAGTGGGAGCCAGCTGAAAAAAGGCCTGGCTCCCCTCTACCCATAGAAAAAAAGATGGATTTTGGGCAAGCTTGGCACCCTGGTCCAGCCTGGATGGGAATGCAAGTTGGAAGAGGGGCTGCCTGGCTGTCCTCCATCCCTGGGCAGTGGGAGCCAGCTCTGAACGACTCCTACATGTTTTCATGTTAGAGAGGAAATGATTACAAAACCCTAATTGCATTAATCTCCTCCTTGCAGCAGGAGGGGAAGGCAGAGATGAAGAGAAGAGCCCCAACAGTTCAACTCATTTGTGTGTCCCCAGCCTGGGCTGAGCTGCTGCTGGCTGAGAGCTGGCATGAAGATGGATGAGTGAAAAAAGAACATTTTTGTAAAGTTTAAAAGTGTTTGTTTCAACTTTTGGCACAGCCCACCCAGCCCTCAGCATCCTCAGAAGGGAGTCAGGCACCCTGAGCTCTGCAAGCCACACCATCCACACAGACAGGATAGAAAATATTTAAACCTTTGTTTATTGGTGGAATGTGAGCACCAGCACCAGGAACAGGTGAATTTAGGTGGGATTACAAAAACTTACAACCTGTTTCCTGACCAGACAAGTTGTGCCAAAGCCTGGCATTGACAGCTACCTTCCCACCACCCCTTTGCACTTCATTGAGAACAGCTGCCACCCAGTTTGGTGATGTCTTTGTACTCTCCTGCACGTTCCCAGCACCTTGGAAGGCAAGAGCTGCACACCCAGGGCATTTGCAGCCCAGATGGTGCAGGCTGGAGGAGGTGAACTGAGCCAGAGTGGAAAGGGCTCATCTGCTTCTCCTTCCAGCTGAGAGCAAACCCTCCCACCTGGCTGCCCCTTAGGAATGGAAATTCAAGGTAGCTTTTTCTGTGCGTGTTTCTGAGATCTGTGGGTGACCTCCAGGGTTAAAGTATCTCTCATTCACCTGCACCCTGTGTCACCCAGTGCCACCCCACACAAATCCGGGGAGAAGTGGCACAACCACAGCCCACAAAGGCTGCCTTTGTTATTTAGTGTAATTTAAATGCTTATAACGCCACAAAACTACTGGTTTAGCTAAGCCTCTCCTTGTCTCACTTTTACAGAGCCTTTCCACCTTTCCAAGGTGAGAAAAGCAGCCAGCAGCCTCCTTGTCCTGGTCCTGCAGGTAAAGATGCTCCATCCCTCGGGTCCAGCACCCAGCGCTGCCCAGGGTGCCCGGAGCCCTCCGAGCTCGTGGGCTCCCAAATGCTGAGCCGGGCGCTGTCCCGGGGCTGTGCCCTGTGCAGGCAGCTGCAGCAGAGGTGTTTGGAAGCCATCGAGCAGCCTCTGGTGGAAGCTGCCTGCTATGTGTGTGCTGCCTTTCTGCCGGAGCCCGCTCGGTGCTGCTGGGGACGGGCGGCTTATCCAGGGAATATTTCCTTCTCTCCTTGCAGCACCCGGCTCGTAAGGTTGATCTACCTCCTCTTTACGTTTTTCCCTTTGTGTCTGTGTCTGCTGTGGAGCAGCGTCTGCCCAGCGATGCTGTTCCCGTGTGCTCGCTCTTGCTGCAGGAACTCTTTTGGGTTTGCTCTGATGGGATTTGCTGAAAAGCCCAAGAGGATCAGGCTGTGAAGTGCCCTCAGGCACGTGTTGAGTGACAGGACCAGGGCAAACAGCTTCAGACTGGCAGAGGGTGGGGTTAGATTAAATATCAGGGGGAAATCCTTCAGATGTTGGCACATGTTGCCCAGAGAAGCTGGGCAGAGAAGCCCAGAGAAGCCTGATCCCCATGAGTTATTGCTGATGATGTGGGGATGCTTTTGTCAGCACCCTAAAGGGCCCTAACAGCACCCTCACCTGGGGCCTCCATCCCCATCCACGGCCCAGGAGCTCATTTCAGCCCAGCACGAGGCTGTCAGCTCCTGTCCCAGGGATGCTGCAGGATGCTGCTCTCCAGCAGGGCCATGTCACCATGAAATCACCTGGACTTGGGCTCTTGGATGTGCCAGCATTTGATCTCCAGCTCTGCTCTGTGCCCAGGTGCTGCAGCCCAGTCCATAGGGAACAACTCCCCTGGGTGTCTTTAGAGCCCTGTGGTGTCCCTTTAGTGCCCTGGGGTGTCCCTTTAGTGCCCTGTGGTGTCCCCTTCAAAGGGAACAAACCATGTGCTTTCTTTCCTGAACCAGTTTTTTTTTTTCATTCTATTGATCCTGTGGAGTGAAGGGTAAGCTGCATCCATAGCAGATGTTAGTTTTGTTAGCCAGCTTTTCCTGAAAGCCTGACTTGCTCTTATCCTTTGTTTTTGGGTGGGGATCAGTGTGACTCAGCTCTGGGGATGAGTTCTCCTCCATCAGAGCAGTTTCCCCATTTCATATCCAGAAAGTAGGTTGGAACCTATGGAAGGTCCCTCTTGTCTTGCCCAGTAAAGGTGCTGTGTCATCTCTCTGGCTTTCCAGTTGCAGCCACCTGTCTCAGTCTTGATCAAACACCTTCACATTGCATCAGTGGATTTGTTTTTCTTTTCTTATTTTATGGTTTTCCTTCTAGTAAAAAGGGCTTGATTTTTTTTTTCAAGTCCATAAATACCAAGAAATTTCTTCCTGCCCAGATCTTCTGGCTTTTCAGCTGAAAACCCTCGGTTTCTGTGAGCAACCTGTGTGATCATCAGTAGACACCTGGAAGACAAGAGGAGGTTATATGGAGATGATTCCCAGAAATGTCCATTCTGCCCTCTGGTGCACCAGCACAACACTTCCAGACAGCTGCTCTGCCTCAGAGCTCCCCAGACCCACAAGCAGCTGCTCCCATAGCCCTTCTTTTGGTGTTTCTCTCCTTGATGCTGCAGACAGAGCTGCCACAGAACTGCTGGAGGCAGGTGTGGGATGGTGTCAGTGCCCCATGGCTCGGTGCCCCAGGTCCCAGTGTCACTGCTGCAGGTGATCTCCCCTAGCCCCACACCTCCCAGTTACCCCACTGCCCTTCCCATGATGTCACCAGGCTGGTCTGAGCAAGGATTTCTCTTCCATCTGGCTGCCATTAATTCCACCACCACAAACATCAGCCTGAGGTACCAGGCCTTATCAAGCAGTCAATCTCTAATTGTCATATCCGACAGTAAAACAAAGGCTCAAAAGGAAAGAGGGAATATTAAGGCCAAGAGCTTCCCTCTGCCCATTCCAGGTGTTTTACAAGAAGGCTTGGATGGAAAACACCCCCTTAACCTTGTGCTGGGTCCCTCTTGCAGAGGAATGAGTCAGGAATTTCATGCATGTGGAGCAATCACCAAACAGCCCCTACAGGTCTGCCCGGGACCACGGCTTGCCGAGCAGCTGCTTGTTTACTGCCACCTATTTCCATGGAATGGGTGTGCAGCCACATTCCTGGGAGCCCCAGCTGCTCCCTCCTGCCCGACCTGTCCGTGAGCGGGAGCGAAGCTCGATGCCACCGTTCGAGAGATGTGATTGCCACAGGGAAGCACTGCCGAGGATGCTCGGTGCTCTGCTGGGATGGCTGAGGAGCCAGCTCGGCAGCTGGGGTGTGAGGCAGCGTGTGGCATCGCTGCTGGTGGATGGAGGGGACTTCAGAGCAGCGGAGGCTCGGAGCTGTTGGCTGGGCACCGAGCTCCGGGGATGCGCGGCACGGGATGACTCAGAGCTGGAGCAGCTCAGCCTCAGTGCCCCAAATCCCCTTCCACAGGAGCTCTCCTTATCCGCTGGCCCTGGAAATGTCACCGGGAAACCACCCTGCTCAGGTTACGTGTCCTATTAGGCAAGAGGGACGCGTCCCTCCCGAGCCAGAGCCGCGCTCGGAGGTGGCTGTGCCAGCACGGCAGGGCCCCGCTCGCAGGGCAGCTTTTGGCCGAGCAGGATGTGCTGCCTGGGTCCCACATACATAGGCAACAACTTTCTGTTCCTTTTTGTCAGTGCCGGGCTGATGGGAGCAAGCGCATCTCTTTTTCCCGGAGCTGCTGCTGTCTGCAGCACTGCGGGGGAAGGCTGTCCCTGCCCAGCCTGGGCACGGGAATCCGTGCCAGGATTTTCCCCAGGGGATGCTGAAGTAGCTGCACTTCAAAGGCTCAGGAAGTGTCCATTTTGCCTTCGGCTCTACCAGCCCACGGTTTGGGGTGAAAGCTGCTTGTGTCAGCAGCTGGAGCTGGGAGGAAACCCGGGCTAGGCTGGAGCTGGCCAGGATCAGCGCCCAAGTCACCCAGCCTTTCCTCACTGGCTCCTAAAGCATCCCCAGCCACTGCAAAGTGCCCCCAGAAGAAAATCCGGGATGATCATGGGCTTTCATCCTGCACTTGAAGCAGCCATTTGTGTCAATTTGGGCACATCCCTCTCCCGAGTGTTTGGGCTGGGGGTTGTTTTGTGCCCTGGGCTGTGCCACTCTAGTTTAGTAGGATGCTGCTGCTACTGCTACTGCTGTCACATTTCTTTTTCTTTTTTTTTCTCTTCTTCTCAAAAAGTGCCAAGTTGTATAAAACAAAAGAACTTCTCATCTTAATGCTGGATGAATTATTTAAAAGGGTCTGTTTGCTAATGTGATTGACTTCAACCAACAGCGCAGGTTGAGCTGTAATTATGGGAAAACAATCAAATCTCTATCTGGGTTCACACCATACCGGTCTTGCCACTTTTTGTGTTACAGCAAAACCTGTCGGGCAGCTTTAGCTAAGCTGAGCCTCCTTTCTGCTGCTGGGGCAAAGAAACGCGAACCAGTAGAACCGGTCAGGCTGCAAGGAAAAATTACGGCTTATTGTCTGTGCAAGTTCACCCACACTGCTCACTGCTGTCTCCCGTGTCCCAGATGACCGTCTCCTGATCGCGACCTAAACCCAGCTCCAGGAGCCGAGGGAGAGCACAGCAGCAGCCCTCCGACGTGAGTATTGTGCTTGCACTGATTTTTATCTGTCCCCAGCATCCTGGGCAGTGTTGTGGAGCTGAGAAGGGAGCTGGCGTGAGGCACGCGTGGAGAGCTGCCCAAAATTCGCTCCGCAGAGTGCCGGGAGAGCTGTCACTTGGGGCGGGCACACGGAGCCCGCTCCGGCTCCCATCTGATGGGCAGAGATTGGGGTGTCACGGCTTTGCTGGCCTTTCTGTGCCCTCTCAGAGTTCGAGGAGGGAATTTGGGTTTGTGTAGCAGCTGGGGAGCCGATGGTTTCTGGGGAAGTGGCAGCTCTGAGGGGTCGGTGCGGACAGGAGCTGAGCCCGCCCGGGCTGTGCGGCGCTGCCCAGCCACGACCCCCGGGCTCTCCTCTTAAAAACTTTTCCTCTGGCGTTTTCCGTCTGAGTGTGAAAGGTAATGGGATATCCCTGCGATCCGAAATGCTGAGAAATAGCATCCAGCTCCACTCAGATGGAGTGAAATATCTGTGGAGGGTCAGAGCAATTTGTGGGTGTCAGGGTTTATGTGGGTACCAGGCAGCCCCGTTTGCATCCGGCAAGGGGGGACCAGAGGCAGGAACAGAAAACTTTTCTGAGCAAACATCCAGCAGTGTGGTAGCCGTGGGGGAGCAGAGCTGTGGCCGTGTGGGATGGACTGTGGGACTGTGTGGGATCCAGGATGTGCCCGTGCTGGGCAGGCAGTGCCTGGGTTAGTGCTGGGTGCTGGGGGGGCATCACCCCCTTCCACACCTGATCCACCTTCCATGCAGCACCTCAGACAGCCTGACCTGCACCAAGCCAGGCACGTGCTGGGCAGAAAATAACTTTAAATGGAGTTATGGGTTTCCTTTCCCACCCCATTTCACAACTTGAACCCACTTCTGTTGCCAAAGCTGAGAACAAATTTGCTGCTTTTTCCCTCAGTGGCAGCTTGGAGCTGGGTTGTGGTGACCCCTCCTAGCTGGGAGAGGTGGCCATCTGTGCCCATTGTGTCCCTTGTGGGACATCCTGACAGTGCCCTCCTGGGCTGTCCGGATATGTTCCTTCAGGCAGCACAAATATTCAGCGAGGCTGAAGCTCGCTGGGCTCCCAGCAGCCCCAGGCAGGAGGTGGAATGCTGCCGAGGGCTGGCATCCTCCTTCCCTGTTTTCACTCCAGGAGGAAGGAAGGGATGGTGGGATTGCTGCAGGGAGAGGCTGTGCCCACACACACTGCCTCCCTGCACGGGGGTTGGACTGTCCCCACTGCCTGCTCCTTGTCCCCTCTGCTGGGACAGTGCCATGGTGGGCAATGTCCTGAGTGTGCTTACAGAGGAGATGAGCACAGATCCTCCCCTGGAGGATGCAGGACACTGCTGTACTGATTCAAAACCTAGCCTAGGTAGCGCTGTGTCCCCAACACCAGGTGTCACCAGGCATTTGGGACATGCAGAGATGCCTCAGTCCATAAAAATGCCCGACTCTATCTGTCCCAGCTGCACAACATGGGGCTGAGTTGGTGAGACTCATCCTTGGTGCTGCAGCAGGGCTAATCACCCACGAGGGTTTTGCAGGGCTCGGTCTTCCTAGCACATTTCTCCTTTTTGAAATGGTGCTGAAGGGAAAAGCTAATCTTCCCCAAGACTTCCTCATCTGGGGATATCCAGGGATATCTCCATACCCAGGGGAGAGAGATCTGTTTTTTTCCACTTGCATGGCCGTTACCTTGACTCAGGATGCCCATGCACCCCTCACACAGCAGGAGCAGAGGTGCCAGTTTATGGAAGTGTGGCTGAGAGAAATCTTCGTGCCCTTTCCCCCACACAAGACCTGCTTTCCCATGCAGGACCAGGAGGGATGAATTCCCCACGTCAGGAGCAGTGTGGGCTCTGAGCCATGCCCAGGGGAGGTCTCCTGCCATGGAGGAGAAGGCAGTGGGACCAAGATGCTCTCCAGGCACCATGAGCAGCGTAACAGGATCACAAGCAGAGGGTGGGGTAACCACCATTTATCAGAGATTCCCAGGGATTTTCCTGCCACTTTGCCCAGCCAGGGGCTCTGGAGCTGGGGGTGGCAGTGGAAGTGTTTTGGATGGGCAATGACCACGTGCCTCCAATCCCAACAGGGCCTTGAGCTATTGCTGAGCCTCACCACTTCTCAATTAAATCACCCAAAATACGTGATAATGCCTCATTACCCACTTCCCAGAGCATTTTGAGGTGTTAATTGAGTAATGTTTATAGAACCTGTGGTTACCCCGAGATGCACAGGCAGATAAGTGAATACTTTTAATCATCTTCTGAGTCCTCCTGTGGGCACACAGGCCTGCCCACAGATCTGCCCAAAGCCCACCACGCTCCAGGGAGCATCATGGCATGGCTGGTGGCTCCAGATGTCATTTGTCCTCAAGTGAGGAGCAGAACAAATATTTACTGTTAAATACAGGAAAGCAAAGCAGCAGGAGTTGGGGAGTGGGAGGACAAAACCTCCCTCCCAGGTGGGGCCAGTGCAAGGAGAGACCCCCGGACTGCTCACCCTGCTCTGTAAAAGCCACTCAGATTCCTGGGAATATTCAGGTATTGCAGAGGACCAACAGCTCTGGTTTCAGTGATACTGCAAGCCCAGGGCAACCAAGACTGCTGGGAGGAGGGATGTCTCTATTGCAAGGGGTGTCCCTATTGCAAGAAATAACAAGAACTCTTGAGTGGAAAAAGGGCTCTTAAGCAGAAATGAGGTAATGGAAGAAAACTCAGATTGGGGGGTTGGTGATTGAAGCTGCCTCCACAGGGCCAGGGTGGTGGGGGAGAAATTGAGCTGCTGAGTTTGTGATCACCAGGGCAGTGCTGTATTATGGCAACAGAGACTTTCTGGGGTAGAAGTACATCAGTGTGCAGGTTGGGACTTGAGGCTGCATCCTGGAGGGTTTGCTGCAGCTCAGCTCTCCCTGCATGGGACAGGTCTGTGCACACAGGAGCAGGGGCAGCATCTCCCTGCTGCTGCTGATCCTGTTGAGCTGGTTCAGGGACCTGAGACCAGTCCCCACAAACCCAAAGGGCCATTGGGGCAGGTCACAGCCGTGCTGCAGCTCCACATCACCTGAGTGGGACCCCCGTGCAGCAGCCAGCAGAGGCAGCCTGGGGCTTGCTGCAAACCGGCCCCTGGGCTGGTGGAGCAGCACGGGGCAGCTGCTCTGCTCTGCTCTGCTCTGCTCTGCTCTGGGGAGGATTTTCAGGTTGTGTGAGGTAGAGGAAGTCACCAAATCCTCCCCCCTGGAGAGGCAAGAGCCAAGGCTGCTCCTCCTGTCTCACTTGTTGGGAGGTAATTTTGCAATCTGGCAGCCCATGTGCAGCACCCACAGCAAACCCAGCACGGTGGAGAGCAGGCACTGGGCTGCCCATTTTAGGGCAGTCTGTGCTACGTTAAGTCATGCAAATAAATAAATACCCAGCAAAAAGAAAGAATCCCTCAGCATACCAAAAAAGCACTCTTCAAACTGCCAGGCGAGGTACATCAGCAAAGAGCATTAGTTCCACACTGGCCTGTGAAATGCTCCTGCCACTGCAGATTTTCCATGAGTGATCAGGCAGTTTTTTTGAGTACAAACTTGTTTTGTAATTCTAAAATTAGCCCAGGAACATAGTAGGGTAGCCAAGGAAAGAAAGTTTGGCTGGTCAAAGCAGCTCTGCCCGGCAATCACCCGGAGAAAGGTGTGTGACATCAATCCAGCCTGGAGCTGAGCACTGCTGATGGGGAAATATCTGGTGATAAATCCAGTAAGCTTCACTGATCCCGCAGTATCACAATGTCACAGTCCTGCCTTTTTCTTTTATGCCTTTTTTTCTTTTAATGACTTAAGCTCGTTTAGCTAATGAGCTGCTTTATCCTCCTGAAAGGAGACAGCGCTCAAGGAGGGGATGTGCTCACTGTGAGTGTGACAGGCAGTGCTGGGGATGGTATTGAGAAGCCAGGAATTCCCTGGGGACCTGGGAATGGGGGTTGGCTGTGCTGTCAGAGCCAGCTGTCCAAGTCCATCTCTTCCCCAGCCCCCTCAGACGGGACAGAAAATAACCTCCCTGCTGCTTCTCCTCTCCCCAGCCACAACAGGAGCATCCTGCCCAAGGAGCAATGCCACTGGTACCCAGGAGATGCTGGGGGCTGCTCCAGCACCCTGCATGAGAGCAGACACCCCAGGGACCCTGTGCCCCAAACTGGAGCCCTTGTCCCACCCTGAGCTGAGCATCGAGGCATGCAGAGAGCAGGTGAGAAAACCACAGCAGTTAAAAACAGCTCACCCCTGGTCTTGGGCTTTCCAAACCCTCCAGGTTTAGGGCTGGATGAGGAGTTTGCCTTTGGTCCCTGACACTGGGGCTCTGTTTGCAGAGGGCACCTGTCACTTTGAAATACGCCCAGCCCTGCTGGGATGCCCAAGGACTGCTCAGCTCTGCCATGGGGCCACATCCAGCACCAGCAGCTCTGTATCACAGTGACAGCCCTGCAAAGGGCTCGGGGCTGTCACTGAAATCCCTGGCTCAGGGAGCAAGCTCCACGCTGAGGGATTCTGTGGTCTGGGCTTCAGCAGTAAATCTCCCTCAATAAATCCTCCAGAGCAGGGGAGAGGAGCAGGGAGCTGCAGCTTCACGCCTTCACCCAGTGTGAAAGGGAGCAAAGCTGAGCCCCTCAGGGAGCCTGGGCTGTCGGTGGGGCTGTTCTGCTGCAGCAAAAGGCTGAATCCTGGGAAAAGACACATGGGGAGCCATGCTCATGGAGGATCTGTTACCACGTGTGTGCACAGACGAGAGCCGAGGTCCTCGCCAGGTTTGCCACAGAGTGGCTGTTCCATCTGCAGGCAGAGATGGGTTCTGCCGTCTCAAAAAGCACCAAAACTGGCAGCTTTTCCCTGCTGATTGGATCTGCAGCAGGTCACAGGTCCCCACTCACCTGAGGGGTCTGAGCAAAAGAAAATCAGGAGTGAACCCCAACCCTGGTGGCACCACAGCCTCAGCTGTGCATGGAAGGAGAATCTGCTGCCCACACCCCAGCCCCAAATCCTGACCTGCCGGGCTCTGCCCGCAGCACTGAGTCACAGCTGCAGGGATCCAGATCCAGCACCGAGCACCTGGGCTGCCCCCACACCTCCCACCTCCCACCACACGCCAGCCCAGCCCCACCTCCCTGAGCAGCGGGCTGGCACCAGGCCCAGCCAGGGTGTCACCTTCCCGGGATGGCTGAGCTGAATCCCTTTGTCTCAAAATGCTGGGTTCAGCCCTTGGAGACACCAGCCTTGGGGAAAGGGCTGGACCCTTTAGTACAAGGTGGGCAAGACCTGCTGCAGCAGCAGCAAGCACAGCAGGAGCACATGCAGCCACCAGCTCCTCTGCTCCCAGTTGCAATCCGTTCCCAGATTACAGCACTGGAGAATGCAATGGGAATTGGTGCCTGAGTGCTTCAGAGGCCTCCCAGCTGGCACTTGGGGTGTCAGTCCCATGATGGCGGTGGTTGATCTCACAAGCTCCCTTCAGCCCTGGGCTGGTGCTTTGCCCAGGGCAGAGCCCAATTTAGGGCTCAGTGATCCTGGGAAGTGCATCCCATTAACATCAGGAGGGGTTTTTTAAAGCTGCACATTCTTTCCCCTGGCTGGTTTTCAGCTGTGGGTCTTGGGGCTGAGATCAGCTCTCATTTCACAGTGGCAAACCTCGAGCTGGACAAGCCGTGCTGTGCTTTTATTTGCTGGGTTAGATCCCCTGGGAACGGGTGGGCTATGCCCAGGGAAGCAGGAGTCATGAACACTTTTAATCGTTTCCCCAGAGAGTGAGATCTCTGCTCTGTTTGCAGCAGGTTGGCTCAGAAGCCAGGGTGGCTCTGGGAGGGTTCGTGTTGGGGCAGCTGCTCGCCGAGCCGAGCGTGCCGAGCTCGCTGCTCGTGCTTGCTGGCGCGTGCCTCGTTTCTTTTGAAAATCAGATGCTTTAGGGGAAACTTTCTTCTTCCAGCTCTGCGTGCCCACATCTTGCATATGCAGGCGATCTGGCACATCCCTGCTCCGCGTACAGATAAAGGCACGGGCGGGGAGAGCGCTGGAACCCAGCACAAACCTTCCCCATGGCGCTGCAAAGCCCAGGTCCCAGCCTCTCTTCACTTTCCAGCAACAGAGGGGAGGTTTCCTCCCTGGTCATCTCTTCGTGGTGGAAGGCTGAGTGTCCAGGTGCTTCGTTGGGATCAGAATCACTCGCCATGACTCGCTAACCCAGAGTGGTTTTGGGGGGAGAAGTTCCCACGTGGAGATGCTAAAAGCCTTCATGTGCAAGTTCCTCTTTCCCAGTGTGGTTTTTTTCCTCTTTCCCAGTGTGGTTTTGGTGGTTCCAGAGGACCCCATGAGAGCTGTGCCCATGCCAGCTTCCTGCAGCTCTTGGCTCTGGACACCACCTCTCCTGTTTCTTTCTGTAAAATTGGGTGAAAAAGCTCTGTTGGGTGTTTTCCAAGGGTTCAAAGAGGCTACAGCCAGTGAGACCATGCAGGAAGCCTGGGCAATGACAGTGGGGTGGCCAGGTGCTGTCTGTTGCCTCTGTAAAAGCTGTGGATGGTTCCAGAGGGAGGAGGGATGCAAGGGATCATCCCAGCAGGAGATGAGTCCATCGGGCTCAAGCACCAAATCTGCTGTGAATTTTCCCATCATCAGTCTCTGTGTGGTCCCAACATGAGCTCTGCAGTCCCTTCTTTATGCTCAAGAAGATGCCCTGCCCCACCTCATCCCAGAGAAATGCAATTTAAACAGCTCAACAAGTAGAGGAAAAGCCTGATTTTCCAGCTGGGCTCCTCCTGGTATCTAAGACATGCTCTTTGCTATGCTCAGCGCTGAGGCAAGGTGGACAAAAATGCATCCCATGGTTTAGCAAATGATTTCCCTTCCTAGCTTTGGGCTTTGTCCTTTCCAGAACACCACATGCACCAGACACATCTCTTTTGCTGGACTTTTTCTTTCTATTTTAGGGTGAAACCTGAATAATTTGAAGCAAAAGGACATCCTTGCACTGGACACAGCCTGGTGTGGCTCAGTCCTGAACATGACCACAGAGAGTTTTGCAGAGTTCCTGAACAAGCTCAAGGAAATCCATGAGAAAGAGGTCCAAGGTAAAGATACAAAATTTTCATATCAAAAACTGGCCAAGATCCATTTCTTTGTAATACCACCTTGATCCGTTTGGTGTCAAATAACCTGAAGGGAGGAGTAGCAGGTGTGGATTAGGGAGATTTGGGGATTAGTGCTGAGCAAGCAGCACCCATGGGGATGGATTGGGACACGGGGTCACAGCCTGTCCCTCAGGGGAGAACACCCACTGATGGCATTTTTGTACCTCTCCTTGGCATACTGAGAAAAGAGTAACTTTCTGAATGATGAGAAGGAGCAGAAGAGAGAGGACATTCCTGTGCTCCACGCTGCTGGAAAGCCATGGAGGTGCTCAGTCTCTGCAGGAATCCCACCTGCTCCAAGCATTAACCACAGGGCACTTGGCTCCTCTCCTGCCCCTGCTGTCATGGCCTGGTGAACTGGGGTCAAGGTGACCTGGGAGGTTTGAAGGGGGGGCATCTGCTCCAAGCAGTGAGGGTTGGAGTACATTTGGACACTGAGGGATCAAAGGGAAAGTGGAAAGATGCAATAATCTGTAAGACAGAAGCAGCAGGAGATGAAGCTGTGTTAAAGAAAATGTTTGAGTTAGGTTGGATAGCTCATTCCTCTAGGGAATAAATTATTTCTCAGGCCATACATTATTAAAATAAACCCATTTGGTTAAGCAACCAAGTGCCAAGTCCAATTGTTTTCCTATTAGAATAATTCCCAGTATCAATATTATGAACAAAACTTCAGCACTCTTGGATGATTCTGGTTTATGAATTCATTCTTCTCTTGTGTAATTTCAAGCCGTGTGAGAGTTAGAGGAAACTGTTGAGCAATTTAAACCACATGTTTACATCTACTTTGCATAAAATGGATTTGACAGGATACAATGTATGCAGATCCATCAAGGAAAGCTGTTCAGCTGTAAATATTCTCGAAGATGCTTTCCAACCCTGAAAGCCATAAAATACTGCCCACCTGGGAAATGCAGGCTGTAGTGAGAAATAAGTAGAAACAAAACTAAACCAGACTTTTTGGGTTTGTGAAGGAAATGCAGACTCATTAAATAGTGGAGATACAAAACGAGCCCACATTTTGTACAACTTTCCATTTACATTAAACTGTGATTTTGTTTAACACACGCAATGTGTTATTCCTTATCGGAGATAAGGCTTGTGAATAGATGGGATTTCTGCAAAGCCACACACCTTCCTGAAATTCCAGCAGCGTGGTTTGCTCCTGAGTGCTGGGGAATTGGCAATCAGCACCCAGCTCTCTGTGTGTGTTCATTATTGCAGGCCTGCACAGCAAGGTGACGGAGCTGACGACAGAGAAGTGCCGGTGAGCGATGCTGGGGCAGAGGGGCAGGGTCACCCCTGGAATTCCAGACTTCCTGAGTTATTCTCCAAGACTGCTGGTTTAGAGAGCACCATCTGCCTTTCTGGCACTGCCCAATTCAAACCTTTTGGCTCCAGGCAGGGTTTGGGGTGATCCCAACCCAGCTCCCGTTTGCCTTCCCACTGGCAGGTGATGTTTGTGCCACCTGGTGCTTTCTCCTCTGGAAAATAATAAGTGGGAGGAATTAAACTGCCAGCTCCAAGGAGGGTGTCACAGGGCAGCATCCAGGCTCCAACACGTTGTTTTCCCCTGCTGCCACACAAGACAAAGGGCACCGTGGATGAAGGCACGGGTTTTGGGGAGAAATCTAATAACCCTCTTTTCTTTGTTCTGTTTCTTCAACTAGTGATGCTCAGAGAATTGAAGAGCTGTTTGCTAAAAATCACCAATTAAGGGAACAACAGAAGGTCCTTAAAGAAAATGTGAAGGTGTTAGAAAACAGGTAGGATTTGTTTTTAAGTAGAGTGCTGCTGAGTGACAGTGGCTGCACAGTCCTAGGGGGAGAGTTTGGGATTTTGTGTCTTCCCAGGAGTGGGATGTAGCACATGAATCTCTATTTTCCCTATACTCAGCTGCTGGGAGAGCTGGAGGAGTCTGGGCACGTGCACAGGAGCTTTTCTAGGCTGGTGGTGGCTTTGCTGGATCTGGAGGGGTGCAAGGGCCAGTGCTGGGCTGCGAGGGTGATTCTAGGTGATGCTCTGGGTGTTCACACTTCCCCATGGGGAGGGCAGGAACTCATTTCTCCCATGGAAACCGTGTGGTAACAAGCTGTGGGGTTTCCTTCCTCCAGGCTGCGAGCTGGGCTTTGTGACAGATGCATGGTCACCCAGGAGCTGGCCAAAAAGAAGCAGAATGAGTATGAGACCTCTCATTTCCAGAGCCTGCAGCACATCTTCATCCTCTGTACGTACTGACACCCACTGTGAGCTTGGCTTTGTCAGGCTGAGCCTTTGCTCAGTTGATCCCTCTCCCAGATATTTATACGTGAGCCCTTGTGGTGAGCAGGAACCTGGGAAGGGTTTGGGGATGGGGAGAAGGGAGGGAGCAGGACTGTGGATGGCAGTTCAATCCCCCCAGGGAGACCCAACCCTTCACACAAATCATCAGAGCTGGGGGTTGCATCCCTGCACACCTCCAGAAAAATGAGAGATTCCAGGCTGTGTCAGCTGCCTGGGAAAAGGATGCATTTGGCACAGCAGAAGCAACACTCTGGCAAAGACAGGAAAGTCACAGCAGCAGCTCAGCACGGGTAAAGGAAATCAAGCAACACGTGTGATGGATCTTCTCCTGAGCCTTTGGCAGAGCTCCCAGCACCGCTGAGACCCAGGGTGTTTTTCCCTGGGGATCTGACCAGCCCAGGGAGGGTTATGGGGTAAAGGAGATAAGGCATTTAGGAGGGATGGGGGGTGCTAAGAGCCCTTGGTTTATCTCCCCTGCTATGCCACTGCTCCCTGGAGCCAGGCAAGGCACCACGCCTGGGAGCCCAGCCCTGCTCTCCGTGTCCTCCTGGCTGCAGCACCCGGAGCTGGGTGCTCCCATCTCCCTCTGGCCTCTGTCTGATCCCCCCCGAGACCCCAGCCCTGCCCCTGACACAGCACCCACCCATCACCCTGCCCTGGTGCTCAGGGGCAGGGTGTTCACTGTGCCCAACCCGCCCTGAGCTGGCAGACCTGCAAGCAGACCCAATCCTGGTGAAACCTGAGTCAGAAAGTTGCTCCCTGTTATCCCCCTTAGCCCCAGCACGTCTACAAAGGAGGAAGGAAATTTTGCATTCCTCCAAAACTCGGTACCATTCCCTGCTCCTCCCCCGGGCACCCCAGCGAGCTGTGAGCAGCATCCTTGCAGCATCTGAGCTCACAGCACCGCCTCTGTCCCTGCAGCAAACGAGACCAATCGCCTGAGGGAGGAGAACAAAACTCTCAAGGAAGAACTGAAGAGGCTCCGGAGCCTGGAGTAAGCACGTTCCTGGTTTCATTCTTTTCAAGGGGTGCTGGCAACAGCCAGGGCATCCCCAGAGCTGGGCAGGGCAAGGTCCAGACTATGGCATCCTCAGGGGCATTTTAGCATCTAATTCCCATGGGTTCCTGTGTATGTAAGACATGGAAAAATCCCTAATGGCCTCAAAATCCTTGTTGACCTTTGCTCACTCCCTGTTCACCAGGATCCAATGATTAATTCTTGGGGAACAAAGATACTTAACCCCCTGGAAACAAAGCCCTGGGCAGCTTGCATGGACCTCAGCCTGGGATTCCATGGCTTTTCCAGCTCCCCTCCTGCAGCAGCCAGAGAGGGTCTGGAGGAAGCAGGTGGTCTGGGGGGAAGGACAGTGACACACAAGGGACTGGGATGGGGTTAAAGAGGAAGAAGTGATCTGCACCAACAGGTTCACAGCCCAGCAGAGCGCTGTGCTGGAAGCCAAGTAACCTGCCAGGCTGGCCAACATATACAAATCAGCTCATTCCTCAAGGGTTTAAAGTCCAGAGGAATTAGCACTGAGGGATTAGTTTAGAAATGTGTTTTCTTTGGAGCACAGGAGCACCATCCACTTAAAGAGAAACTGGCTTTCACTCCCCACTGCTTCCCAAGAGCTGAGTATCTCCAGAGCTGTGGGCTGGGCTTGCTGAGCACTGAGTGATTCTGCTCTGCTCTGCTCTCCCCTGAGATGCTGGACAGGAGGATTTCCAGCCAAACATCCACATCTCAGCACCAGAGTCCATCCAGGACCCTGTGTGTGTCTCCAAGGCTCAGGCACTCCCTTGTGTCACCGAGAGCATCAGCCTCTCCATCTTGATTTGGTGACAAGGGCCAGACACCACATCCCTGTGCTGAGTCCACCCCTCCATCAGGCTGGAAGCCCAGCCAGGGCCAGGTTCCCACAGAGCTTTTGCAATAGCCACAGCTGGGTCCTGGCTTGCCCAACACCGTGGCTTCCTGCGACGTTACCCACAGCCGAGTGGGGCAATCACACCTCGGGCTGTCCTGCTGGCTCTGTCCATGCTCCAGACTGCAGCTGGGCTGCTGATAAGCTGCAGTGGAAGGAGGTGAGTCTGAGGATCCGGTACATCCACATCCACACATATTAAATATGAATATTTTTATATCAGGCTCAGAGCTCTCAGTACAGGGGCTCCAAAACCTCCCTTCTCCCACCCCTTCTCCTTCATTCATGTCCTTTTCCTTCCAACAGGGACAGGACAAAGACCCCAGGAGTCTCCTCCAGAGAAAGCTGCTCCACACCCAGCTCCCCTCTGACTCTACTGTCCCCAGTGAGCAGGAATGTCAGCACAGAGAAAGCAGAGCACAGGGAAGCAGAAGAAGCCCACCAGGATGTGCCAGACCTCGAGCTCAGTGAAGGTGGGTGCTGCTGGCTCCTGCCACCCTTGAGGGATCTGGGGATGTGAAAAGTGGCTGAGCCATGGTGCAAAACTGCTCTGGGAAAGGCTCTGGAGGGCAAAGACCAAGCTGTTGGCAGCTCAGATGGACATTGCCATGGGCAGAAAAGCTGATGGGGGGGAAATGCAGGTCAAGGGAGAAACACCCTGCTCTGCATTAGAACAAAAGAGTGCTTGGGTACCCTCACTGAAAGACAATTCATGCAGAGACCATGGCATTCCCTTCCTGCCACCCACACATGCAACGAAGGACACGTTCAGTCAGGTGCTGGCTTGAGCCAGAAGGTAATTTTGGCTCAAAATCTTCACTGAGAGGTGCTTGGTACCAGCCAGTGGCATCCCTGGGAGGCTGCATGGCTCCAGCCTGCTGCAGGGCAGGGCTGCAGCAACTCTGGGGGAACATTAAGGCAGCTGGCTGTTTCTTTTTTTGCAGAAAAGCCTCCAGAGAAGCTCCAGAGAAGCTCTCCAAGTAGCAGGACTTCTCCAGGCACTGTCCTCCAAGAAGTCAGCCTTGCAGAAATAGTGAGTTGTCAGAGGTAGCCTGATGTCCTCAGGCCTCCTCCCCACTGCTATGGTCATCTGAACTGGATCAAGACAAGCAGAGTGGGATAGGGAAAGAGCAGGAGGCACTCAGGAGGTGGAACAATTAGCCAGACTTGGGTAGTTTGTCATTTCCAGAGCCTGGCATTTTCAGAGGGCCTGGCATTCAGTGGTTGCAAGGACAAACACGGAGAGGGTGTCAGCCCAGGGCTGCTGAGTGATACGGTGACACTGGGCACTGGGAGATGAGACTGCAGCACCTGGACTCGTTCCTGGGCATGGGAACTCGAGCCCACATACACACCCACACAGATTGTTCTGTTTTGGCACAGGCTTTGCTTACTCGACCTCCACAAAAAAACTTGAAAGAGCAGGTGAAAAGGGGTTTTGGTAAGACTGCAGGCAGGCTGTGGGGATAATTAATAGGGATGGCAGGAAGGGTTGGTGACATCTCCAGGTGGGCAGGGGAAAGTCAAGTCAGAACATGTGATGAGCCTTTCATGGGAGCTGATGGAGACAACGATGTCCTGGCCCAGGTACTGCACCAGAAATACACCCACCAGACCTGTGTGTGCCAGGAGCTTGCATGAATAAAGTCTTGCATGAGTAAAAAGGCCTGACTATAGGACAAGGAATTTGCAGGGTCTTATCTTGGTTAAGCCACTGAATCATGACTTAAGAGGAGATGCAAAACTTCCTGTGCTACAAATAAGTGCAGCCAGAAAATAGAGAGTACCTGAAGGGAAAATTTCCTGGGAAAATGAATAAAAAATCTTGATAGAGCTGTTGACCAGACCCATATCAAGCAGCACACTCAGGAGTTGTCTGACTTGTTCTCACTGGTGAGGAGATGTGTCCCAGCTCAGCCAGGCTCCCTGGAGCCTTGGGCACACTGCAGAAGGGCTCACCTGGACTTTCTGTCCCCTGCCACAGGCATCCCAGAGGATTTCCAACCAGCTGCATGGAACCATTGCCCTGGTGAAACCTGGCTCCAGACCCTGCCTGCTGGAGAAGAGTCCTTTAGGGGCAGCAGTGTCTCCCCCAGCGAGGAAGACTCCTCTCCCTCCGGAGCGCGAGCACAGCCCCAGCCTGGAGGCGTGAGTGCTTGGGAGTGGTGTGGAGCTGATCCAGGGCCCATTGCAGCTGTCCCTCAGTGGATGGATGGCCACTATTCACTGTGTCTGTCCTCCTCCCTCTCCAAACTTCTCCCACAGCCTTGGGAAGGGGGGGATATCCCAGTTTGCACCAGTAAAAAATGACCGGAATCCGGCCCAACAGGATCAGGCTCTCGTTATTCCAGCTCCTCAGACAGACCCACAAAGTGAATCAGGTGCCCCCACATCCAGGCAGAAGGACTGTCCCAGGCAGGCAGCAATTCCTGCTCCTCCTTATCTATTTTAATGGGCTTTCCTGCAGGGCTCAGCACTTCCCAGACTTGTCCTCCCCAGTGATTTCAGGAGCACAGAGGGCTGAGCAAGGCCAGTGAGTTCACCTGTAGAGACAGCGAATTTCCCGGAGTGTGAGCAGCTCTGCTGAGCATTCCTGGGAACAGCTTGCGCTCATGGAAGCTGCCAAATAACCAGTGACAGCAGGGATGGGTTTGCAGGGCAGATTCCTGCACTGTACCAACCTTCCTAGGACGGCTGTAAAAGTTTCCCATTGAGTGAGATTAGGGGAGTGTGGGCTGCTCCTCTGCCCTGGGGGTCTTTAGGCAGAAAGCCCAGGGGGGGAGTTAGGATGTTGCCGGCTGTAAGACATTATTCAAAAAGTGACTTCTCAGCGACAGTGCTGATGTGAGAGGTCCCTGCATCCTTACCCTCACCCCACCCCCTGGCTCGAGCTGCTCTGGCCTAGGGACAGGGGATTGCTGCAGGATGGTGAGGTGGGAATGGCTGTGTGGGCACCCACTGCTGGCTGCCTGATGCCCCTGGCCACCAGGACCCTCCTCCCCAGCACAGAACCCAAAGACAAGCATGATGTACTGGCCAAGAGCTGCAACAGGACATGGAAAGAACAGACGAGACCACACACATCCGGGAAAACTCTAACACTAATGTAATTTTTTTTTCTTTTTCCCCACGATTCTTTTAGTTATTTAACAGCAAGCAAACTGGACTCCCCCAAGGTTGCTCCATCCTACGAAAACCTAAAACTGAGTGCCCGAAGAGAGCAGCTCTGCCTCCTGCACAAGCACCTTTCCCTGCACCAGCTGGGGCTGGCGGGTCGCTGTGTCCCTGCTGAGCGGGACGGCGGCGGCTTCCCCGGCCCCCTGCTCCGGCCCAGAGCTGCCGAGGGCAGGACGCGCTCCCGGGACACCTGGGAGGACCACGCAGCCTTGCTGAAGCTCCCTCCCACCATGGTGTACGTGAGGGACCAGCACCTGGAGGAGAAGCTGCACCTGCTGAAGCACCGGGAGCGGCTGCAGCATCTCCTCCTGCAGCAGTGCCAGCCGGGCCAGCGGGCGGATGGCGACACAAAGCCCCGGCCCGGGGAGCGGCCCCTGTCCCCCTGGCTGGGCATCGCGGCGGGGTGCAAGGAGGAAGCGCTCTTCCTGGAGGATACTGCGGACGGGAAGGACGAGAAGGAGCTTTGGCCGGGCCGGGACCGCTCCGAGCCGCGAGCGAAGGTGAAGGAGGCGAGGGCCGATGATGCGGACGCGCCCCTGGACCTGTCCGAGTCCGGCCGTGGCAGGGACACGGAGTGGCAGAGCCGCCGGGAGCTGCGGGGCTGCGGCAGCCCGCGGGACAGCCCCGGGGACACGCCCGGCCCCGGCGGGGCACACAGGGCACAGCGGGACCGCCTGCGCTGCCCCTACCACTGGCCCAGGGCCACCCGGCCACTGCCCGGTGCTGCCAAGGAGGAGGAGGAGGAGGAGGAGGAGGAGGAGGATGCAGCTGTGGTAAGTGCAGCCTTGCTGGCATCGACTGCAGCCCCTTCCCCACCCCGGGGTGTCCGGCACTGCTGCAGGGACCGCTGTGACCAGCACTAATACCCTGCGGGAGGATGGGCTCGATGTGTGTGAAGCCAACTTGCGCATGGCAGAGCCGTGATTGCTCAGCCCGGCTCTCGCTCCCCACCTCCCCTCCCGTGTCCACAGGGTTCCCACGCAGCCCCGAGGGCAGGCAGTGCCTGTGCCCCCTCCCACAGGCTGCTCCGGTAGTGCTGGGCTCCCTGCAAACGCACCACAGTGCGCAGGAACAGCTCTGTGATGCTTGTCCCTGTGGGTGTCACTGTCATCAAGGAAGGGCTGGGGACAATCCCCTCCTGCCTGGAGACAGCAGCGTTTGTGCTCCCTGTATCCCTGTGTCCCACAGCTCACGCTTTCGCGGGCGTATCTGACAAACAACTGCACACCGAGTGACCCGGAGGCCCTTCCTGAGGCTGGGGTGAGGCGGGATGTCGGTGCACAGAAGGGAGAAGCAGGTAAGACGCCCCAGGCAAATGTGACATTTGAGAAGGCAAGAGTGAAAGGTGCCTTTTGGTGGAGGCATTTCCCAGCCCAGAGCTCTCTGCTGGGCTCTGCACACACCTTCCAGGGACCGAGAGTTCCTGCCTTCCAGCTCTTCTGGGCCTTTGGGGGAACTTCAGGTTTCACATTTGTGTCCTTGAGAACTCAATTTTCTACCCTAGATATGTCCAAAATTCAGGCTCAGTATAAATGGGGATAAAGTAATCCCAGTTCTTCTGGTGAGAAGCCCAGTGTCTCTGTCCAGCACAGACAGGAGCCACCCGTGGTGTGTCCTTGCACACTCAGCAGAGCACCCTGCACTCCACACTGGGGGCATGGAATTCTCCAGGAGCTAAGGAGTCAGCATAACTCTGACCTCCTGAAAAAACCCACTCCACAATGAGCAGCAACAAGACAATGTCACTGCTCCAGCATTTCCCACTCCTCTCAGGGAAGAAGCAGCTCGGGATGTCCCAGCAGAGATGGGGAAAATGCAAGAGGTTTGCAGGACTAGCACTGGAAAACCATCCCCATCTGTCCCCTTGCTCCACAGTGTGTCCTGTGATGACACAGCACTCAGGGTTGAGCACAGAGCCAGGGATGCTGGTACCTGCAGCAGGTAGATCAGGATGGTTTCCTTCCTTTCCCTGCTCCATCCTCCATAAGAGCCCTTCCAAGGCTTTCTCCCTGCCTGACCCCCACGAGACACAGGTGCCAGGTTTGTCCAGGAGGTGGGAGGCAGCAGCCATAGGGATCAGAGTGGGAAGCACGTCTGCTGGGAGCTGCTCAGTACCAGCCTTACTGGCTTGGCCAGAAAGTTGAGCTCGCCTGGATTAGTTGGTCTGGGCGTGTCGGAGTGGTTTGGGAACACTCTCCCGAGCAGGATTTTTCACGGGGGGAAAAAAAAAAAAAAAAAAAAAAAGGAGTCCTCTGTGATTTACATGCTAAAGAGATATCATCATGGCAGAAGAATTTCAGCTGATTACATTCTGGGTGTGGGAATACAGGACTTTCTTCAGTTCTCACCTTAAGGTTGACACAAAGCCCGGGAAACAATACACAAATACTTTTGCACTTTCTAGTGAACCTTAACCTGCAGAAGGATTGGGTGAGGATAGGATCAGGCTACAGGGAATCCAGGAGTGCCTGGAAGCAGCATCACCTACTCTCCCACCTCTGCAGGGCAGCAAGAGGGGGCTGCCCTGCTGAGCCCCATCCTGGCTGTAGCTGGGTGTGATGAGCAACAAGTATTGATTGAGCTTCTGGGGTGCCCCTGCTCCTCAGAAGATGGCACAGCTCTGTGCCCAGCCCTTTCTGGCCACCATGGCCAGCTGAGGTGTGTTCCTGTGTGTGCAGACAGGGTGATACCACCAGCAGCAAGGCTTGGCCCCCAACCCGTGCAGGTTCAGTGTGTGCAGAGGTCGAGTGTGTGCAGGTCCCTGTGTAGCCCCAGGGGCTGTGTGCAGTGAAATGCTTCTGCTGGGAAGGGAAGTGTCTCCCCTGCCTTTCCTTCCTCTGCTCCTCAGCACACATTCCCTGCCTAGAGCCGCTGACTGAACCAGCAGCAAATGTGGGATTGTCCCTTTTGGCCCCTTCACCCCAACGTGCTTCTCCCCAATGGGGCTCAAACAGGAAGGTGCAGTCTGGGGCTTAAACACCCCCTAGTTTCACACCTGTATGTAGCCACAGATGTTGGGACAGATCTTTTGACCTTGGCATAGCAAAGGCCTGTGGATAGAGCTTTCCTGGGAGCTGGTTTCCCAACACAGCCTTGTTGGATCACTCCTCAGCAGTCAGCCCAGGCCACGTAGCTTTCACTGCCTCTGCTGCACAACAGTTTATTGCTAAAGCTGCATCTGCTCATGAGCTTGTCAATCCTCCAACCAGCCCAAAACCCTTCTTTTTGTGTTTCTTTAGATGACAATGATGCCGAGTCTGGGAATAAAGAATCCGATGAGCCAGACACGACGGACAGCGAGGTTTGTTTGTTTGTTTGTTTGTTTGTTTGTTTGTTTGTTTGCTCTCCTCAGCCATCAGCTTAGGCTGCTGGGTCCCAGAGGCATCAGACAGGTTGTCCCAGCCCAAGCTCCCTCCAGAAGGTGATGGCTCTTCCTGCACCAGGTGCCAAACCTCATTCCCACCCTGTGGCACAACTTGCTGCTGAGGGGGACAAGTGCCTCTCTTTCCATACAGTCAGAGTGTCTATGAACAATAGCATTTGTCATCACTCCATAGCAATGGTCACAAAGGTCTCTGACAAAGCCACCAGCTCCCTGGGAAAGCCAAGGTAGTTTGCAGACTGACTGTTCTTCTCGTTGGTGTAGGAGAAGTATGAAGATGAGATCCTACAAGAAGCTGAGGCTGACGGGAAATACTTTTGCACCAAAGACAAAGTTCATGTGCAGCAGAGGAAGAGAAAAAGAGGACAGGATCCCTGGATAAAAGGTAGGGAGGAAAAGTTCTCTAGGGCATCAGCTCAAGACTACAACTGCTGCTGCTTCCAGAGGGACTCCTGTGAGAAATGCCCAAGGACAGGGGAGAGGAGGGTTCTTCTCCGTGCTCCTCTGAGCCAAGTTTTGCCAATACTTGTATCTGCAGCCAGAGGAGCCACAGCTAATGGTTAGCCAGGACAGCCTGGGCAGGTTGACCAAGAGAGCACCCCAAGCACCTAAGCTAACAGAGCTGAGTCCCTTGTGTTTGCTTATCTGGTCAGGAAGGGGGTGGCTGGGGAAGGCCAAATTCCCAGGGGTGAGTTATTGACATTCAGAAAAAGGTTTCTGCCAGTTCTGTTGATCTTCCAGTGTGGCTGTGGAGGTTTCCCTGCTGACAGAGGAATGTGTTGTACCCACGTTTCCTACAGGTGAATAAGTAGAAAGTTGCTCCTGATAAGAGCAAGGATAAGACAGTTTTTCTGTCAGGCCTTAAAAAAATGCTTTGTCAGAAAAACCCTGCTGCTCACCCGCTCTGTACTGGTGGGAAGAGCAGGGAAGTGTTGGCCCAACCATAAATGTAGAGAGGGCTGTTTCTTAAGCCTGAAGGGAGCCGGTTTAACAGCCTGGCCTTCAGAGGACCCTGCTCACTCAGGGGACACCACAGCTGGGTGACAAGAGGGTTTGCTGAACAAAACCAGCCACTTGGAGCAATGGGGAGGAAGCTGTCCTGTGTAGCAGACACATAGGACCCTCCAGGACTGGATGGGGATGTCCCAGGTCAGAGGTGGGTGCAGCTGTGGCAGGAATGGAGTGATGGAGGGGTGTAACACCTCTCTCAGCATATGGTGTGGGCCATGAACCACACTGGAATGGGAAGAAATCCACGGAATGCATCTGGCTGGTCTGGGTACCCTTTTAGGGACGTTTCTGCATCAGTTCTCTGCCTGTTTCTGCTCCACGTCTTGTTTTGTGTCCAGGATCACAACAGCCTCCCCTGGATACCCACACATCTAACACATGAGGGGTTTCTCTTAATCTTTCCTTTGCTGAGCTTTGCTTCCTCCTGTGCTGTCCCTATTTCGGGATGAGGCCGTGCTGACTCCAGAAGTGTAAATCCATTTCTCTGTTGTTAACTCCTGCTGTCATCTGGCTGTTTACAGGATCTAAGAAGTCAATGAGAGGAAAAAAGAAAATCAAAGTGGAGCAATGCCCAGTGGGGATCACAAAGGAACTGGAGAATTGCTCTGCTTCCCACAATGATCCCTCCAAGGACAGCTAACAGCAGGGCAGGATAGAGCAGCTGCAGACCAAAGGACAAGCTCAGAGACCTCAGAATCCCACCCATGCTGGGAGAGTGAATCCTCCTGTCATGCTGGGCCAAGCAGTGGGGAATTCATAAGGACTTTATGAGCAGAGCACCCTGAAACTCCTCACTCAATGCCACAGGAGAGGCTGGACAAGGATGAGCACGGGGGGAAAAAAAAGGAGCATGCAGGTGACACCTGGAGCAGCCAGGTCACTGCTGGTGGAACCCCACAGTCAGTGACCCCAGCCCTGTGCCAGAGCAGACCCTCAGACTGGAGCTAGGAAGAGGAGATGTCTCTTTGCAACCCTCACCTTGCATCAGAGCCATGTTCTTCCCTGGGATTTCACGTTTGGAGAACGGACTACCAGACCCCTCTCCTCATGAAGGATGTCCCAGTGGCTGGCTGAGGGCTGGTGGCCAAAGCAAACCCTGCAGAGCCCCATGCACAAACCTGCTTCCATTAAATCCCTACCCAGGTTTCATACACACCTTGATCTTGTCTGACCTGGGGAAAGTCCACGGTTTTCTTTTCTAGTTAAGGGAGGAGCAAGTGCATGGGCAGACAGGTGGGATGTGTCCCTGGAGAGGGCAGGGAGAAGAGCATGGGGAGGGAGGGTTTGGGTGCTCCCTCTCCCCAGTGCGTCCTGCATTGCCTGGAAAAGGTCAGGGTCTGAGACCCAGCTGTAGCTCACAGCAGAGCACCAGCTCAGCAGCTCACACTGACCCTGGCAGGATTGCTGGGAGAGATTTTTCACGTGGATAAACTGTTCTTAGTAATTGTTTTCTGATGGGATGAGATGGGAAGGGCGGCAGTGAGCATCCCTGCTCGCAACATCGATCCAGGAGCCAGGCTGGGCTGTTCCTGGCACACAGGTGGAGAAAAGGGACAAAAAGGGACCAGCAGAGAAGTGCCAGAGCCAGTCCCTGCTGTGGTGCACCCCCACTTCCTTTACCTGCAGTTATTTCTATTTAAACGTGGGTTTTTTGCCTGTTCACAAGAACGAAGGCAAAGCACAGCCAGCCAAGAGCAGCACCCTTTGCTCGTAGCACCTTCCCCTCTCTGCAACCCTAAACCCCGTTCAGAGGCCGCGGCTGCAGGGGAGCCGGGGCGGGAGGGTCCAGCACTGCCCGGGGCAGCCCCGCACGCACCCAGCCGGGCGGGAGCGGGAGCGGGAGCGGAACCGGGCCGGTGACCGTGCGGGCCGTACGGAACCGGAACCGGGGACTGTGCGGTACCGGGAGCAGGAGCGATGCGGGCGGTGTGGTACCAGGACCAGGGGCGGTGCGGTACCGGGACCTGGGGCAGTGCGGTACCGGGAACGGAGCGGGATCAGGAGCGGCGCGGTACCGGGATCACGGGCGGTGTGGTACCGGGAGCGGAGCGGGCGGTGCGGTACCGGGATCAGGGGCCGTGTGGTACCGGGAGCAGAGCGGTACCGAGAGCGGAGCTGTACCGAGAGCGGAGCGGTACCGAGAGCGGAGCGGTGAGGGCCGTNCGGAACCGGGGACTGTGCGGTACCGGGAGCAGGAGCGATGCGGGCGGTGTGGTACCAGGACCAGGGGCGGTGCGGTACCGGGACCTGGGGCGGTGCGGTACCGGGAGCGGAGCGATGCGGGCGGTGCGGTACCGGGAGCGGAGCGGGATCACGGGCGGTGCGGTACCGGGAGCGGAGCGGGATCAGGAGCGGTGCGGTACCGGGAGCGGAGCGGGACCAGGGGCGGTGCGGTACCGGGAGCGGGATCAGGAGCGGTGCGGTACCGGGATCACGGGCCGTGCGGCGGGCGGGCAGTGCCGCCTGCTGGGCATCGCCGGGCCGGGCCGGGGCCGCTCCCCGAGCGCGGGGGACACGGTTCGGCCTCCCCAGGGCAGAGCAGGTCTGGCTCTGATGGCTGTGGAGCCTCGGCAAAGGAGCGGGGACAGCGGCTGCTCCAGCAGCGGGGATGGAGCGGCGGGAGCCCCGCGGAGCTGCTGCTGCTGTCACGGAACTTCACAGGAGCGAAACTTTCCCAGGATGAAGGATTATTGAGACAGCCGTCATCTTCCTCCTGTCTTCACGGTTTGGGAGCTCATTGGGTGATGAGGAAGGGTCTGGATCTGCTGAGAGAACTGGGGGAGAAAAGGAGGCTCGGGACGACCTTTTCAGTCTGTACAACTCCCTGGAAGGAGGTCATAGCCAGGTGGGGATTGGTCTCTTCTGCCAGGTAACAAGTGACAAGACAAGAGGAAAACGGCCTCAAGTTGCACCAGGGGAGGTTTGGACTGGATGTTAGGTAAAAATTTTTTACTGAATGGGTCATCGGCACTGGAACAAGCTGCCCAGGGCGGTGGTGGGGTCACCAGGGTTCAGGGCTGATTTATCCCAGCTCGAAGCATTCACTGGATCATGACCATGGGAAATGGATCAGGACCACCACTGGTGCCTTCCCCTCTCAGTCCTGACTGACAGCACAACGTCTGTCCCTTCTTAGACCAGCTTGAGGGGAGAGCAATAACCCCCTCAACACGGTGGTGAATTGAATAAATCTATCTTTTAAAATACCCCAGCAAAAGGAAAAAAGAGAGAAGTTGAAATGCAATCCCATGAAGAGGTCCCTCAGACTGTAGGGAGGTTGCTTGAGCTTGGGAGAAATGCAGGAGGGAGGGAACTTTCATGAACTATGAAATAATCACCTCCCTATGACAGTCCCTTGAGAAGCAAAATGTGCAGAAGCTGTGGCAAAAAAAATGGAAGTCCTCAATTCCTTTGCTTCCCACAAAGATTTTTTCCCTCACATCGCACAACACCACCACAGAATCCACCGTAAATTATTGGGCTTTTAATACCTTTTATGTTGCCTTTTTTCATTAGGCATTTTCACTCATATCTCGTGCTGGGTGTGTTTGAGGGGCTGGCAGGGACACATATTTCCCAGTTAGGGCAATCCCATATCCAAAAAAACAAAAAACTGTTTTGTCAGCTCTGAGCAAAGTGCTCTCTGAGCAAGTTGATGAAGTAAATAAAACTTTATATGCTGCACTTGATCCAGCCCTGCTACCTACCCTCTCTGCTCTTACCATTCCCTTGGCTTGCTGTTACCTCCTCACCATGCTGCAGGAAGATGGAAACTGCTGAGGTCCATTAATTCTCAAAATTATGTTTGGCAGTCTTTTGTTCAAGTCTTCTTTGACGGGTAAATGCATGTATTGATCTGTGATATGCAGGCAGCCTCAGACTTGAATTATTCTGCTGTAAGGAAGAAATCTGAGCCCTGCAAGCAGCTCTGGGTCTCCACAGAGGTTTCCATGTGAAGGTTCAGCCCTGCCTGAGGTGCTGTGTTTGCAGGAGCACACATGGCAGCGTTCAGCACAGCAGCCTTTTAATAACTCCACAGGAATTTGGTTAATGACTCCAAGTGGCATTTGTGTACCAGACCCAGCAGTCTCTGCCTTTTGCAAAGTTAATCCCTTTTGTGCCACACTTCCGTTCAGTATGAGCAGGAGGTTTTACACAATAATCTTCAAAAATGCACTGAAATTACCCTTAGAGTGCATGAGTTACATCCCACAGAGCAATAAAGCAGAAGAGAAACTGTCCCAGGAGCAGATCAATTCTTCTGGGGGGCTGGCAGCTCACGCTTGTTTTGTTCAGACAAATTGCAGCTCTGATGTCACCAGTGCCATGATGTAGGTAGGGCACCTGGGCCAGTGCTGTGGTTTGCCACAGGAAGGAGTTCAGAGCCCAGCCTGGGTCTAGGGCTGGGTTTGAAATTGCACAGAAATCTGGGAGAGAGATGATGTCACCGTTTCTGTTCATTTTTAGTCCATCAGAAACAGCAATGAGTGGTTCTCTTATTACCTGTCAGACCAAACAATTCCAAAACAGACCACTGCAACTCCTTTGCTTCCTGATGCTTAAGGATCTGCACATGCTGAATCATCCTCACAGCACAGAGCACTGCTCTCAGCTCTCAGACCCTCCAGGCCTCCCTGTGCAGCAGCCTCCCACCAAACTCACTAGTAAAATGACATTTTCTGTTTCTCTCTAGGCTTAATTTGTAAAATTTTGGGAGAAGTAAATTTGTGCAAGTTAAGTATAAATCTCCATCTCAGGGGAAAAAAAAAATCTCTCAGTTCCTCTGTTGCATGTGTAAGAGAGACAGCCAGGAAAGGTAGGAAGTCCCACAAGCTCAAAGCAAGAGGGAACTGTGCTGGGAACTCAGCTGGCTGCAATGCAGGATCCAAAAGCTCCAGAAATAGAGATATGCACACCAGATTCTTCCCTCTCACAACCTTCTGCTGTGGCATTGCCTTCATGGCAGTAGATAATTGGAAGGTGATTTATTCCATGCCCTTTTCATGAGCCTGAGCACCACCTTCCCTGCAGTGAAATGCTTTTAGCTGTGGTCTGGTCTGTAAGCAGTGTCCATTTATAGTGCTAGCTCTGGAAACACAGCTTCACTCCTCAGTCCACCACAGGAAAACTCATGCCAAGCATTACTGAAGTCTTGCTTCAATCCTCTTTTGGGGATTTAAGTGGGATGGGCATTTTGTGTAGGTCCTTCCCAGGCTCAGATGTGCCCTGAATGTGTGAAAAAAGCAGAAAAAGGAGCCTGGCAGTCTCACATGCAGCTCTGCAGTTCCCAGCCAGGAGCTCAGAGGGAATGGGGATGGGGACAGCTTGGGTGCTCAGAACACAGCATAGGGACAAGCCTTCACACTTTTGAAAGGAGGCTGTGAAGTTGTGGATAGATTTAGCAAATCCAGCAAGCAGTAGCAATTCTTAGAAGGGAGGGATTTGGGGAGTTCCTTTGCTCCTTTATCTCAAGCAAAGTTTACTGCAGGAATTTTTGAGCCAAAATGCAAGTTCCTCTTGCATCCCTTGGGTATCACAGCTTTCTGCTCTGCCTTGAACATTATCACCAACACTTCAGGAGTTCCCTAGGCTGTGCTGCACACCCTGTTCATACCAAACTCGCTGCTGGATGTGCTGAATTCCAGTGGGACCTCTCCAGAAAGCACATTTTCCAAGATTCTCCCATGAAAATTATTGATTTATTAATAACAACATTTAGTGCAGCACCACGTGCTTCAGGGAAGAGAGTTTGATGCGTTCATTCACAAATCCTCCTGTAAACAGCGCACAACATTTTCCTGACTGGAGCACAGGGCCCTTCTGAGTGCAGAGAGATGTGATTAAATCAATCAGCTGTCTTTAAACTGCCCTGTGTCATGCAGGAGAGCCCGAGTCATTCTCCAAGGCACACAGGGCTGCTGGCAATGTTTGCCTCCTGAGCAGCAGCAGATTTTGCTGTAGCTGTGAACATGCAGCAAGAGCAGAGGGCTGTGTCACCCACCAGGGCGTGGGTCCAGGGAATACTGCTACTCTGCTCCAGCAGCAGCCAAAAGACACCAGGATTCCCAGCTGGAACCCACTGGAGGCAGATTAAAACCCCCGCAGGCTGCACAGCTGGTGGCACCGACAGCTTGAGCCAAACCTGCCTCACGGGTTTGGGATGCAGGAGGAGAGCGGCGGGGATGGATGTGCCAGCAGGGAGCAGGAGCGGTCCAAAGTGTGGATGTGGTTAGGAAGGGTTTCATCATTCTCTACACACGGAAGCGGGGAATGGCACCTGCGAGTGGTTTCTGAGACAGACCAAGGAGAAGGTGAGCCTAGGAGAATGTGTGCTCCCAAAAACTCAGTGGCTGGTCTTCCTATGGATGTGGTGAGCGTGAAGCTGAGTTCCAAAGAGTGCTGGTGCCTCCAGGTGCACTAATTTCAGGAGGGAATTTAAAAGGGGTAAACTATGGTAGGAAATTTGGGATAAGCATTAGAGCTTGTTCAGGAGAGAAGGGACAGTAAGTTCTGGATGCACATTGCACTTCTGTGTCATCCCCCCAGATTTCCAGAGATTATCCTGGTCCCTGTGAGGTCTCTTGGACCACCATTCCCACCCTGCTTAGGCTGGAAGAATGTGTACAGCAATTTCTGGTGCCTTATCTTAATACCAGTAGTTCCTCCAACTGGAAGCTGCACTTCTGGTTCTTAGCCTAAATATACTTATGACCTGTTTATCTTTGCTTGATTCAGGGCCATGATTTTGCAAAAAATATAACAGCCACATAAGTACTTTAAAGTGCTGTCTCATATCAGATGCTTAGACCAGATCCTGCAGCTCTTGCATGGAGAAAAGTCCTCATGACCTTGGTGACTCTACTCCTCAAATAGTATTGGAATAAGGATTTGCAGGCTTGTCCTGTTTCACAGCAGCTCCTTACTCCAGCAGCCCCTGACTGCTCAGACAAACAACCCAGGGCTTCCTTTAAGGCAGAGCAGGAGCTGCAGGAGCAAAACGAGTGTGAGTTGAGTATTGATGATTCAGAGTAACATTTTACATCCATGCAATAATGCAATTGTAAATGTAAAATGCCTGCCTTTCTCTTGTCCAGGGATTTCATGGTGGTTAAGGTTGGAAAAGGCTTCAGCCAGAACCTGAAGCTGCTGTGCAGCAGCAGGGTGGAGAGTCCAGCCTTTCTTCAGAACAGCATCCCTGTGATGAATGAGAGAACCTACCTGAGCTTGGGCTTCCTTCATTCCCCGCCCCAGGGATTCCCTCACTGCAGAAGACAGGGAGAAAAGGTTGTTCAGGGCTGTACCCAGGCACTGCCTTCTGTGGGAGTGATGCTGATGTGCCACTCGTCTGTTTTAGCATCAGATCTCTGAAACACAGCACTGTGCTCGCTGTACTCAAACACTGTGAGTTGTCAGACACAGATAAAAGCTCCCCAACATGAACAGCAGCAACATTCCAGCCTCTAAATTCAGCTTTGAAGTTAGCAACCCACTAAGCCATGGAGGCTGCTCCTTTCTGTGCTGACTCAGTGGGACGATTTACATCCCACAGCTATTTTTACAGGGAAAGAATGAGAAAAAAGCCACACATTTATTTTTCAAAATCCAATCTTGGGTTCTAGAGAATTGTTTGCAGCAAGCCCAGATAGGTTTCCATGCCTATTCATCCCCTGGCTTATTTGATGAGCTTGCCAGCAGGAAGGATTTTAATTCCTTTTTATCCCAAACTATTTTTTCCACAGCTGTGACATGAAATGGTTCTGCCAAATAATTTAGGCTCAAAATCTGACCTATATTGAATGGTATAAGATGTTGAGCATGTTCTTGGGATTTTAAGGGCAGAGTTTGTATTTCACTGTAGGATTTTTAATGGAAGCCTACAAGAAAACATTGTCTTACATCACCAATCTTAATCCTATTATTATTATTATTACTATTATTATATGTTACTAATACTACAAGATGTGTTGATGGCCCACTTGCAACAGCATACATAAAGGATCTTATGAAACAGCCATATGAAAAGTCATAGAACCTGTATGTGTTTTATAGGACAGTTTCAAAACCTTTTACTCAGTGCCCATATTTCAGGCCATATCATCAGACATCAGTTTGATTGCTGCTGTAGACTGCAAGTGATATTAGGAGTTGCCATGTGGCTTCTTTAAGCCTATTTGGCAAAAGTATTCACCATTCTGAGGGTCCAGTGCTGCAAATACAGTAATTGCAACTTTTAATGGCAAACATCTCAAATGGCGAATTTGGTCTGTACTTTAAAATATGTACTGTGTGGGCAAAATCCTGCTTGGGAGCACAAGCTGCTTCAGGGCATGAGAGGTGGGAAGCATGGGAAGGCTTCATTTCGGTTCCAGAGAACACCGAGGCCACCAGCACCCACACACTGCTGTTCTCAGCTCCAAAGGCTTCATCACGCCCAGCACAGCTCCCAAACCTCCCCTTCCAGGCCCAGTGGCACGGACACTGTCAGTGCACCTCGAAGTCCTCTGAGGAAAGGAAAGGGCAGAGCTGTCCGCCCTGGCAGGCAGTCGGAGCATCATCCCGGGATGTGACAGACACGCGTTCAAGTGCCTGCGGGGAATGTTTATCCCGTGCAGCGCAAACACACCAGTCCGGGAAGCGATGTATTGCGCAGAGATGCCTTGAGTCACTTTGTGGAGATAAATACTAAGTTTCTGCTCCCAGCCCCGGGTCTGCCTTGCCCGTACACGGCCCAGGATCAGCGCTGCCTTGGCTTTGCTTCAGGAGCTGGAAGCGTGCGGGTCCATCCCTCCGCACGGTGAGTCTCAGGGCTGTGCACGGGGTCTGCGTCCTCGGGCTCGGCGGATTGGGGTTCACCTCAGCCCTGCAAGCCAGAGGCTGGGCTCCGAGACCCTGGGATGGAGCAAGAGCATCAACACCTCCATCCGCTTTGACAGGAGCGCCTTGACGTGCTCAAACGCCTGCGATGGGTTTAGCAGATGTGTCCTCCTGCCTCCAGGAAGGCCGGGACCTCTTGGGAGCAGGCGGCCACCAGCGCTACTGATGCTTTGGGTGGGGAGATAAAGGAAGGAGAAGTTTTTTAAAAGTAACACAAAGGGACACGGTGGGTGGTCGTGCGGGGACACGGGGCTGTTTGCACGGGGACAGGGTGGGCCCGTGGCTGCGGCAGGGAAGTGG
>VWZP01010997.1:4176-45860 GCA_013396995.1 Dicaeum eximium | reverse complement strand
AGCCGGACGTTCCCAGGGCCCTCGGCCGGCCGGCGGCTCCGGGAGCGGGGAGCGGGGAGCGGGGCATGGGAAACGGGCGCCCCCGGGGACAGCGGCCGTGGGAGGCGGCGCCGGCCCCGCGGTGGCCCTGGGAGGCAGCACCTGCCCCCCGGCCCGGCCAGAGGTGCGTGGGGACCCGGCCGGGGAGCGCTGCCCGGCCCGCGCTGCCGCCGCCTCGGCAACGCCGCTCGGGCCCGGGGACGCGGAGGATGCCCCGGCCGGCGCGGCGGCGGATGAGGGGCGTCTGCGGAGGGGATCTCTTCGATGAGGCTCTGTCTGCAGGTCTGCGGTACCCTGAACCCTGCCTTCTGCTTTTCCCCAGCCCAGTTTCCGCATTTCTCCGTTTCCAGATGAAGCTGGCAGGGTCTCTGCTAGGCAGGACGCTTCCTCCGTGCACCGGCCGCTGCTGGTGCCGTGCCTTCTGCTCTGTGCTGCTTGTCTCTGCAACCGTGTATTAATGAATGCTGGTGCACAGAGAACTTGGAGTCAGCCTCGGGGGAGGATGCTCTGGCCTTCAGAGCAGGATTACCATTGCATTTCCAAGGCACTTCTGTCAGGCTGAAAGCGTTGGTTTTCTAATCGACTAGAAGCCAGGCTCTTGCTCAGATCTTGGGGGTTTGAGCTCTGAAAGAATTCTTTTCAGGCCGTTTCTTGCATACAGAGCTCTGTAAAGTGAGCTGGCCCTCTGAGCCTGCAGATAGGCAGATGGTATCAAAGCAGTGGTATCAAAGGCTTTAAGTGTCCATGGTCTTTACAGTGGCTTCGAGACCTTTGTTAGTGAGCTGAAATAGAGATGTTGTCAGTGCTTTAAAGCTGGGGAGTTTGCTAATGCAGTTGATAGGTATCCCCTTTCAGTGTCCATCTCACAGTGGAGATGTCCTGTGTATCCCCAGCTTGGGGGTTCAGGTGAATTTGAAGAGAAGTGGCTGTTTGTCAGTAGTGTGGGGAGGTCCTCATGTGTTGTCCTTCCTGGGGTGTTTTCTTCTTGAACTATTATTTACCACTCATTGCTTTTCTTGTCATGGGAGAGACCTTTCCCTCCTTGTTTGTTGGAGAAATGGAAGCTGTGGCTGCCAGCTGTGTCCCCTTTTTTGTGCAGCTGTGTGCTGCTTGTTGAGCAAGAAAGCCTGGAGTGAGGGTGTTGCTGTGGGACATTTCCTACCAGCACTCCTGGTCCACAAAAGCCAGCACAGGAGGTGCTGTGTGATTTAATTTCATTGCTTTGATATTGTAGGCAAAGCTCTTGAGGGCAAGTTTTGCATCAAGAGTTTTAAAGCGCAGTTCCCTTTGTGGATGTGGCTTTTGTTGTGCCTGTGCACGCGGAGTTCTGGGGAGATGATCCTTCCCCTTCCCATGGCAAGTCAATAGGACACGAAGAAAATATTCCTAGGATCTTCTCATTTGATGTCCTTCCTGCCTCTTTCTTTGGCATCAGGTTTGAGCTGTTCCACTACAGTAATTCTAATCAACCTGGCTGAAAAGAATGATGAATCAGAAATGAAATGTAGAGAGAAATGCAAGAGGCAATCAAGGGAATCAGAAGGCTTCTGTATGAGTAATGACAAAATAAACCATGATTTTTTTGCTTGGAAGATTTGGCTGGAAGGGTATATTGTATTGATCAGTTTGCATACTACTTTTGAGGGTGATTTGGAGTGACAGTTCATCTGGTTTTCATCTTGAAAGAAAAAGGACATCCACTGAAACCATCAGGCAGGAGATTCACATCTTTACATGGACACACACATCTTCTGACAAAAGGACAGTTTTATGCTGCCTGTGGAGATGTGTTAGACCCAAAGTAACTCATCCCAGTCACACTGGGCACAGGAGTGGGTGAAAGGACCATCCCTCTGTAATGACAGTTTCACTGTCAGCTTACAGGGTGAGGGACTTACCACTTTATTTTTCACTGGACAGTTTTCATGCTTTGGTCTGTGCCAGAATATCTCTCCATCCCCACTGAACAAAGGCATCTGTTCTTGTTGTAAATACACGAGGAATGGTTCAGGGAATTGCACAAGGAATGTCCTTCACGTGCTTTTACTCCTTCCTTCCTGTGTTGGGTGAGCTGTTTGCAAACTAAGATTCCGAAGTCAGCAAATATACAAAATGGATCTTCTTTTACTGGGACTTGGGAATCTGAATTGTTTTGCCATACAGCAATGTTGTTATTCTAGATCATTAACTGCCTGCATCATGCAGAAGTACAGGCGAGTGGAGTTGCTGGAGGGAAGGGGGAAGTGGAATCTGCACTGCCATCCTGGACTTTTCATCCTTGGTGTCCACTTCAGGCAGTTGTTCTCTTCAGAGTCCTTTTTGAGTCACTGTCAAGAGCTTTGAATTTTCCTCAGATGCGTGGGATCACTGGCTGCAGGGTCTCCAGACTCGCTCTGTTTGTGTTCAGTGACCAGTCTTGTGCCATGTCTGGGGATTTCAGCCTGCTGGGGCTTGCCACGATCCATGGAGATCTCTATCTACTATCAGTGTCTCTATCTACTGACAGTATCATGGGGCAGAGTTTTATTACAAAACTTGATCTTGTTTGACTTGATTGAGAGGTTGCAAGAAGCTGATGAGAGCGGCCAGCGTGGCTCAGGGCAGGGCGTGCCGGCACCTCTGCTCCAGTTGGGGGCAAGTTATTGGTGACAGGCAGGATCTGCAGTACAGCCCAGGGAATGAGAGATCTGCTCACCTGATGTACCCTGGAGTTCGTCCATAGTTGTCAGGTCCAGCAGAGGAGGCACCATTCAAACCTGGATGCTCAGTTCCATTGTGCTGCTGGCTGAGCATTATAAACCTAATGACTTTAACCTTCCACTTTCGTTCTCCTAAGGAATCTTCTGTTTACAGGATCTTAAATTACAATGCTGTGTTATACGAGCTTGCCTGAGCTGCTTGCCATCCCTCTTCCCTTCTCCCTTTCCATCTTGCTCTGTTCTTTTGTTCTTTCAAAGAACGAGTCTCACAGAAAGCAGTGGAGGGAGGCAGCAAACAGGGAACAAATCAGCATTCACAGGTTTTTAATGAATTTCTGCAGCTGGGTCTGAAACTGGCAGAGCTTTCTGGGGAAACACAGATAGCAGAGAGCCGTGGAAATAGCCAGGTTATGAAAGCATGAAAAATGGAAACAACAGCCCTGAATGTCAATGCTTGCTGTGCTTCTGAGGTTTCATTATAGTGTAATGGAAAAGCAGCTGGTTTTGCCATAATTTGCTGCATTTTGCTGGGCCTAAGAATAAACACAGAGACTAAATTATTTGTGACTGATGCTTTAATGTCCTTGGAGTTCAGTGGTCAGGGAGCTGAACTGAGTGTTCGTGATAGCTCAGTCATTTCTGATTTATCAGCAAATTTAGGTCATTTTGAAAGTGGTAATTTAAACAGTAGTTGATAACAGCAACACTTTGGACCTACTCGGCTTTTGAGTGTTAATTGGATGCCAGATTGCTGACATAGGTGTGATCACATTAGTTCTGTGGGTGGAACAGCAGAAATGCTTTGTCAGGATTTTATACTTATGGTGGTTAATGTGTTGTTTTGTCCTAATGTCAGCTTAGCTGCTGCTGTCACTTCAAGAAATATAAATATATTTATAAAAACCCCTGTGATAATAAACAGATATTGTTGAGATGGATGAAATAAAAAGTCTCAGTTTAAATTTTGGACATAATTTGGAATAAGCTGGGCACATGGTGCTTTTCAGGAAGCAGCGAGCTCTGTCAATGATGGCAAGCTTTGACCTTTCAGAAGTGAACAGTAGACCTGGATGTGCTGCTCAAGGCTGAAAAGGAGCATATTCTAAACCTGAACTTCATCTAAAAGTCAGCTGAAATGTGAAGGCTGCAGTCTCCTCCCCAGGTTGCTTCAGCAGGTTTCTCTCATATTCTTGACTGCAGGTGAATTGCATGTGTCCAGTATTAAGTGGTTTATAGCTGCCTGTGGACATTCCCAGCCAGGTACATTAAGTAGAAATTGTATGCCTAGCAGGAAACTTGGAGATCAGAACATCCAAGTCCTTATATTCTGTGCACTCCTGTGAATGGGTCTGGGTCAGGCAATCTGAGACACTTCCAGCACTGAGGTTATTTGACCTCTTTAATTTAGACAGTCCAGAGGCTTTAAAGTGTCTTTGCTCTCCAGGCAGAAGTAGTCTGTGCACAATTAACTGCACTTGCAGCTGATTTTACCTGGGGATGGATTCTGCAGTTTTTCAGTGATGCAGGAGGCCTGGCAGAGGGTTTTGGGATGCTGCAGGTTTTGGGATTCCAGTTCAAATATCCTTTCTGCAGGAGGGGATGAGGGTGGTCAGAATGATGATGTCCTTCTTCAAGTCAAGGACTCACCAGCCAAGAATGAAAATGCTACTAAATTAAATATGAAAAACAGAATAACTTAATTTTGGGAATCCCATTCAGACCTGTAGGAGTGTTACAGTATAGTATATTAAAAGTAATTATTCAGTTATATATAGTATATTAGATATATAGTATATTAAATACTCTGTTCTCCCGTTTTCCATCTGTCAGCCAGTTAAAGCTGTGAGGCTGTCAGGCTGAGCAAGCTTGAAGATATTTTTGAGCCTTCTTTTGAAGGTTGTTCTGAAGGTGTTCTGGCTCTATAGTTGGAGTTTTAAAAACACACAATGAAATTTGGGCTCTTTAATGAGCACAAGTTATTGTTGATAAAGCAGGTGACTGCAGATGGGGGGTTCTCAGCTAAAGCCACTCAGTCAACCCTGTTCTTCAGACAGACCTTCAAACTCCTGACCTTTGGTTTACAGCTGTTGAGTATTTAGCCTGCTGTAATTGGAATTCACCTGGAATTACTGTAACCTGCTGTAAGAAGAATTTACCTAATCCCTGAAAAGGTGTTAAAGAAGAACCTTCAGCTGGCCCTCTTGTTTCACATGACATACCAAGCCCTTAAAAGTCAGGGCTTGCTGCCAGCAGACCCCGCTGCTGAGGCTGTGATCCTGGGAGCTCTTCTCCAGGGAATTCTCCTCTTGTGCCAGTTCCTGCTCAGGGGGTGGTGCCCAAGCTGCAGACCTGCCTCAGAGCTGGGTAGCTGCTTCATTTTGGAGTCCCCAAAACTGCTGCTGGTCCGGGCTGCTTGCTCAGCAGCAAGGACAGATTTGTTCCATTGTGGCTGCTGCAGTTTTAGCATAAAATTTTGCCCTAGTAAAGCTACAACCTCCTGACTGCTTTGAAGGGGATGCTTGATGAAATGGGAAAAACCAGGTGCCCAGAAAGACACTGTGGGACCTCTCTAAACTTACTTTGATTTGGTTTCCTTCAGTCACCAGTTTGGGTTTCCTCCAGTCACCAGTTTCAATTTTCTCCTTCCCAGTTAGGAGCATCTCTCTTTTTCTTTTTTATCTTCCCTTTTTTTTTTCATCTTGGGAGTTTATTGTGCTGAAGACTTTTATTTAGCAAGGCACATGATGAAATGACAGCATCATCTCTCAGTGAGATGCATGAATATTTCTAGCATAATGCCCACAGTGGCATCAAGGACACACTTTGCATTTCACGTGCCTGTTTTGGTCAACAGTTCAGTGCTGAGTAAGCAGAGCACAAAGAGGAGGGACCAGCCAGGTTGGTGAGCTACAAACACCTGTAGAAACTGGGAGAAATTTGGAGAAATGCTGGTGGTGTTCTGGCCAGCCCATCTAGTCTGCTTTGTGAGAAGCAGCAGGGATTTTAGGAGTGAGCTTTAGGAGAGAGCTGTGGGCACAGCAAACCTTACATCTGGTTTGGTGGGTTGCAACAGCTGGGCTTTCACAATACTTACTGGAAGACATTATTTTCTCCTTGCATTGTCTAAACACTCTGAGCACCAAAACAATGTGATTTATGAAACTCAATGAATATAAAGCTCATTCTCTATTAGGTCATAATCATATATGGTTGTGAATCAGCAGTGAAGTAGCAGCTGCTGTGAAGATTATCTAATTTCTTTCCTTGTTAGTATTTAAAACTCTCCAGGCTTAGTGAGCTTCCCACTTACTCGGCCTCCACCTTCATTCAAATTATACTTAATTTCTGTTCATTCTCATCTGTTCCACAGGCTGTGTGACACATTGTTCCCTTGCATGTGGCTTTACTCGTGGAGTACAGGATTTTCTCCTGGCTGTTTGGGACCAGCAGGAAAGCCCTTGGAGCCCTTTCAATTTTGCAAACAAACCTTGAGTGGGAACGCAAAGGTGAAAGAATTGGGCCTCCTCCTTCATCCTGGGCTCTCACAGAGGGATCTGCTCTGTAGCCTCAAAGTACTTTTCATGCTCATGTGGCTGATTTCAGTTTACCCTTTAAAATGAAGATTACTAGATGAATAAGTTAAACTAGCCCTACTGTGAGACTTGTATTTATTCTCTGGCAGGCTGGTACTTAAATGTCAGAAAGAGCTGGTGGGATGGTGGCCTGCACTCCAAATGCACATTTGTGGTGCCATAAAACAGCGAGAGCTGACTTTGTGAAGGAGCACTGAGTTGTGCACTTGGTGATGCAAAGTGGGTTTCTTCTCTGCCTCTCAAGGAGCATCTGAGCTGAAACCATCCACCCATGAAAATGGCCTGCTCGGTGCTGGGCACCTCATGACACGGATCCTTTCTGAAGTCATTTGTTTTACCAAATGGTTTTGATGTGATTCGGTGTAAATGCAGTCTCGGGCTTCTTTTGGCTTTAATTACTGAGAACTTGTTGCTATCAGTGAGCTGTACTCAATCTGCTTTTGAGCAGGAAACTCATTAGTGTGAGCGCCGAGGGTGGTGAGGCACAGGGCACCGATAGCAGAGCTGGGATGCTCCCACTCACACACTCTGGGATGCAAGCCTGAAATCACTGAATGTCTCCTGGGCTGCAGAAGAAATGGCAGCTGCTAAAGACTAAGCTTAAATATGAGGAATAGCTTTCTTAATCCCCCAATGCCTGTATTTTACCTAGTGAAGCCCAAGCACAGTTCGTATCTGTTTGTTGCCTTGCCTTAAGGAATGAAAATAATACAGCTTAATCATTAAAATATGTCTTGGAAAAACAAAGCTGACAGGTATGTCTTCCTGTTGTAAACAGGATTTGGGATCTGCATTTCTTATGCAAATTACCTTTGACAGTTGTTTTTAAGACAGTGCTTCCAAAAACCGGTAAATGATTTTTTGTCCTTGTTATTTGACAAGAGGTTGAGTTATTAATATGTGATTATACTGAGGCCTGTAAAGGACATTACAAAGGGGCATCATATTAAAATAAAACTCAAGTGAGAAATAGGTAACCAAATTCTGTTAGGCCCTAATTTTACACAGTAATTAAAAATCCTTGACCTCCCCCATTCCACTCATCTATTGGCAGTACGGATGGCTAAAGAGCACCAGAGGATATCAGCCCTGCTGCTAATTTTAGCCCAGTGCCTGGGGTGTGTGCCTGTGTGTGCATGCAGCATCTGCAGGATCATGGATGCATCTCCAATAGAAACAAATCCACGCTACTGGGCCTCTTAGAGGAGGGCTCAGGCCATGTCCAGCTTTTTGGCAGCATCTTTGAGCACTTGTCTTGCAGGGCTTGGTGATTCTGGAGGTGATGAGAAAAAGAGATCACAGCATAAGATAAACTCATGGTACTGTGTTGGTGGAAACATCTGAGTGTTGGTTGAACTCTGGCTGTGCAGCCCTGTCCCTGAGAGGGATGGGGGTTGATCAGGATGGGGGAGAACCACTATGAGATTTTAGAAACTTCCAGTTTCACCCTTCAGGAGGCCAGCTGGTCTGTTCACCTGCTGGGGCAGAAATGCAGGAACCAAAACAGCAAAATGGAGAGAAGCTTCCAAGTGGCCAAATGGCAGCTGCACACAGGCTTAAGAAAGACCACTGGCCACTGTCAGCCCCAGTATTGGGGGTTAAAGCCCAACTTTAAGGGGTTAAAATGAGATTTCTGAGGGCTGTTTGTTGCAGAATTTGTGAGTGCAGAGTGGGGTCACAGGTGCCCAAGGGAGTGCTTTAGAGAACTGTCAGTGGCCCCGGAGCAGGACAAGCTTGTCTGTGTGAAGCCACATCTGACAGCACAGGGCCAGCATCTCTTGCATTCAGTATCTGCTAAAGAACTTGCACACTTCCAACTGCAGCAACATCCCAAAGCTTTACCCTTGTCCTCCTGGGTGTCTGCAGGTAGCCCAGTGTGGGTGGGAGGAGGGAGAAAACTCTTGGCAAGCCATCAGAAAGGTCAGTGTTCTCTAATCTGGAGCAGTGACTTAACAAGCTTTCTCCTTTCCATTCATAAGACAGGACGTGTAGGGATTACCATTGCTATACATAGATTGCTCTGAGCTGTGTCCTGTCCTGCTGGCAACACTTAAGAGCTGTGTCAGCCTTGGGGATCCCACTGCTGCTTATCCAGTTTCTCTGCAGGGAGTTTCAATGGGACACTGGAAGGACCAGAAGAGGACAACTCTAAAGCTCGAAGCACTCAAACATCGGGTTTCCTCAGTGGGAGATCCATCAGAAAGAATAAATGTGTGGCTGGCTACCACTTCTCAGGGCAGGAGTCAAAATGTAGCTATGAAGATAATTTGTCGGGGTTTCTGTGGGCCTTTTTTAAGTGTGTGTTCATCTCATCAGGGATTTGGCAGCGGTGTTGGATTGTGTGAGCCCGTGTGTGCACATGGAGATAAGGAGCCAAGGCGTAATCCAGAATTCCTCTACTTGATAGCCCCTTATCTCTGGCCATGTGCTCTGTGTGTTTTGCTCTCGATGGGTCCCCTCGAGGTTCTGGCTCTGTAAACACAGTTGCTGTTTTTAATGGTCTGGGAGAGTCCTGCTTTGGCCTTTATTGGCTCCTGGAATAAAAGCCTGGGAAGTACCCAAAAATGAGCTCCTGGTCAGGGACATGCAAGCACCCAGCCCTCTGTAGTTTCTCAGAGCAATGGCTGGTGCTGGCAAACAGGCATGTTTGAATTTTCTCTTGGAATTACAGCTTGCTCCATGGAACCCATGAACATTTTAATATTGGGTATTTCAATTTGTAATTGCCAGATCACACATGAGTAAGGCTGCATAACATAATGCAGCATATGTAGAGATGTTGATATTCTTAGTATTTAGGTTGCTTTCAGCAACAAACACACTGTGTAAACCACTTAAAATCCTTTGAATTCCATGGACCAGAGCAAGAAGTGTTATCCTAGGTGAAGCTGCTTAGCACAGGATAGATGACTTGACATTTTTTTTGTCATCAAAGTTAGCAGTCACTGGAGTGACCCAGTGCAGCCTGTTGTGCAAGTGTGAGTTGGCTGCATGAGAAGAGCACTCAAACTAATGCAAATAGATGTGGGGTGCATATATATAAAGTACAGGCTACTCAAAAAGTGTCAAATTTTGCTGCATTCTCCACGTACTGCACTAGTGACTCTCTCGAACATGTTGAGGGTGCTGTGTTGCTGTAAAGTGTTGGATTGGGCCTACAAACTCTGTCAGGTGCTCTGGGTTAGTGAGAATTCTTTACATACACCCCATTTTGAGATTTGAGGGAGAGTGTCTGGCTCAGTGTCAGGGATTCCTCCAAGGTGACAGCTTCGCTGAGGGCAGAAATTATTTACAAGTGTAGCTAAAAATGAAGTTTCCTGTTGGCAGAGTGGGGATGAGTCATTGTGGTTCTGAGTCAAGGGGTGGGATCTTCCCTTCGCTGCAGCAGGGTTTTACTTCCAGATCTGCTCTGGGTTCAGGTGTTTGACACTCTTGTCCCTGTTACTGAGAAAACAAGGGGTTATTCAGAAGGTGTAACACCCTGGAGGAGTCTCCAGCGTGGAGTTAAGAGTGAGGATGTAGCCATGGCTCTCCCAATCCATCCTGTTACTCACACCAAGCATCCTTTTACAGAACTATGTGCTTTTTTTGTACCAGTGCCCACTGGCATTAGCTGTGTTTTCTTTCTGCTTGCCATACACGGCGTCTTTCTGTCTCCATCCAGCCAGGTCTCCCCTGGGAGGAGAGGAAGGCTCTGGATGTTACCAACTGCATTAGAGCCAGGAGATTTGCAGTTACTTCCTCATTTCAGGAAGGGTTTTTAATTGAATTTTAAATGCCAGATTAGACTGGAGAATCATGTAAATGTGAAAGTATTAAACATTCCTATGCCATTCTTGCTGAAAAGCAGCAAACCAGTAATAATTTTAAAACTGAAGTGCTAGTGGAGGGTGTTGAAGCTGTGCCAGGAATGTTCTCCAGCTGCACCTTAATGGCTGTGGATTTGTAGGAGGCAGTCTCTAGCAATGCTGAAGGTGTTAGTCCTGTGGGAGGGTTTGCCTCTCTTGTGTTTGCAGAAGGGGACACTAATGTTTCATCCTCCTACCTGAGTTCTGAGCTTTACTTCCTTCTAAGAGTGCCTGAACAGTGCAGCTGAGAGTCTGCTCTGCTGCTCTGCTGCAGCTTGATTTTTCTTTTTCTTTTTCTTTTTCTTTTTCTTTTTCTTTTTTTTTTTTTTTTTTTTTTTTTTTTTTTTTTTTTTTTTTTTTTTTTTTTTTTTTTTTTTTGCCAGAAGCTGGTCTTGTCAAACCAGAGTCCTGCAACTTTTGTCTTGTGTGCTGCTTCTGTGTTGATTTCCATGGCAGCACTGCCCATTAGTTGAGTTCCTGTGTCACTTGGGAAGAAACCCTTGGACTTGAGCACACATGCCTTGTGTAAACATGTAGCATAATGCATGCTTAAACAAAGGCAGAAAATACGGACTCTGATAGTTGTAGTGTCAGCATTTTGCTGGTGGAGTGCATTGTTCCTATGGAAATTGCAGTCAGAGTTGCACAATTCATTCGTAAATCGCTACCAACAAAGAAAGACTTGACTTGGACAATAGTAATGCATCTTGCTTTGGCAAAGTCTATTTTTTTTTGCTTGAACATAATATCCTATTACTGTTACACTATTTCACGTGAGCCCTGCTATTATTCTCGCATCTTCCATTCTGGGACTTCACATGGGTGCCAAATACTTTTTGCTTCCTCTAATAACCCTCTCTATTGTTTCTCAGAGAGATCTGTCAGTTTTATTGAGCTGCAGTCACAGACTCTCAGTCTGCTGACTCTTGCAGCTGGAGACAGCTGTTCTGAATGGAGAATGCACAACTTAAATTAATATAAAATTATTTATTCCCCTGCCTTGAGGGGGGGATCTTTTTGTGACATTCTTGTCAGATTTTAAATGAGTGTTTGGAAGCTTTTTAGGTGTTTAACTTATAGGTAGGTGTTCTTCTGTGTGGCAGATAATGAATGGTCTTGTTGATGAAGTTGGTATAAATATGTATTTCAAGGGTCCCTGAGGGAGAGACAAGTTCTTGGCCTTTTAAGCAATTTTAAACTCTTAGTTAAGCACTCTTGCAACAAAACAAAAATCCAGAAAACCTGCCATGCATCCTAAGAGCTCATAGATCTGTTGCAGTTCATAAACTCGGAGGCCATGAACTAATCCTGTTCACTCTTCGTGGTGTTGTACATTTTGCAGAAGGCGTTTTATCTCCCAGCGCTGCTCTCTAGACTTTTTAGAAGACATAGTGGAATATGCCAGTGTACGAAGGTACTTTTTTTCAAAAGCAGCATTAACCTCAACTCGTTGCATGCAGTCCTCTCCTCCCTCCACCCTCTTCCACACCAGTATCTGAGGTCCTGCATGCTAGTGCTGCCATCTGATCATACAACTGGCATGAATTTTTCTCAGAACACTTAACAGATTTGGCTTTTTTGTTTGTTTTTCTTTTTTATCGTTGCAGAACCAAGCATATATCTGGGTCTCCAAGACACAAAAGTTTGAAGAAGATGCATTTCATCAAGAACATGAGGCAGTATGACACCAAGAACAGCAGGTAACATGTGGAGATCGGGGTTCCCCCTGTACTTGTGTGCAGTAGGAAGCAGCCTCCAGTTCTACACAGTAAAACATTTAATATCAGTGAGAATTAGAGAATGCCCCTGGCAAGGTCAGAGTTGAGGAGGATTTAAGGAGAATGGCTTGGTTTAGCCAAATTCTTGGCTCATGGTTGCTGAGCAGAAGAGAAAGGGAAGCTGCATTTGTGTTTATTATTAATAGAAGCGTGAGGTTTCATCTAAACGTGGAATATTATCTACATCTTTTCACAAGGTTTATGTAAAAATTACATAAATACAGATACATATTTAAGGACTGGGATCTCCTTTGAGGAGCTCCCAAGGTGATGGCAGGTCCTAAACACTGAGGTTTGGTAGAGGGCCCCAAGGACCTGCAGGGTCAATGTGAAACCTCTACTCTTCTGCTGCTTTCTGAAAATGTTAAATCCATAGCAGCATCTATGTTTTGCAGAGCAAGATAAGAAGAGCCTTGTGTTAATATCCCATAAAAATCTGCTTTGTAACTTCTGTATCTTAATTCATATCCTGATCTTTCCCCATCTTCTTGCAGGATAGTGTTAATCTGTGCTAAACGAACACTGTGTGTGGCGTTTTCTATCCTACCTTACGGGGAGGGGCTACGGATCAGGTGAGTCTCTTCAACTGCTTTGGGAAATGTCTGCTCTGTTGTTTCAAAAGATCTTCTGAAATGAGTGTGCTTGGTGTAGATCTCCTGTTCTGAAGCAAGTGAGCCTATTTAACCTGCCATTCATGTGTAAGGACAAGAGCTTGCAGTCAGAGCAGTAAAACCAGACACTGCCGTAGTGTCAAAGTGTTCATTCAAACTCCAAGAGAAAAATAGTAGAAAAAGTAGGCTTTTCTTCCAGTGTTTATTCACATTTTAAAGTACTCCAGTCCTGTGAAATCTCTGAAATCAACTTTGAACAAGTAATGTGATTGGCTGCTGTGTAGGTTTTCTATACTCCTAAAGTGGTCAGAAATCAACTGTCTTTAGAGCCACAAATAGTGGTGTCAGCAAAAAAGCACAGGAGTTTCAGGTAAGAGTGCTACTGCCTTCAGTGGAAATTCTCAAGGTTTTATAGTGAATTTACACCTAAATAAGTTAAAGATGCTCTTCTGTTTCTCAGCTTTAAGATGTGAATGTCACTATTTGCAACCTAAGAAAAGCAGAAACAGTTTGGAGTGATTCACACTGCTTGTAGTGTTTGGACTACATTTTTGTTTACAACTGTCAGTATGGTCATTTTTGAGAAACAAAACCCACAAACTGGATTTCCCTGCATCTTTCTTCAGTCCCTTGTGAAGTTTAAGTCCATTCTGTGAAGGTCTGTTATCTACAAATATACCATAGAAAACACTAATTCTGTTCTGGCAAAACAATTGTGTTGTCACTTCTGTCCTGTGTGTAACTTATGGACAAAGGAAACGGATGCTTAGTGGTGGGAATTGTATTGTATGCAAATACATGCCATAAAAATAGTTGATGGGAAAATATTCTCCCACATAATAGAAAGGCAGCAAGGTCATTTGAGCTATTTCAGAGCAGTTCTGAGCACTGTGCTGTTCTGCTTGCAAGCTGGCAAGGCAGTTCTTCACTTAAAAACTGTTTCTTTGTATTGGAATATTGGTGACAAAGCCACATGCTGCCATCGCTGACACAGATCTCCAGCTTCATTCTGAACTTGAGCTTGTGTGCACAGGGGTTGCAAATTTGGTCTTCAAAGGCAGGTTTCTAATCCTGGAAAACAAGTAATGTAAATCAAGTTTGCTGTTATGTGTTTGAGCATTAGAGGGTTGGGAATGGTGTGGTCTTCTGCAGAAAGATCATATTAAAAACAGTTTACCTTCAATAGATAGATTGGTATATTTGTGTTAAACTGAAATGAAATCTGATTCTTTGGTTAATGAACATCTTCACATTTTGAAAAGAGTTAAAAACTAATGTTCTCCTGGAGGTGGCATTGAGGGGTTGTTTCCCCCAGGAGAACTCTGACCTGGTGGTGTTGGTTGATGTTTACCATGGGAAGCTGGCTTGCATTTTATGATAGTTCTCTCTTACGTGCATTTAGTGATCTGAAAATGGAAGGACAGAAACAGCGACATCCTTCTGGGGGAGTTTCAGTATCTACTGAGATGGTGCTCGGACTGGAAGGAGTAGAGCTGGGTGCTGATGGCAAGGTAAGGACATCTATTTTTTCACCCCAGGACCATTTCATGATAAGACAAATCAATTTATGCAGTGCTTTGCTGTCCATTATGTGAGAGCTGTGGCTTTTCAGAAAAGTGGAAGTTTTACACCTGTAGTTTGAAACTGTGGCTTGTTATAATGCTTTCTGAGGAGGCTGCTGAAGCTTGTGATCACTTCTGCCTCCATTTCTGGAGAACTGAGTTGGCTTTGCTGAGGCAACATGTGAGTGAAGTTTTGATAGAAATATGGATGAAATTCATACTGCTTTAGTTAAATTTATAATACCAGAATTTTCTGATTCTCGCCTTTCCTTTGCCATCCCACCAAATCTCCTACAACACTTCCTTTTAAAGGCACGCTTCATCCAACTTTTCCCTTCCTCCTGTCTCACAGTTCCAAGGTCCCCACTCCCAAATCCATACATATTTCCCCCCATAACCACTACAACTTTCTCTTCTCTCAGGTTGTGTCCTATGCAAAATTCTTGTACCCGACCAATGCTCTGGTTGTTCGCAAAGCCGACGCCTACAGTGCTGCTCCCCCGTGTCGAGCCAGTGCTCCCCGGAGTCTGCCTGGCTCAAGATACAAACCTGTGACAGCAAAAACGATACCAGCAGGGACAGACATTGGTAAGGACAGCAGCCAGCTCTGTCATCACTCATGCACGCAGCAGAAAAGGCAGAGATTTGTGTGAGACAACTGCAAGTGCTCGGTGTTTTATTGGGATGGAGGTGCTGCAGCTCATTAGTGCAGTGCAAATGATGGGAGCCTTAGGAATGAGGCTTCCACTAACTCCTTACATCCTCCATATATCTGGCCTAGTTCTCTTTATGCCATTCAAGAGGCACGAAGCTGTTCCTTGGGAATGTAAAGTTTTTTATATTACTCAACAAGAAACATCTGGTGTACGTGGATCCAGGTGGTTCTCTTGCCTTCTAGCACAGTAACAATGCATAAGACAGAGTTTGTGCCAAGAATCCCTTCTCTCGTGTAAAAGAGCAACCCTGACAACAGCTCTGCTGTGTGTTAGACTACAGGCAAAAGAATTCAGTCTTGGGTAGTTGTTTTCTGGGTGTATTTGTAGATGCAAACTCAGTTTGCACTAAATCTAAAATGGTGTGTCAGGCATGGTGTGTGTGTGGTGGAGAAAGAGTGTGTGGTTTATTTAATTGTTCTAATTTGTGACTGGTGCATTATGAAATGCAAATGTGTGCCTGTAGCTGCAATTTGCCTGTACTGTGAGATCTGCCAACACTTAACGTTTGTTATTTGAAAACTTTAAGGAGGAAACAGAGAATTTAAAGCTCTTTATCTGGTGACCCAATGTGCTTTCCTCATTCCCTTAGGAAGTGAAGCTGGAGAAGCTGCAGAGTATGATCCAAATCTTCTGGATGATCCTCAGTGGCCCTGTGGAAAACATAAACGTGTTCTCATCTTTGCCTCTTACATGGTGAGTGACTGGCATACCTGAACTCAGGTATAACAGGAGGAGAGACTCCCTGACAGATCCTCCTATAAAGAGTTTTTCTGAAGAAAAGCTCCTCTAGGAAGAAAAAGTTTTTTTTTTCTGATAATTGATCAGAAAAAATACAAACAGTTTGTGCAGTGAGCTTGTCAAAGGCCAACCTGACACCTGTCTTCATGTTGTCATTTATTTCTTGGAACGATTTGCTTACTATTTTTTAAAGACTTCGTCTATAGTTGGGATTCAACTTTGGGACATTTCAGAAATGTTAAATTGTGAATAATAAAACTCAAGTTTGCCTTTGCATTAGTGTTTTTGGAAGAGTTGTTTGGCTGTCAGTCCTGTTCACAAGACAAATAATAAATTTTGCTTCTTGCATTTCAGACTACAGTCATAGAGTATGTGAAACCCTCAGACCTTAAGAAGGATATGAATGAAACCTTTAGAGAGAAGTTTCCTCATATCAAGTTGACACTGAGCAAAATTAGGAGGTAAGAAATAAGCCTTGAATAACAAGAACATCATCCACTCTGTCTGAGGCTGCACTTGTATGCAGCACATACTAAATCTATTAATAGCATATATGATTAAACACTAATCTCCTGTTGTCAGTTGAGCTGACTGTAGGATGACAGCCCTGTACTGGAATCTTTAGGATGCTGAGAAGGGGTAACAGTTGGTTTTCAAAGTTCCACCTCAAGGGTTTTGTTTCACCAACTGTGGTGTACTAACACTAGGAGCCAGTTAACAGTGGAGTAGCATTAGCTTTGAAACAAACACTTGTAACCTGATTGCTTGGCTGCAGTGCAATCCCACTCCAACTGGATTGGCTTTCTGGGCCCTCTGGCTATTTTTGCCTTTCAATTACCAGATTCACTGATGACCACAGACTCTAACAAGATTGTAGGATAAGGAGTGTTAGATCTAGGGAGACTTGGTAAAGAAAAGCTTTTTGTGGAGGCCAAACAGAATTTCTCATCCTTGAGTAAATGCATCTGGTTGCTCCTCACCAAGATGCACTGTTGCACCTTCAGAGAGCTGTAATCTTGCTGGTGTTACAGGGAGATTAATGCAATCAGATCCTGGTGAAATAGCCAGCTTAAACACGATTCTGCTGGGCCAGGTGTAGCTCAGCTCCAGGGGAAGGTTTGCTTGGGCAGTCTGTTCTGCCTGAGTCCTGCATGCTCCTCTCTGCAGCAGTTGAGAGCAGTGTGTTCATGCAGAGACCATGCAGGTACAGTGCTCCTGAGAGGAGCCATCCACCTCCAGGCCTGCTAAATGCTGAGATGAAGGGCTGGCTGTGTGGGAAGCGTGGAAAGGCTGCCTTCTCCTCACATCTGGCTCTTACACAAGGTGTGTACTAGATAGGTCTCTGTGCAGCAGCTGCTGTCATCTGCAGGGCTCTGATGTTGTTTTCTGTAGGTCAGAGTGGTTCACTCTTATGATATGAATCACAAACCAGTTTGGGAGCCCAGAAGGAATCCTACAGCAATAGCCTGTATGTCAGTGAGGCAGCTAAGCTCTGGTGTTTATGGGCAGATGAGGAATTGTCCTTCCACAGTGGATGTTGTCAGCTAGGTGAAATCAGTTTTTGCATCAGCTTGCTGCCAGCTGGGCTTTTCTAGGATAATACTTGTCATGGTTTTCCAAATAGGAGTCTTGCCCATATGCTCCTCTGAGTTGCTGTGCTGCAGTATTTCTACAGCATTTAATAAAATCTGTCATGTCTTGGGGGGGTGTCTTTTCTCCTATTCCCAGTTTAAAGAGAGAGATGAGAAACCTGAGTGAGGAGTGCAGTCTGGAGCCGGTGACTGTCTCCATGGCTTATGTTTACTTTGAGAAGCTCGTCCTCCAAGGCAAACTCAACAAACAGAACCGCAAACTGTGTGCTGGTGCTTGTGTTCTGCTCGCAGCCAAGATCAGCAGTGACCTCAGGAAACATGAAGTGAAACACCTAATAGATGTAAGTGCTATGAGCCTTGTTCCAGCTGCTTTCAGAACCTCCTCCCTAGCTCAAAGGCAAAGATTAAATGCAAGGTTTTCAGTGGCACATGCTTGCATGGAAGACCAGCTCTTTCAGCCAGTTTTATGTCTCATTAGGGCTCCTCCTTGCTTAATTTTTTTAAATTTATTAAAACTATCTGCCTGGTGCAGGCTAGTGTCTTACTGATCCTACAGTAAAGTTATTTTTGCACTTGCATATGTTTGCCAGAGAAGCAGTAACTGTTGTGTGGGCGTCACAGCTGAGCTGATAAGCTGGTTTTGATTCTGAAAATACAGCTCAGGCCGTGCATCACTGACTTAATCTAACAAAGCCTTGGCATCACCTGGATTAACTGATTCTTTGTCCCCTCCTTTGTTTTGTTTTGTTACCACTGTCATAGAAACTAGAAGAGAGATTCAGGTTCAACAGAAGGGATCTCATCGGTTTCGAATTCACCGTCCTCGTAGCTTTGGAACTGGCTCTGTATCTCCCTGAAAACCAAGTTTTACCTCACTACAGACGGCTCACTCAGCAGTCCTAACCAAAGCTCCATCCCAGCTGGCATCCAGCCGTGCTGGGCTCCACCCCAGGGTGCTGCTGGTGGAGGTGCCACTGGCTCCAGCTCGTTGGGAAGGCTGCAGGGTGCTGGGAACTGTCGAGGTCTGTGGACACAGATGCCAAATCTGGGGGATGGTACGAGAAGAGTTATTGAACTTTTGTTTTCTTTTGGACATTTAAAGCACAAATATTCACCAGTCAGCTGTCATGGCTGCTTATTATTCCTTATTTATCTTCTGGTTTTACTAAAACTGTTCTTCCCTATGAAGAATACTATGGTATTGGTTCTTTTGTTTTGTTTTAAGCCTTTATTGTATTCCTTGAAACTGAAGGAACATCACTTCCATTCCAGTGCACCATAAAGTTCAGATGTTTCTAAGAATCTTCTCACACTTTTACATTAATGAAATGCATACTTTATTTTTTTAAAGATGTGCCTAAAACTGGCTGGTCTGGTACCAGTGCTTTTTAAGTTAGTTCTGTTATTTAGTGGGGAATCCAGAATTTGTATAGCCATTTATTCTTTACCTGCATTGGCCTTGCATACAAGGAAAACAATTCCAGTATATCTGCACTAATAACATACAGGGCATCTATTCTATGATCTATAAGTAGCGAAATTGAAATTACTCCATTTCAATTTATTTACTATAAATACCTTAAAAATGTACATTTTATTTTGGAAGGAAAAGTGGTTTGAAAACCTGTCATGAAGTACCACACATTGAGTGAGGTAGCTGGGAAGTGATTGCTGTCCTAATTCACTCTTGAGTGGAAGATGAGCACTTGACTAAGAGCAATTTGCTGTCAAATGTATCATTTGGGGGTTTTATTTGTCTCGCTGTTCTGTAGCCTGAAATAAGCACCTTTTTCAGGATGACTGTATTATAGATGGTCTTACCTGAGCAAATAGGAAGCCAGTAGAGTTACTGCTGCCAGCCGAAGCCAATGAAACAAAGCATGCTCAGTATTTAAAATGCTACTTTTTTTACTCTCTGTTCTTCCAAGCGTTGCATCACTGTGATGGTCCTCATAAAACTGGCATTTCTTGCACATCTGAGCAGCCACTACTGGCTGGTGCCCAGCAGCTCTCCACTGCATACACTGAGCTCAAATAACTTCTGCCCCTTGGCTATTCCTTCCTTTATTTTTACAGTATCCAGGTTGGGAATGAATTCTTGATTTTACATGAAAGCTTCTGTGGTATTGGCTCTTGGGTTTATTTTCTGAAGCAATATTATGATACAAGTTACTGGGTCCTTTTGCAAGGAACAAAACTGATACTTGGTTATTCCAGCTGAGAAAGTTGTAATTTAGGTTTAACTCATGAACTACCAGACCTCATGCTGAGGTCAGGGACTTGCTATCCAATATGTAATTAATGTAAATTCCTGTTCCTTGTATTAAATATTGGTTGTAGCCAAAACCAAAGCTGAATCTTTGCTCTTCAGCTGTGTTTTGTCTGAAGCTAATTTGGCTTCATTAGAATTGCAGCAAACTTTACTGGAGCCCCTTCCTCTCTGAGTGGGGCTCAAAGTGTATTTTTCATATATAATAATTACAGTGACTATCAAACCTTTTGTAACTGTGTTCAGCTGTATGTAGCTTCAAATTATTTGTGTAAAATTTAATATGCTTGTGATTTCTCTAACACAAAAGGACTTTCCAGTCTCCAGAAGTGAGATAGTAGCTAATAGCTTAGACAATAAGCTTGCCAGTTATCTTCCAAAAGGTTTTTAAAAATTGCCTACTAGTTAAACTTTCTACTGAATATAACTGTCCTTGCATGCAGAATTAGTGATGTACTTAACATCTAGTGTGTAATGAGCCTCCAAATTAGCAAACAGTGGTGCAGACAGCTGAGGTGGTCCACCACTTGCCAAGGCATTGTGGAGGGGACAGAGGTACAACAGAGCAAAGAAATTTCTCAGAAAACAGCTTGATTAGTATGAATGAAATCTGAACGTGTCTTTCTTTGGGAACTTCTTTATTTAGTGTATAAAGAGTTTTCTGTAACAAAATTAACTTTCCTTTCTCACCATCTAAGGGAACAAAACGCACTTTGGTTTGCAACACTTTGCAGTCTCTATTCAGTGGAAGTTTGTCTAGTTCAAGTGGCCATTTGGGCTGTAATTACACTCCCAGAATCTGTGAGTTTACGTCATAAAACCGGCAAGCTTTTGTTTTCTTCCAGGAGAACAAACTGGGATAAAGGAGCATTAAATTTCAGAAAGCTGAATGTTGTCTGATAGTTATTCTAGAACTTGGCTCGGACACACACTGGGCTGGGAAGCCAAGGCAGGGCAGCGAGGGCTGTGCCAGCCTTGTCTGGCAGAGCTCGGCCTTGGGGTGATGCTGCCCAGACCTGTGGGGTGCCAGGGGTGCCGGGGCAGGAGCAGCCCGGCCCTCTGCGGGATCCAGCCCCGCTCCGTGTGCTCTGTCCGCCGTTCTGTGCCGGAATCTTCTCTTTTCACCTAAAAGCTGCCACCGTGTGGCAAAGGACTATCGGTACCTTGGCTGTTCGCAAACTCAGCGGGACCCAAAGCCAGACCCAGACCTGCCGGTTCACCCTGGAACTCCTCTTGCTCTGAAGAGAAACAGGTTACACCGAGGTGGGTCTGGTGCTTTGTGAAGGTGCTGCTGGGGTGGCTCAGCACGGAGAACTCCCTGTGCATTTTCCTGTAAACAAAAACTCTTCTGGTTCTGTCATATTCCATTATTTGAAAGTCTGAGTTGTAGCCTGTTTTGGGGTTTTTTGTTCGTTTGTTTTTCTTCTGTGAAATTAAGATGCTGTGAAATAAAACCTGGTTTTGGTACGTGGTTTGTAACCAAATGTTTCATTTTGGAATAACGGAATGGATGGTGTTGGAAGGGCCTCTGGAGATGGTCCCATCTGACCCTGCTGCTCAGGCAGGTCACTGCAGCAGTGACAGGGATGTGTTCGGGTGGGTTTGGAATGTCTCCAGAGATGGAGACTCCCCAGTGCCCCCGGGCAGCTGCTCAAGTGATCTGCCACCCTGAACAGAGAATTATTCCTCAGGTTCAGGTGGGATTTTTGTGGTTTTTATGGCCATTTCTCCTCGTCCGGTTGCTGGGCACCCCTAGGAAGATTCTGTCAACATTCTCTGCCACCCTTTGGAGATACTTGTATGGACTGAGGAGATCCCCTCTCAGTCTCCTCCGGACCAACCCGGCCCAGCTCCTCAGGGCCTCTCCTGAGAGAGACGCTCCAGAACCGGACCCGCTGCAGCAGCTGGAGGTGCGATGGTCACAGTCACAGCCGGGTTCAGCCGGGAGGGAGCTCTGGAGCTCATCCAGGGTCCCCTGCAGCAGTGCCACGGGCCCGCGCCCCGCTCCTTTGGAATGTCACCTGAGAGGCGCGCTCAGGGTTCAGCCCCAGCTCAGGGCTGTCCCCGCGCCCCTGAGGGGCCGGGCCGGGCCGCATTTCCCCTGCCCAGCCGGGAGCGGATCCCACCCGGGGCCGGGCCGGGCCGGGCCGCATTTCCCCTGCCCAGCCGGGAGCGGATCCCACCCGGGGCCGCCATCGCCCGCCCCCTGACGTCGCGNGCAGGGCGCAGCCCGCGGGCCCGGCCGGGCTCCGGCAGCACCTCAGGGCGGGGGCAGCTCTGGTCGCTGTGGGCAGCGGCGGGAGTCCAGGGAAGGGCTGGAGCTGTGTCAGGAGGGTGAGGGTGGATATGGGAAAAGGCTCTTCCCCCAGGGTGCTGGCGCTGCCCGGGCTCCCGGGGATCGGGCACGGCCCCGGGGCTGCCGGAGCTCCAGGAGCGCTCCCAGGGATGCTCAGGGTGGGGTTGTTGCGGAGTCTGGGCAGGACCAGGATTTAGACTCCGTGATCCTTGTGAGTATCTTCCAAATGACGATATTCCGTGATTCTTGCAGGTGTTTCTGCTTAGTGCCTCAGCAGGGAGCGGGACGAGATGCAGAACGACGCCGGGGAGTTCGTGGACCTTTATGTCCCTCGGAAATGGTNGGCCCGCCTTCCCCCTGCCCAGCCGGGAGCGGATCCCACCCGGGGCCGGGCCGGGCCGGGCCGTATTTCCCCTGCCCAGCCGGGAGCGGATCCCACCCGGGGCCGCCATCGCCCGCCCCCTGACGTCGCGCGGCCGGGCAGGAAGCGCTGGCGGGGCTCTGAGGTAATTCCGTGTCCGGCCCTGCCCCTTCCTTTCCGCCGGGCCGCGCGCGAGGTGGGAGCGATGGCGGCGGGGCCGGGAAAGGCGGCGGGGCCGGCAAAGGAGCAGGGGCCGGCAAAGGCGGTGGGGCCGGCGGGAGNTCAGGGTGGGGTTGTTGCGGAGTCTGGGCAGGGCCAGGATTTAGACTCCATGATCCTTGTGGGTATCTTCCAAATGACGATATTCCGTGATTCTTGCAGGTGTTTCTGCTTAGTGCCTCAGCAGGGAGCGGGACGAGATGCAGAACGACGCCGGGGAGTTCGTGGACCTTTATGTCCCTCGGAAATGGTGAGCAGGGACCGAGGAGCCGGGCGGGGCTGGAGTGACCCCAAAATACCCCAAAATCCACCCCAAAAAGATCCCTGGAGCCCTCACCTGTGCTGCCTGTGCAAAGGGGCTTTTTGTAGCAGTGAATATCTCTAGGGGGAGGAAAAAATCCGTTTTCTGTCTGTTTAAAAAGTTATTAAAAATAGGCTATTATATGAGTTTTATTAGATTAATATGTTTTACAGCCTGTGAGCATTTCCAGCCTGAGTGTCTTTGACAGCTGTAGTAGCTCTCATCAAAAAAGGCATAGAAACTTATCTTACTAATTATCTTGAGGACTGTGGTTTTGAATTTTAGAAAAGAAAGCAACATTCTGTGTGTTTTGAAGGCCTGTACTGCCCTATACACTGCTTGAAGGTGAACTGGGCACATAGAAACCAAAGTGAAGGGATAATTGGCTAAAAAGTGTGATGCTACCAAATGAAAATATTCTCTAATGTACTTAAAGCTGCATTTTAATCTTCTAAGTAATGAAAGCTTAAACTGTCACTGTCTAAATTTTGTGGGCAGTTTTAATTTGCCTGTAGAATTGGCTCTAGCAGCTTTCTTTGTCATTGCCACTGCCTGTTTCCTTTTGTTTAAATTTATCCTCTCTTATTCCTTAGCTCTGCTAGCAACCGGATCATTGGTGCTAAGGATCATGCTTCCATTCAGATAAACGTTTCTGAGGTAAGTTTAGTAGCAGAATATGTGATGACAGAGCTAAACCTTGAAACTTTTGATAAAAGTTACAGAATTAAACAGCTCGTGATGTATCTTCAGTGAAGAAAGTCACAACAGACCTTGGCTCCTGCAGGTTCCCAGTTATACATGTGGGTTCCAATTTAGATTCTTTGTAGATTGGTTTGGGGTTTTTCCCCCAGTTGTTTATTAAATTCAGCTTTCAGGAATTTTGTGGACACAATGTTCCTGTAGCTTATGAGCTACAGAGCTTGATTTGGTTCTTGAATGGGAGGCCACATCCCCATGTCTCTTAAAAATCTGAGTCTCCTGAGTTATCTCACCAAAAAAAAAAACCTTTAAAAAACCACCCTGATTCTGATTTCCTGTAATTGTTAAGGCAAGTACCTTCCTTGTTCACCATGTTTCATTCCTTCAGTGATCCCTGTTTCTGGTTTTCAAAGGATGAGAGATTAGTAGAGCATGGAAATAAACCCACCTGGTATTACAGGGTTCACTATACTGTTTAAATCCATGATTTATGTTGTTTAGTATTTTTCCTGTTAAATTTCTCAGCAGCTTGAGAAAGTGAGACAATTTGTGTCTCTCAGCTTGGACATTTTCCTACCCATGTAACAAGTCTGTCCTCTCTCAGTTCAATTTTCTATTATATGGCCTTAGTTAAAAGAAACAAAAAACCAGTAAATGCAGGAAAATCTACTTTACACAGAGCTTTTCCATTTGTTCAGAACTCAAATATTTTTTTCCTTTTAGCTACCATTTCTTGTCAATCTTGTCAAACTCAGTTTTATGGGTGCACTATGTAGCTGCAAATCTGCTGTGCAAAGGTCATTGTAGTTGACTTTCTAACTTCAGTATTTGCCTTGAGATTTTGTGGTTTATTTTCTCAACACTGCAAGTACTTTTCTGCAGTTTTTAACTGGGGGTGCTTGGCAAGTGTGGTGTGAGTGTAAAACTTTGAGAGTCTGTGAGTGCAGCAGGTTTCTGTGGTTGCAGGTGGACAAGGTGACCGGCAGAGTGACCGGGCAGTTCAAGACCTACGCCATCTGCGGCCCCATCCGGAGGATGGTGAGTGCCCTCCTGAGCTGCACAGCTCCTGTGCTGCTGCTTCTGAGCATCACTGATCCATTGGGTTTGGCCCCAAAAACACTGTGTCAAGTGTGCTTTCACTCTGGTTTTTGGGGATAGTGAAGGCAGAGTGAAAATGTGAGCAAATTCACAGAATCGCAGAAAGGTTTGGTTTGGAGGGACCTTAAAGCTCATCCCACTCCACCCCTCCCCTGGGCAGGGACACCTTCCACTATCCCAGGCTGCTCCATGCCCCATCCAGCCTGGCCTTGGACACTTCCAGGGATGGGGCAGCCACAGCTTCTCTGGGCAACCTCTGCCAGGGCCTTGGATTAACTTGAAATAATCCAGTTCTTCTGGAAATGTTTGTTGTTGGTTTTTTTTTAAGTAAAGGATGCAAGTGATTTTCTTTTAATAATGTATAGCAAGGTACTAATTCTGTGTTTTATCTGTTGTTTGTAATTACTGGAGATGGTACTACCTTGACTTAAAAATGGTGTGAGGGGTTCGTCACAAGTCCACTTATCCATGTTCATGCAAATGCATATTTTTATGCAATTAAAGCAATTTCTTACCCTTAAGGATGACAAAAAAAGTAAGTTTATTTTGAAAACACTGGTCTGCACTTAACTGCTGCAGCTGCCTCTCTTCCACATGTGTCAGCAATTATTTGGACACTTGAGAATATTTTCTCTTCTTACAGGGTGAATCAGATGATTCCATTTTGCGTCTGGCGAAAAATGATGGAATTGTTTCCAAGTACGTATGTTTATCTTACCCTCTGACTCTTGCAGGGGGAGCTTCCATTCCCAAGTCCAGCTTGTAGGATGACAGTCTGTACATTGTATTTATAGGATTATTACACAGTTGGTCAAAGTTATTTACTTGAGCTGTTGAAGCAAACTCATTTGTAACAATGTTTATTTCATTTTCTTATAGGAACTTCTAACTGAAGAAACTTCGGTATGGAACATGTGAAATAAACAGTTCATAACTACATTGTTGCTGTGTCTTTTGTTCAAGTCATAAACATGAGTGGGTTTATTATAGTTAGTCTTGAAAGACTTGGAAACGTGTCTTAAAAATATACAGATTCTGATTGTGAATTCTTCAAACAGATCAGCTTGTAAAGCAGTGCCAGAGTTGGAAGTCAAGGATTTCCACTTTATTCTTGGCTTCACTGTCATTGTTCTTTTCCAGATTTAATAAGTTTTGCATCTGTAATGGAACACTTGCAATGTAGCAATCTTAACTGAGCTTGCTGCTTCTTCACTGGAAAAACTAAGAGGATCCCTGTTAGGATATAAGGAAGGGTCTGTCCGTCCTTCCAGGTGCTTTTGTGTTGGTAGATTTTGTTTGCACACAGCAGGTTTATTTGCCATTTTGTTATTATCACTTAAATGTCATTTATGGGTTTGGGTTATAAAATAAGGTAACAGGGTATGACTTGTATGGAAAATTTCCCGTCAGCTGCATTTTACCACTTCCATAATAGCCACAGCTACCCAGGGACTGTCCTGTTGGTATATCCTGACCTGCACCTTCTCAGACATTACTCAGAGGTTAAATCCAGGTTACACTTCCCTGCTGTGGTCATGTCTGGGTTAACATTTGCAGTTGTCCATCCTCAAATGTCTGCACAGGCCCTCCCAGAGCTCTTCCAAGTGGCAGAGGCTGTTTGGTGATGTTTTCCTGTTTGTGCTGTGAGCTGTCACCGTTGAGGGGGGGCCACCATGTGCTTTATTTCTGACTCCTTTGCCAGTTACTGTGGGTGTGTGTGGGAAACGAGGCCCAGGCCCCCCAGGACAGCCTGGAACAGGGATGCTGCTGCCTCTGGACTAAGGAGAAAGGCTGAACTACCCACGTGTGGTGTCTTTCTCCTTATCTGTATTTTTCTTCTCAGATGTGATGAAGTGCAGCATATTTGGAGGGTCCTGTTTTGGCACCGTGGATACCTACTGAATATTAGCAGAGCAAATCAGGCCATGTTAATGTGTAATTAGTGTGGTGGGGGTTTTTGGGGTTTTTTTGGGTTTGGGTTTTGTTGGTTTTTTTTTTTTTGTAACTTTAGTAAGTTTTTTGCAAGTCATAAAATAGTATTTAGAGTGTAAGCTACTGTATAGATACAATGAAGTCCATAATAAACCTTTATTCCAGGAGCAGTTGCAGCAGAGAAGTCAGAACTCAACAGGCTGAGAGCCCTTTTTAGCAGAGCCATAACCTGAAACATCTTTGGCTGCAGTCTCCCTTCCCACTGATAACACTTGAATTTACTACTACTCCGAGCAGATAGAACTTTTAAAAGATGAACTGGGTGTTGCAAGTAGGGAGGAACTCAGCTAAAAAGGCCAAAAAAATTGGTTCATGTTGAATTCACGTTGAACTTAATACACAAAGCACATGAGAGAAACCTTTTAAATACTAAAACAAGGAGGGGAAGTTAATTCCTACTTTATTTTTGAGCTATTCTGACATCAAAGTTAACCATGAAAGATGCATTAAAAAAAAAAGTGGGGGGGAAGAGGGATGACAGTGTTTTGATTCTCCTAGAAATAATTCATTTTTCCAGGAGATAAATCTGTGAAAACCTTTTCTGGAAAGAAAAATACAGTCTTCAAACCAGAGCGATTTCAGCTTGGCTTATGTCCAATCCTTATTACTTTCCTTTGTACACAGTAAGAGGAGATAAGTTTTAATTGGACTTGATATTTTTTTCTGGCATATCTTAAATTAGCTGCTTCTGCCTTGGCATTAGGGTAGAGTTTTAAATAAAACCCTTAACTGTTTGCTGCTGATAAATGCCTGGTTTACCAAAGAGTTTAAATATTGTTGACTTGTTCCTAATCCCCTGAGACTCTGTTCATCCATGTGGATTTCTGTGGAATTCTTCCATAAGGCACAGTGAACTGACAGCTTGAAAGTTCACGATGAACTTGAGGTCTCTCAGATGTCTTTTTAAGCACTACAACCCCATTAGTATACAGCTGCCCCAAATTTACACTTCTGGTTTGAGTATTTAAGGATTATGTTGTAATTTAAAATGTTCTGTGCTTTGTAACACTGATAGTTGCCATTTGGTTTTTGGAATTTTAAAAAATTGAAGCAAATTATTCTCTCATTAATTTCTTGTCAAAATATGAAATGTTAATGGTGCCATATCCTGAAACAGTTCAGTTGGGAATGGATTAGTGCTGTGCTAAAGGTTTTCTGAAGTTCACACCACCGTCACCAGCAAGACTGCATGTGAATCCTACCAAAATTTCTGCAGGATCCTATCAGGGGAGGACATGTGTCTCTTTAAAAATCCACTTTCAGTTGCGTTTTCTAGTATTGTGATGTAAAACGTTCTTTGTTTTCCTGGAACAGGAATAGTTGGGATGTTCGAGGGCCATGAAAGGGAATGAACTGTACTCTACTGTACAGGATGGACAGAGTTGCCCTTACATGGTTACATTGCACCAAGTCGTGAAATTCTTTGCTGTTACTTACGAGGACTTGGCAGTGGCATCCTAAAGACATCTGATTTAACTGGGGCTATTTTAGAGTCTTTGGCCAAAATTCTGCTGCTCAGACAAGAGCCTGAAACTCCTGAAAACACCTGGGGGCTTGGTAGGAGCTTGTAGATGTCTCATAATACTGATTTTTCTTTTTAAGCCTTGACATTCTTCTAATGAACTGCACGGTGCTAAAAAGCTGCTCCAGCGTGCCTCAGCTGTGAGCCTGTTGTGCTCAGAGCCCCAGAGGGTTAGGAGGTCACTGCTGCTCCTGGGGTGGGCACAGAGCTGACAGCTCTGAGAACACCAGCCCTGCTCCAGGTGCCAAAGGGGCACAGCCCTGCAGGGGACAAGAGGCCAAAGTGCTCCCCTGGCACTGCCCCTGGTCTCTGCACGAGGAGGCTGAGACTCAGGGGAGGAGGAAAAAAGGCCAGGAGTGTCCTTTTCCTCCTGTGTGCCCGAGCACCAAAAGAGTTTTTGGAGCAGAGCTGTCCCACCAGTGCTCCCTGCAGAAGGAGCGTGGCACAGCTCTGTGGGATTGTGTTTATTTTCCCAAAGCACGTGCTGATGCTGGAGGCTGCTGAAAGCCCACCTAGAGCACTGAGATAATCTAGTTCCACTGGATTTGGCAGCAGTTTTGTTTTCCAGTTGGATGTTATGGAGAGCTGTCTATTCCCAGCTCCTGTTTTGTTCAATTGCTGTCACTCTGAGTAAAACACAGAGATAAATACACCTCTGTTGCAAATATTACTTTGAGTAGGTTAGGGGAGGTTTTGATTTTAGTTAATTCATTTATGGCTGTCTGTGTTGAGGCATCCCTAGGGAGGCAGCTTCCCTGTATGTAAATTGGACTAATCAACCATAGAAAAAAAAAAAAAGAAAATTAATTAGGCTTTTTTTTTTCCCTGCTAAAAAACTCACTGTTGTTTAACATCAGACAGGAGTTCTGCTTGGCTAAATCGTCAACAGGAACTGCAGGTATTGAAGTTTTAAGAATTAAGAATAATTGATAAGGTCAATGTGGGATTTATTTTTTAATAAATTGTGATGAAAAAGGTATTCTTTTAACTATCTATATTTATCTATTTTCAGATAGCTGATAATGAGTAAAACTACTGTGACCAGGCTGAACCAAGTGTATTTTGCAAATGTACACACCTGAGCATCTTAACAAATGAGCAAACTTAACAAATTTGTTAACAAATCCTGTTCCATGACTTGTTTCTACAGGACTGGGACCATGGGGAAGGGCAGGTTCTGCCTGTCCTGCTGAGGGTTGGGGCCCCTTTTGCTGCTGTTTGCAGTCCTGGGCTGACCATGGCCAGCTGCCAGTGCCCACCCAGCTGCTCCCCTCTCCCCCTCCACAACAGGGCAGAAAACAGGGTGGAAAAGCACATGGGTGACAGCAGGGAGGTCACTTACCAGCTACCATCATGAGCAAAACAGGAAAATCCATTTATTGCTTATTAAAACAGAATGGGATTGATAGCACCAGGATTAGGCTGCAGATCGTGGGACCCCAGAGCTATACATACATTATCTGTTAATTCAGGTGTTCTTCCAGGAGGGTGGAGGACAATCCTTGTGCAGGGAGCCAAGGCTTGTGGGGCATTGACTGGGGGTTCCTGCAGGGATGGAAGTGAGAGTCACACTTGCATTTTGGTGAGCCAGTTGTAAGCTGTGTGCTGGGACACAACACATCCATCAAAATTAGGGTGCTGCTTATCTGGCTCTAAACACAATAATCTTTTTGCTGTTTTCACAGGGCACCAGAGCCCAGACAAGCACCTTGATCCATCAATACCAAAATAAAATGCACTGGTGCCCTGATGTGAAGTCACTCAGGCTGTCTCCCTCTCATGACCTGCAGTGCCTGTCAGGTAAGTCAGGTTGAGCAAAAATGCTAAAATACCTCGTGTTTTATTTAACAGAACAGCATTTTCATAAAGTGTTTAGCACAGCTCTGTGCATGCTGCTTATCAAGCTGGGAAATGTGATATTTCATGCTCCAGGCAAAATGTTTCAAATGTCTGAGGCTGAACAAAAATAGCACTTCAAAATAAATTGGGTGGTGCACAGGGGAGGTGGCAGAGATCGTTACTTGCTGCTTGTCCCTGCTTCATTCAGTTCTTTCCCCTACAAGGGCTAGAAAGCCTGGGGATTTAATTCTCCCTTTGACCAGTTTGAGGCTAAAAGAAAGGGATTTACACGCCTGATTTCTGCTGTGGCCAATGGAGCCATGCTCGCAGCAAACTCCCTCTGCATTCCTGGGAAAATGGGGTCATTTGTGCTGGATCACTCAGCCAAGCGTGGATGTGTGTCAGTACAGCCCCCAAGCCAGCTGTGCTGAGAAAATAACCTTAAAAAGTTGCTGCTGCAGCTAAGTTCAGTGTCTGCTGATGGGTCACTTTTGTTCCTGTCTTGTGTCTGCTCTCAAGTGCCTGGAACCCCTATCCCAGTCTCCAGCACATGAGCTGGTAATCCCAAACTTGGAGGAGTTTCCAGGCAGGCTGACCAAAATCTGAGGATCTAAGACTGCCTGTACCCAAAAATAAGTAAATAAAAGGAAGCTAATCCCAGCTGGTGCTGATTAAAACACGGACTACAAAGGGAGGTGGAGGAAGCAGCTTTCAGGCTGGGATGTATATTACCTGAGAGGGAGCTTGATCACTGTGCACAGAGCTCATCTGTCTGGGACCCCAGCACGTGGTGACACAGCACTGCCTTTGGAGAGCCCTGCAGGACATAACAGAGCCAAACTTTGGATCTTTTGATTGCAGAAGGAATCAACATCTCTGCAGTGTTCTTGGAGAGTGGCACAAATGTGACCACAGAAGGGATAAACCCCTCTCAGGTTAAAGGGAGGCAATTTTACATGTTTTTTCTGATCTTCTCCCAAATGCTGAACTAATCTAGGAAACAGGAGGCTTTGCAGGTGTGGGACAGGTGGCAGTATACCTGCCTGCCAGTGAGCCAGGGCTCACTCCTGATCTTGGCTGAGTGGTTGATAACAGATCTGCTTTGGTCTTAAGGCCCCAGGTGCTGATATTTTGCTTCCCAAAATGTATTATGTGTCACCTATCTCTGTGGTTTTGGTTTTTCAAGCTTGTTTGAGACTGTCCTGACAGGAAGGTTAATCCTTGTCTCGGTTGAAACAGTGCTGACTCACTGCTGCAAGTCATAATTCCCTGAAAGCTTTGATTATCCAGGAAAGTCTCATACACATAGCACAGCTTTCCATATGGTTACGTAAAAATCTCAAACTATGTCATTTCATCAGACACCTTGTGGCTCATTCCTGCTCTGTTATTCAGCCTTCACTGCTTTCAGTGCCTTTAAAAAGAAAAAAAAGTTCTGTTTATTTCTGCAGAGCAGGGAACTGTTCCTGGTGTGCTTCCCATTAAGTGTGCATCCCAGGCATTCCATAAAACCACAGCACTGGGACCAAGGCTCAGGAGACATTTCTGCTTCCAGCAGTGATGTTGGTTTTGAGCAAGTCCTGTCAACTGCTACATTCTATACCAGAATTTACCCATCTATCAAATGAATGTGGTTTTAAAAAGTAGGAAGCTTTAAATCAATGTAAGGAGTGCTCAGAAAATGTTCTCCAAATTGCTTATACAAGGAGGTGACATAGTTCTCTAAATAGCTTATACAAGGAGGATAAACTCTAAAGATCTGCATTGAACTCAGTAGAGTTGAGCCACAGGCAGGTGTACTAATTTACTATTTTAACCCCTGCTTTTATCCTCTATCCTTCAGGGGAATTTTACACCACCAATTTTCTGGCCATGCAAATAAAATAATGCCATTTTTGTCTTTTTGAATCCAAGAACATTTATGGGGGTAGGACCCTCAGAGTGTTCTTTCTTCCTTTAGGGAGTGGGTAATGAGAGGGAGGGCCATATCAAAGCTAACTGCTGGAAACAATTAACTCTGATTTACAACGCTCTGCAGCTTGAGATAATGCCTCTGGTATTTGGGGGCTCTGAAATGCAAAATGCAGCATCCATGGGGAGCCTGCTCTCAGGCACCCCTTGCTGGTGTCAGTAGCTGGCACCCAGGAGTGCAAATCCCACCAAGGACTGCTCACTGTCAACCCAGCCCAAGGCACAAAGCTGGACCTGCCACGTCTGCTCCTGCTGCTCCTGCCCAGCCTAAAGACTTCCTGCATCTCTAAGGTCAGTGCAGCCTTTAATGCAAATTCACAGGATACCATCAGCCTTAGATTCCCATCTTCATGAATTTGCAAGAGACAACGTGGACACTCTCCAGAAGTGCTGGGAGTTGGGAACAGAACAAACCAAGAGAAATTCCAGCAAAGGGGGCAGTGTCTGATTCCAGCCCCAGATAACAGTGCTTATCAGAAAAGCTCATAAATCCACCCAATTTAAACAGTGTCAGCAGCATCCCGTGCTGCTCTGTGTGTCCCCTCAAGGGATCTACAGCTTCTTGTTCTGATCAGCAATTTCCATTCTATCCTTCAGGTTCCCAGGAGCCACTACTTCCTGGAAAATGTTTGTGGGAATGTTAATTCTGAATATCTCAGTGGCCTTAGAAGGAGCAGAACATGGTGCTGTTCTAATAAACAGCCCAAATTACTGCTTGCCTGTCACTTGTCATTAAAGCAACAAATATTGGCAAAAAACAACATGCCAGAAATAGGGAACTTGTTTAAGTGTTGGCTTTTGGGTCTGAGCTTCAAGTGTCTGGTGGAATATGAAATCTTGGTTAAGACACAACATCAGTGTCTCTCCTGGGAACTGTAAATGGACACCTGATAGCCCTGCCCTTTCTGAAGCACAAACACATGGATAACACCACCTGCTCTGGTCACTGTCACCCTCTGGTGTCACCACTGCCACTGCAGATGAAGATTATTTGAGGAGAAGGCACAAGACCACATCATGGTCTTGTCTCTTAATTCTAGTTTCACCTCAAGCATTAGTTTGGGGTTTTTTTAGGTACTACACCCTAATATAAACAAGGCAGAAAATATATATTTACTGTTTGGGAAAAAATCCCACAGCTTCTTCATGGAACAGTGTGAATTTGGGGTTAAAGAATGATGCAGATGTGAGAAAATGAGCATCCTGTCAAAAAGTGGTCCCAAGTAAAATATCAGGCTGACATTCACATGCTCCAAAAGATTTCTCAACAACTCCTTCCTGCTACATGAAAAAATATTTGTATTGTGGTCAGCCACCCCTTTTAGGGATGTGTTGCAGCAATTATGAGGAGTGAGGGGGAGTCATGACCTTGCTAGTATTCTAGCAACTCTATTAGGGGAAAACCTGTGGATTTATTTCAGCCACATTTTGTCTCTTCCAGGAAACATTCTGGTAGTTTCCAATACACCAAAATGAGCATAAGGGGATTTTGTCTCCAGTGTTGTGACTTTTGAATGACTTTGTGGAACAAGGACCAGATGATGAAGTGACCTTATAAAATATTCTTTTAGGAAAACACCATGTCATACACTGCTGGGACGAACTGTCCAGGACAGGATACTGGGAACAACTCTGATGATTTAGAGGAACCTATTAAAAAAAAAAACCTCTGGACTTACCCCATGAGAGAGACAGAGCATGGAATGGGGAAGGTTGTTTCTTTTGCTGTGGGAAACAATTTAGCATCTTGGCCAGCTTCACAAGAGTGTAACAGCCCCTTTCTGACTTGTGTAGTGAGGAAACCTGGGTCACAAAAGCTGTGTCCTTCTCTTTATCAGGTAACTTCTAAATATGCTGTTTGTGCCCAAGCAGAAGGGTTGTAGTGTGCCAAGACCCAGGGCTGCAACAGCTCTGGCTCCAGGGGTGACACAGTGCAAAGTGGGATTCCCAAAGAACAGCCCCAGGAAGCAGCATTTAGGGGAAGAAATTGATAAAATGAGAAAAAAGTGCCACAAATATTTCTTTCTTTATTCCTGTAAAAAGCCACTGGATTATAAGAACAGGTGCAAATGTTGATGGTTAATGAAAGGTGAATACAGCAGCAAGATTTTCTTAGTGTCCTGAAAGGAGCTGCTCACACGAATGCTGAGACCACGGTCCTGTGTGTGTCCTCCTGCAGTTTTGTGCTGCACAAGATGCTCCAGAGCTGTGTGCAACCCTCCCTCCTGGCCAGGCAGGGAGGGCAGATGGGCCCTAAGAGAGCACAAGAGGTGAGGTGTGAGAAGAGACAGAGGGGCTTGGTAGGCTTTAGATAAAGAAGAGAACCATGGAGCTGGAGCTGATGCCACCAGAGCAGGAGATATCTGAGCGTCTGGGGTGAGTCTGCTTGTAAAGAGGGATAAAGCAGGGTAACTGCAGGAGCAATGGCCACGTTCAGGAGCAGTGGGAGAGGAAGGAGTGAGCATCTGGCAAGACTGAGGTGCTCCTGATTTGGGGGGAATTTCAGGGAAAGCCATAAGAGATGTGGAGGGAGGCACTGCTGCCTGCTGGAGGAGATGGGGAAGGGAGAGCTTTTGTGTATTTATGTGCTCTGTGGGGACCAGACATTGAGATCACCATGCAAGTAAATGCGTGGGCAGCTGGATGTGTCCTTCTGAACCAGCAGCACCGTGTTCCTCTGCCCTGGCTGGCACTGTTAATCCTGAAAAGAAGCAGTACTTCCCTGTCTGCCCCTTAGAAGTGACCTGAGCAGTAGCAGTGCAATCACTTGCACTAAACACATGGCTGGAATCCTTTTGATAAAGTCCAAGACACGGGACAGCTTCCTCCAAACTGCCTCGGGGGCAGACCTGACCGCCTGACTCCCATTGTAGTGACATTTCAGAACAATTTTATTTGTTCCGGTCAGCTTTAATTGAACATCTGGGTTAATAACGGGGAGATTCCCGAGGCTGGCATCAGAGTCAGGAAGGAAAAGGAGTCATTTTGGAGTCCTTCCTTAATCCCAGCTCCTTTGTTAGAAGTGTTGGTGTTATTTAATTGACTGTTAAATCCCAGACACATGAGCACCCTCGAGTGTAATCTCCTGTGATAAATTGCCCAGTACTCGTGTCAGAGGCACATTCTGGTCTCCAGCCTGTGCAAGACTCAGTGTCCTGTGGTTACAGCTGACTTTTGCACAGGGAACAAGGGAGGAATGGATCTTATTTCAGTTTAAACTGGTTTAAGGAGACAGTCGACTCCAGATTTGGATAAAAACACTGTTCTCTAACCTGCCTGAGGTCGTTGTAGATGCAGTTATTTTTTCCATGCTTTCCAGCAAATGTTTACAGGGTCCAGGTCTTATCTATACCCAGACAGCCCTTGGGGGGGAAAACCAGACAATTGCACAAGGTCTCATCTCACAGGTGGGACAGAAGGAAGGGGAAGGGCTCAGTTAGTGTTAGGGGGGAGCTGGTTATCTGTGGGAAACAGCCTGCACACAGCCAGATCTCTAGGATCAGGAAAGAGAATTTGAAGGTGGAAATGGAAACTAGATATGAGGAAGGAACTGAGATAACAGGAGGATGGCAAGGAAAATCTGTAAGATGTCAAGAAAACCTTTTTTGTCCTACAATCCTCTAATATGTCCCCACTTGATCCTGTTCATTCTCTCCCATTAGAGATTTCACCCTACATCTTGTGGTCTGAGACCAACCAGAGCCAGAGAGATAGAGCAGAGGCAGAGCAAGGTGCTGGCGCCCCTGAGGGCACAGATACTTGCACAGAGCATGCAGGGACAGTCAGTGACTTCTGAGATGCTCCTGACCCCAGGGGCACTGCTTTCCCCAAACCTTGTGAATTGGGCATGTGGCAGCATCTGTGAGCTGCCCAGAAAGGGTCTGCTCTCAAACCTCCATGCTTGGATTCATTGTCAGAATTCATTGTCTCTCAGATGCAGGTTTTAATCACTTTTTGAAGCCACTGACATTTACACCCAGCTGAGAGGGCAGGCTTAGCTTTGCTCAGCCAGTCTCCGCTCAGAGATTCCTCACCTGATGTTTCCTTCTTTCCCAGGGCACCAGCAGAAGAGCCCAGGGCTCCTGCCTGCCCGTGGGGAGCTGGTGGTGTGCAGCAGCAGCTGGAAGGTCCCTGGGAGCAGAGCCAGGAGCCCAAGGCTGCAGCAGGAGAGGAGCAGCCCGGTGGGATGGGAAGGTGCAGGTAGGACAGGAGCTCTGGCCCTGGCCGGCTGCACGGGGTGCAGATGCAGCTCTTACATCTGGCAGAGCTCTGAGGGACTGGTCCTGGTGCCAGGCATCTGTTTCCCTCCTGGAATGCAAGGCTGGTGCCGAGCCCAGCCCATGGTGCTGTTCTGCTGAAGGTGTGGCACCGTTGTGGCACCGTGCCTTGCTGAGCCCCCATGCTGCCACGTCCCCACAGCTGTGACAGGAGCCCTGGCCACCACACACAGCACACCCTGCTGATAACAGCCTGTTCCCTCAGCCCTGCTCTGTCACATCACAGCCCATCTCATTTTATCCAAATGCCATTTCCCCCCTCCCCAGCCCTGAATCATCACCAGGCTGATATCAGTGCCCGTGTGTCGGTACCAAAGGAATGCCTGATAATATCCTGGTTTTCTCCTCAGGTCTTCCCAGCTCCCTTCCAATCCAGAATAATTTGTGCTTCCTTATGACCCCAAAGGCACCACAAAACAAATGTATCAACAACAATGTAAGCACTTTAATCAGTAAAATGCAAGATTAAAAAAAAAAAGAAGAAGAAGAATAACAGTACCCTGCAGGGAGAGAGACTGAGAAAAGAAGAGCAACTAAAAAGAAATGCTCTGTATGTTCTGGCTGGGAGCCAAAGGCCCTCTAGGCCAGGTTTGGATAAAATAGGGCTTAATTTCTGGTGTGAGAAACCGCTAGAGTGAATCTGTAGCAAACAAAGGCCAATTCACAAAGGGACATAGGCCAGGGCTGGAGGAGAAGAGGGCAGCCTGCCAGTTTTGCCAGCTCCCGTGATTTTATCTTGTCTTCAGTATCAGATGTTTTACTGCTAGCTTCCTTTTCCTCTTGCATTTCTTAGAAAACTTCATTTCTTCTCATGAAATCTGTAGGGGAAAACTTAGATGGCAGAAACACTGCAAAGACAGTCCAGAAAGCAAAATGAAGATAGCAAACACTAAAGCTCATTAACTTAATGGAAATTAAATTTAGACTCTAAAAACAAGACTCAGGGAGAAGAGGGTTTTTATTAAAACGTTTGGGCTGGGCAGTGTGAAATGCTTTCCTGGTCCAAGAACTGTTTACATTTGAAAAGAAACGCGGTGTCAGCAGCGCTGGGGGCTCATCGCTCAGTGACAGCATTATCTCCCTGCAGAGCTCCCTGTGCCAGAGGAGGGTGAGATCCCCCAGACCCCGCAGGGCTCAGCTCTGCCCTCTTCCACACCACCAAACCCTCTGCTCTGCACACCCGGGGCTCAGGGATGACAGAAAGCCAACTATGGTATCAGGGTAGTACAGACCTACCAAGGGAATTCTCTCCATAATGGGAATCTTGCCCAATTCTTAAAAGTCCACTCTTTCCCTTGGGAGCACAGCAAAGAGCTTGTACCCAGAACAGTGGCATTTCCATCTCATCCCGCAGTAGGGGTGGTACTGATGGGAATGAGTCGTGATCCTGTTATTTCTCAGATTCTTTCCAACAAACAGAGCAGGGAGAATGGCTTGTCCTGAAAATCCAAAGCTTTGCTATTAGCTGCACGCTGTGCTTAATGCCCTCGATAATTAAGCAGTTGGCTGGTAGAATGTACTTCTTTTTCTTTCTAATTGCTCAGATCCAGGCAGTTTGTTTGGGATTCAGCTCTGAAATAATTCAGCATTTACTGCAGCTCCAGAAGCCCAGGGGCACTATGTGCAGTGGTGACAGCTTTAGAGCCACTCTCAAGCAGGCTGTTGGGGATACAGGATTGCATCCCCAGGGGTCATCCCTGCATTTTCCCATGGTATTATCTGATTTTTGAGGCCAGTTGTGGATGCAGGAATTCTGCCCACGCACATTTCTCCGGGCTGCTGTAGGTCCTGGGATGACAGAGGGTCAGCCCACACAGGGCAGGCTGTGGTCAGTCCCCAGCCCAGTGTAATCTCAGTCCTCATTTCTGGGTTTGGAAACTCCGTTCTGGGAGTGTGCACAGCTCTGGGGTCACCCTGTCCACTCTGGCTTCACCTCGGGCCACCGTGATTTGGGCTTTCCCCTTAAGATTTGTGATTGAACACGAGCAATGTGGGGAGGGCTTGTGGAGTGGTTTGGGCTCTTTGAAGGTTCAGTCCCAAAGGAGGCACTTCTAGAAACTGTTGCTTGAGTTGCTGCACTTCAGCAGGCAAAATATTCAAGTTTTCAAGAAGATATTGAGCTAAGGAGGTGTCATGGTGTAGTTGGTTGAGAAGAGGCTGATGGTGTTTACATCAAACCCCACTCTGGTAATGAAGGATTTATGCCTCATCCCAAAAGAAGGGAGGCCACATATGCAGTGGGAAGGCAAGGGATGAAAGAACACTGCAGTTTTCAAGACAGCAACCCAAAAATTTGGAAAATCCAAATTGCTCCATCCCCTCTGAGCTGGAGAGATGCTGCCAGGCACATGTGGATACACATTTTTATATGCCCAAGGCACCAGTGACAACCAGCGGCTCCAGTGACAGCCAGTCTTGCAGCACTGGTGACAGGCATTTCCCTCCAAGACAAGAGTACTGTGAGTCACTGGTGGGCCAGCAGCCCTCTCCCAGTTTTCTGGTGCTGTGCAAGGTGTCCCTTGCAGGAGAAGGGAGCCACAGTGTGCTTGGCCACATGCCACCCCTTGTAGCCTGTGGTGTCCAGAGCCCAGCCCTGGCATGGCAGGGAGGGTCCCCTCGGTGGGCACAGCCCTGCTCCGTGCCCAGAGGCAGATGCAGGTTTTCCACTGTGCTGCACAGCCTCAATGAGACTAATGGAAGGGAAACAAGGAGTGTTTGACCCTCGTTAGTGTCATAATTTCAAGTGATGCCCACCCCTTCCCTGAGGAGTCTTTTACACCCGCGGGGCTCCGACAAAGAGGGCTGTGTTCTTTCCGTGGATGATTAACTAAACCCTGTGCTGGATGTACCAGGCTGAATGGGGAGCTGAGGACCCTGTCTGCAGAGATAAAGGACATGCAACTGCACTGGCACAGGCAGTGCCTCTGCAGGACTGGCTTTGGAGAGCAGAGAGAGGCTGGGTCCTGCTTTCATCTTGTTTCTAGCTGTGGCACTCACAGTACATGAAATTTGAAAAATCCCTTTGTTTGGCCGCCCTCAGGCTTCCCACATGGAAAAAGGGTGTGTGGGGATGGGAGTGCACAGGCTGTGAACACAGTGTGCTCTCTGATCGAGGTACTGGGGAGGGAAGGAGGAGTCATTCCCCCATGTAATGGGAATTGTTTGGTTACCATCATCACAGGAGAGGCCCTGCAGGTTGCCCATCAGGGAACTCCCCCAGGGCTCTAACCCATTCTCTCCCCTGCCTCCACCCCAGTGTTTCACACTGTTTAGACACAGACATGCTCAGACTCCACATTTTTCCTGCTGTTTCCACTTGCCTCTGTTCTTCTGAACCGAGACCACATATATCAAAATATTACAAGGAACAGGTGCTTGCAGGTTGAGGAGGTACAGAGAAGTCCCCAAGACTTCATATGCTGATTCATTTCAGCATCACCTGTCCCCTCTGCTCATCACCTAACACTGTTTTTATTTTACTCATAAATTTTCAAATGGAGCAAAGACGTTTGAGCAGCTCAATGTGACTGCAAATGCTTTTGGAGATTGACAGGAACAACACTTAAATTGTCACATTCCAGCATAAGCATACATTTCACTTCAGATATTGGGATAAAAGTGATATATTATGATGGTTTTCCAGGTTTAGTTTCACCTTGCATGGCAGCAGCTATCAGAAATGAATGATGCCAGAACCAGACAGAGCCTGTGCTCTTAATTGCAGGGGCCATTTGTGCAGTGCTGATGACAGACAGTGTCTGCCTGTGTGCTCTGACTTCACCTGCTCATGTGTTTCTAGTTTTGCTGCAGTGTTGGGAATGGAGGCAACTGAGAATATCCTTTTTGAACCACCTGTGGTGTGTTTATTCCCCCCTCAAGTGTTCTGAAAGATCACCTTGTAAGTCAGACAAGTGTGATGTCTTTGAGCTGAATGGAGAGATGTCTGCTTCAGGAGCTGGTCCAGGGGACAGGAGTCAGGAATTCATATTAGAGTGCACCTCATCCTGGTATGGCTGTCTCTTGGCTGAAACTGCACAGCTCCTTCCAAGCAAATTCACTCAAGGAGGAGCAGGACAGGGCACCACTTTCAATGGATTTATAGTGAGGTAAACATTCAGCATGGGTTAGGGTAGCCAGTGGGGTTGGGACAAGTGGGAGATCTACACTAGATGCTTTCTGAAAGTGACTTTAGGGCAGTCTATTTTGCCCTGTTTGATTTCTGTTTGCAAATATTTTCGTGTCTGTGTCTGCACAGGGTGAGTTTCTTCTGTAATGAATCCTCACCTGTTTGCTAATTGCTGCAAGGCAAAGCCCTGCTGCATTTGGCATCTGGTTTCCTACAACACCTTCACTTCTGGATATTACTTTGATAATCCAAGCAAAACCAACTTGACAGCTCTGACTGATTGTCCCCATTCATAAAACTGCATCTTAATACCTAATCCTCCCCACCACTGCCAGGCAGGCAGTTCCATTGTTAAAAAGATTAAACTATTATCCCATGCAAACACCCATCTCTAATTTTTAAATGTTTGGCTGGAGTCTTCCAAGGATGAAAATGCCAGGATGCATGGGACACTGTATTCCCTGGAGTTTCATGGCCAATATGTTTAAAACTCATGAAAAATAAGCCACTGCCTCATTCATTCCTTCTGTAGGTGAATTAGTGTCCCCTCCCCCAGCCCACTCTCAGCTGCTTGGAAACTCAGAAATGAAAGTGAAGCATCTTTTGTTTTGCTTTTAAAATGTTTTTGTGGTGGTTTTGTTTTGTTTTCTTGTTTTTTTGTTTTTTTTTTAATTCTGCTTGAGTCATAGGCTAAAATTATAGTTGATTTTGGACTATTTACAGCACAAGGATTTTAATAGCAGGCTTTAATAGCTCACTGAAAACTCAAAGAATAGTCCCCAGACTTGGACAAGTTCAACTCTTCACTACTGGGCCTTGTGCTAATACCAACTCTTTCCCATGGATTGGTATCAGACATGATCTAAGTGAGGTACATTTCTGCTCTCTCAGAAGAGCAGACTGCTTGGCTGCCTCAGGCACCTTCCTGAAAATTTTTACCTCATTTTTACCACGCTGGGTCTTGGAGTACTTTGGGTTTTATCGAATTTGCTGTGAAAGCTGTGATAACACCCCAACATAAGTTTTAAATTGACCCTCTTTGGCTTGGGGGAATCTAATGTAGAACAGATTTAAGTAGCTTGAGCTACAATCAGAGAGCCCCATGAGGTTGTGTTTGGCCAGCTAAAGAATAACTCATTTAATCTTTGTCACCATGGGAGATGGTGCATGGCAAAGCACACAGGAGGATGCATGGAACAGTGAAGCTTTGTCCAGGAGTGGGGCACTGCTGTGAGCCCTGACCAGGAGCACAGGGTGGGTGCAGATGCCTGTTCTTGGGTGTGAGCAAAGGCAGCAGCGGCAACCCGAGCTATGGGGTGGATCAGGGGGCCATGGGGTGGTTCATGGGGTGGTTCATGGGGCCATGGGGTGGTTCATAGGGCACGGGGTGGATCATAGGGTGGTTCATGGGGCCATGGGGTGGTTCATAGGGTGCTTCATGGGGTCATGGGGTGGTACATGGGGTGGTACACGGGGCCCTGGGGTGGTTCATGGGGTCATGGGGAGGATCATGAGGCCATGGGGTGGTTCATGGGGTG
>VWZP01010996.1:14322-36550 GCA_013396995.1 Dicaeum eximium | reverse complement strand
GGAAAAGCGCTGGGAGTGTGCGGGGCCAGCCCGGCCCTCATGGAACTTCACCGGGCCGGGCTGGAAACGCGCTGGGAGTGTGCAGGGCCAGCCCGGCCCTCATGGCTGGAAAAGCGCTCCGGAGCGTGGAGGCCGAGGCTGTGATGTCTTGAGAGGCCGCCCAGAACAGCTAGACAAAGTTAAGGGAATAAAGTGGGGATTTATTAAAAGGCCTTCACAGTACACCTTGGGCAGTGCAAGAGCCCAGCCGTGCCTACACCCAGGATGGACAACGAGTCACGAGTTCTCACACTTTTATAAGTTCTGCTCCATTTCCACACTGGGGTGAATTGTCCAATTCCAGCTCCAGGTGGTGCACTCCCACCCTCCCAGTTTGCTCTCCTCCCTTCTCTGCTGTTTGCACTTTTTGGGGCTGGAGCTGCAGCGTGTCCTTGGTTCTGGGGCTGGAAATTCATTGTTGTGTGTGACTGAGCTGTGGGGAGAACTTGCTGACACTTTCTGTGAAGTTCAGAGTTATATACCAATGCAGCACAGAATCTGGAAAATATGAAAGCTAAAATCTAAGACACCAGCAGCTCCGCCAAGGTACAGACACAGACACAGCACTTGTCACCAGCTCAGCTTTTCATCCTCATTTCCACTGCACAACCACTGAGGCTGGAAAAGATCTCCGAGGTCACCGAGTCCCAGCTGTGCCTGATCCCCACCGTGTCCCCAGCGCCACATCCAGCCTTTCCTGGGACACCTGCAGGGATGGGCACTCCAAATCCCTGGGCAGCCCCTGCCAATGCCTGACCACCCTTTCTATTGAGAAATCCCTCCTGAGGTCCAGCCTAAATCTAACCTAAACCTCACCTGGTGCAGTTTAAGAAAATATCTTCGAATCCTGTCCCTTGTTCCCTGGGAGCAGAGCCTGACCCTCCCTGGCTGTCCCCTCCTGCCAGGGAGTTGTGGAGAGCGAGATTGGGTTGGATTGGGTTGGGTTGGGTTGGACTGGGTTGGGTTGGGTTGGACTGGGTTGGACTGGACTGGGTTGGACTGGACTGGGTTGGACTGGATTGGTTTGGTTGGACTGGACTGGGTTGGGTTGGGTTGGTTGGACTGGTTTGGTCTGGGTTGGGTTGGACTGGACTGGGTTGAGCTGGAATTTGTTCAGTTGCATTGGGTTGGGCTGGGCTGGGTTCAGCTGGGCTGGGTTTGTCTGAGCTGGGTTTAGTTGGGCTGGGTTGGTTGGGTTGGGTTAGACTGGACTGACCTCAGCTGGGTTAAGCTGGGCTGGGTTGGGCTCAGTTTGGGTTTTTTAAGCCAGAACCGGCCGCTCCCATCACCTCAGCCATGCCCCAGCACACACAGACCCCCACCCCTGGTTTGGGGACACCATCACCTGTCACACACCTGTCACCTCAGCCCCCTGCTGAGCCACCTCCCTGGCAGCGGGTGACACGAGCCACCAGCCGTAAGGGGACACCGCCCGCGCCCGTCTGCAGCGCCATTGTCCTGGGCGGGATCCGGTCTCCGCCCCGTTAATTATTAATTAGGAGTCCTGACACCCGAGCCGCGGCTCCTGGAGGGACGTGCATTATTCATGGAGCAGCAGCCGGAGCCCGGGGGACACCAGGGGACACGAGGGGACACGAGCCAGGCTCGGCCAGCCCTGCTCAGAGCCACGTCGCCGTGTCAGGAGGCACAGGGTGACAAGCAGGGTCCTGTCAGATTAAGTGGCTCCGTTATCTCGGTGATCTCCTCCACTTTCCAGGGATATTTCCCCAGGTGCCACCCGTGTCCTGCTGGGGGAGCAGGGATGGCACGGGGACAGTCCCCTGCTCCTTGCGAGGGACCGAAATCTCCCTTATGCTGCTTCTTGGGTGGGAGCAGAATTCCAGGCCAGAATTCCTCGGTGGGATACACAGCTCCCAGGGATTGTCCTGCTCCCATTCCGTGTCACGTCCAAGGGAACGGGGACAGGGTGTGGCACACGGAGCTCCCACCCCGGCGATGACAGAGCCTCCGTGCCCAAACCGAGCACTCCAGGAGGGTTTTGGTGCTTCAAACTTTCCTCCCTGTGAGGGTGGCGAGGCTCTGGCTGCGGCTGGAAGTGTCACACATCCCTGGAAGTGTCCAAGGCCAGGGTGGACAGGGCTTGGAGCATCCTGGGATAATCCTGGGAAAACGTCCCTGCCCTTGGCAGGAAGCAGCTCCCGATTCAGACCCAAAACTCCAAACCCCAGCGAGTGCAGATTTCGCCCCGAGGGCTGGGAATCCCTCCCTGGCTCTGCTTCCCCTGCCCGGGAGTGATCCCATCCCGATGGATTTATCCAGCCAGAACCGGGAACAGGGAACAGAGCGGGGCAGGGAAAGGGAAACTTCTTGTTGTGCCCTACGGCGAATCGGGACTTTAACTCCAACATCAGAAGGTTTATATAATTGATTAAAATGTCTCCACTGTTCAGAAGGATTTTGGGCTGTATGTGCCCAGGTACTGAGCTCAGATGCTTTCTTCTTCATGCTTAGCACAGGAACGCCAGAATGCTCAGAATTCACTGATAACAATTCTCCACATCATCGGCTAAGAAAGAGAGAAGGCTCCACATCCCCCATGTGGGGGACAGGGCAGGAAAACTCCCCCCGTGTCCCTGAAACACACAGCTCACAGATCTGATTATCCAGTTCTGTGCTCAGAAGTGAACTTTCAAAAAACTCAGCGAGTTTGCCCCCAAGAACCTCGTAAAACACCGGGACTACAGAAACTCGGGAAAAGCAGGCCCAGACCCACGTTGCTGCTCGTTCCGGTGAACCCCGGGCTGGGAGCGGGGGATTAGCACGGAATTCCCTGAGTGTTCCCTGCCAGCTCCGATCCCATGCGGAGCATCCCCCTGTGCCCGTGGCAGCCGGGATTACCCCCGGCCCCAGCGGCGATCGCGGCGTTCGGAGCGGCCGGGCGGGAGCGCGGGAGGAGCGGGGCCGGCGCTGCCCCCGCCCCACCNCTCTACCCGGGCAGGTGAGCGCGGCCGGGGCTCGGGAACGGGAAAATCCACCCCGAATTCCCTGGGGATCCTCACCTGATCCGACCTACCCCCCGGGACAGCCCGGCCCCTTCCCGGGTGCCAGCCCCGGATGCTGCAGGAGGGGTCCGGGACATCCCCTGGGTCGGGGTCTGTGACATCCCCAGGGCCGGGGTCCNAGTTCTGTGCTCAGAAGTGAACTTTCAAAAAACTCAGCGAGTTTGCCCCCAAGAACCTCGTAAAACACCGGGACTACAGAAACTCGGGAAAAGCAGGCCCAGACCCACGTTGCTGCTCGTTCCGGTGAACCCCGGGCTGGGAGCGGGGGATTAGCACGGAATTCCCTGAGTGTTCCCTGCCAGCTCCGATCCCATGCGGAGCATCCCCCTGTGCCCGTGGCAGCGGGGCTTACCCCCGGCCCCAGCGGCGATCGCGGCGTTCGGAGCGGCCGGGCGGGAGCGCGGGAGGAGCGGGGCCGGCGCTGCCCCCGCCCCACCGGGGAGGGCCCGGGGAGGGCCCCGCGCAGCCGCCGCTGCTCCGCGGCCGGGCCGGGAGCGCCGGGAGAGGGCAGCGGCACCGGCAGCGGCACCGGCAGCGGCTCCGGGAGCCCCGGGAGCCCCGGGCCGGGCTCATGCAGGGCTCGGNGGACATCCCCTGGGTCAGGGTCTGTGACATCCCTGGGGTCGGGGTCCGGGACATCCCCGGGATCGGGGTCCGGGACATCCCTGGGGTCGGGGTCCGGAACATCCCCGGGATCGGGGTCTGTGACATCCCCGGGGCCGGGGTCTGTGACATCCCCGGGATCGGGGTCCGGGTTATCTCCGGGGTCGGGGTCTGTGACATCCCCAGGGCCGGGGTCCGGGACATCCCTGGGGTCGGGGTCCGGGACATCCCCGGGGTCCGGGCCCCCCAAGGTTGCCCCACTCGGCTTTGTCCAGGGTATCCCGGCGTACCTGGGTTATCCCGGCCCATCCAGGGTTTGACAGCCTCTTGCAGGGTTTGGCAGCATTCCCAGCTCATCCAGGGTACCCCATCCTCACCCTCCAGCTCTCGGGGTTCACTGAATCATCCCAGAGTGGTTTGGGGTGGAAGGAACCTTAGAGATCCCCTTGGTCCGTGGGCTGGGTCAGCTCCTCCACCTGCAGGGGCTTTGGACCGTGGGCAGCCCGAGCTGGAGGCTGCTCCAGCTGATCCCGTTCTGTCTCGGCACAGGAGAGGCGTTGATCCGCTTTTCCTGCAGGGAGCTGGAGGTGCAGAGGTGCTGCAGGGGCATTTTGTGGGAAAGCTCCGTCGGGGTTGGATCCTCTGGCAGGCAGAGGGTGCCGGGGCAGGAGCTGGAGGTGACGCCGCATCCCGAGCATCCCGGTGACGGAATTCCACCGGCCATCGCCGCGTTTGTAGCGCTCGCCTCAACTCCTGGGAGTTGGGATTTTGCCTCATCATGCAAAAGTTAAAAATAGTCGCGCTTAATTCAGCACTTTTCACCTTCCTAAAGAGACCGGGAAGAGCCTCCCCACAGGGACGGGTCGGGGGCGGCGACAGCTTCGCGCTCTCCTGTCCTGCCTGTCCCTCAGCCTTGTCACCCCCCCGCTCCCAGAGGCAGGGAGGCACAGGTTTGGCGTGGGGTGACAGCTGTGTCCCCTCCCAGCGCCGCCCCACGGCTCGGTGTCCCTCTGTCCCCTCCAGGCACGGCGCGGGGAAGGCCGAGGACACCTTCAAGACGGCCCCGTTCCACCTGGACCTGTGGTTCTACTTCACCCTGCAGAACTGGGTGCTGGATTTCGGGCGCCCCATCGCCATGGTGAGTGAGGGGACAGGGCCAGGGGGTGCCCAGGGCTGTCCCCTGCACCATGGGGTGTCCTGGAGGAGCTGGGACCACTGTCCTGCCCTGGTCTCTGGGAAAGTCCCAGTCTTCCCTCTCCCACGCCTTTGTTTTCACACCTAAAAGGACCCGGGAGGTTCCTCCTGCTCTTCCCTGTTCCTTGCCTGCATCCCAGAGCTGCTGCTCCCAGAAGTGGCCATTCCATTTCAGTGGAGATCTTTCGAGCTGGAAGCTGGCAGAAGGGTCAGGAAGATCCAGGAATCCCAAATGCCTTCCTTGACCCCACAGCTCGCCAGGGCAGGGCTAGGAGTGAAAACTTCCAGGGGGTGATTTTTGGCAAGTTTGCTCCAAGAAGAGCTGCCCAGCTTGGTCCCTACCACCCCCCTGAAGTCCAGCTGAGCATTCCCAAGCAATCCCAACGTTTCCCCTGTCCCATAATCTGCTCTTCCCTCTCTCCTCAGATCATCCTCCCTCTGGAATGGTTTCCTCTGAACAAACCCAGCGCTGGAGATTATTTCCACATGGCTTACAACGTTATCACCCCCTTCCTGCTGCTGAAGGTAAACCTGGGAATGTTCCAGGGTTTTCCCATTCCTGCTTCTGTAAAGTGCCAGGGCTTTTTGGGGAGTTGGTCATTCCCAAATTCCTGCCCCTAAGGAAGAGTTGAGAGGGTTTGTGATGCCACCTTTAAGGAGTACCTCAATTTCCTGCATGAAATTCCAGAGCAAATCCCTTTGGAATTCTGGCTCCTGAAGGAGTCAGAGCTGAAGGTAAACCTGGGAATGTTCAGGGGTTTTCCCATTCCCACTTTTGCAAGGGCTCAGAGGTTTTTAGGGTGTTGGTTATTCCCAAATTCCTTCCAGCAGGGAAGAGTTTCCCACTCCAGGAAGGATTTGTGATGGCACCTTTTAAAGAGCACCTCACTTTCCTGCATGTCCAAAGCAAATCACTTCCCCCTGGAATTGTGGCTCCGAGCCCTTTTCCCAAATGATATTTTTAGGACAACATCCATCCTTGGCTTAAAAGACAGCTGGAAGCAGACTGGATTTTCTAAACTGCTCAGAGCTTAATTACACTTGCTCTTTGACATTGGAATTGTGGCTGGAGCTGGAATTTTATCTGGAAAAATTTTTATCTATTTTAGCTGCCAACCTCTGGATCCCATAAACCATTCACGAGGTGAAATCCTGTCAGATCATTAGGAATCTTTTCCTGTTGAACACTTGGGGAAAAAACAATTATAAATCTATTTCAACCTTCATTAGCTGGGAGTTGAGTCATGGCCTGAGGAGGAAACGATTCCCTCTCGATATTCCAGGAGGATTTCAAGGCTGGGGGCGAAAAGGGAATATCCAGGGTGTGGGAGCTGACCCTTCCCAGGTGATTTCTGCAGGAGAATTCCAGGTGTTATCCAGGATGCCCCTCCCTGTCCCCTTGTGCTCTCCTTGTCCTCCTGTGCCGTTCCTGCCGCAGGAAGGGAAAGTTAAGCCTCAAAATTAAACACAGATAAGGTCAAAATTAAACACAAATAAGGAGATTGTCCCTGCTTGGGGAGAGCTGCAAAGCTGATTTAGGGAAGGGGGGGCCTGGCTGATCCCAGAGCTGGGACAATCCTGACACAGCCAAAGCTGGAAAACTCCTGGAGCTGGGATCTGCCTCGGGAGCTCTTCCCTGCTTTGCAAGCTGAGTGTGGAGCTGCATCCCAAAATTCCTGCGGCTTTCCCAAGGCTTGTCCCAGGCCCTGAGCCAGCCTCAGGTGCTCCAGATGGGGCAGGGAGAGCCCAGCACTGGAAGTGGCGCCCCAAAAGTGGCCCCGAGTGGTTTTGTGGCACTCGGCTCCTCCTGGCTGTGGGGCCAAACTGTGGGGAGCTGAGTCCCATCCCGTGGGGAAGAAAGGGAGCAGAACCCCAAAATGTTCACCTGGAGAAACTCCTGAAGCTCTCCTTGGAGCTGAGTCCCATCCCGTGGGGAAGAAAGGGAGCAGAACCCCAAAATGTTCACCTGGAGAAACTCCTGAAGTGTCCAGGCAGGGTGGGAAGTGTGAGGAGCTCTGCTGGAGGCTCTGCTGCCACTGGAGGGCACATCCAGCCTCCCGATGCTGTCCAGAGGCAGGAAAACCTTCTAATGAGGAGAGCCTCGTTAACAGCAAACCTAATGAACTCCTGGGACTGAAAGCAGCAGAATCACACCAGGGCTGAGTTGGGTTGTTGCAGCTCTTAGGAAAAGAGATTGGCTGAACTCTGCTGCGTTTATACCTTCAGAACCTAAGGTCCTTAAGAGCTAAGTCCAGTCCTAAACCCAGGCCTGTCCCACCTGATTTGAAGCACCCTGGCGGAATGACAATATTTATATTAAAATATTTAGCTGGGGTTCATTTAAAATTACACTCAGTGCCATCCCTACCTCCTACCCCAGCGAACCAAGGCTCTGTGACACGAAACCCTCGTGGATCTGTTTGAGCAGCACCTTCCAGAGAAAGGCAGAGTGTGTGAGGTTGGGTTTTGGTGAAGTGCAGGTGCCTCAGGTGCAGGAGCAGCCCAGAGGGATTCTCTGAGCACAGCCCAGCTCTGGGAGCTCCTACAGCCACAGGGCTTGTGCCTTTGAGCCCCAGATCAGTTCACTTAGGAGCTGCACTCCATGATTTTTTGGGTCCTTTCCAACTCGGGATAGTCTGGGATTTTTGGTGAAAAGAATTTCTGGTAAAAACCCCCCAAAACCCAGCAAGGGCTGGAGCTGCCACATCCCTGCTGCTCCTCCTCCTCGTGTGCCCACAGCTCATCGAGAGGTCCCCCAGGACCCTGCCCAGGTCCATGGTCTACGTGAGCATCATCACCTTCGTGATGGGCGCCAGCATCCACCTGGTGGGAGACTCGGTGAACCACCGGCTGATCTTCAGCGGGTACCAGCACCACCTGTCCGTCAGGGAGAACCCCATCATCAGGAACCTGCGCCCCGAGAGCCTGGTACGGCCGGGAGAGCGGGAAACCGGGGAAAAATGGGGAATCTGGGCTGGGAAATGGTAAAGGAACCTCAGACCCGAGAGCCTGGTACGGCCGGGAGAGCGGGAAACCGGGGAAAAATGGGAAAAATGGGGAATCTGGGCTTGGAAATGGTAAAGGAACCTCCGGCCCGAGAGCCTGGTACGGCTGGGAGAGCTGGGAAACACGGGAAAGCTGGGAAATCTGAATTTATAAATGGTGAAGGAACCTCAGACCTGAGAGCCTGGTAGGGCTGGGAGAGCTGGGAAACATGGGAAAGCTGGGAAAGCTGAATTTATAAATGGTATAGGAACCTCCGAGAGCCTGGTACAGCTGGGAAATCTGAATTTATAAATGGTGAAGGAGCCTCTGGCCCGAGAGCCTGGTAGGGCTGGGAGAGCTGGGAAACACGGGAAAGCTGGGAAATCTGAGTTTATAAATGGTGAAGGAACCTCAGACCTGAGAGCCTGGTAGGGCTGGGAAAGCTGGGAAAACTGAATTTATAAATGGTAAAAGAGCCTCAGACCTGAGAGCCTGGTAGGGCTGGGAAATCTGGGAAATCTGAGCTTATAAATGGTGAAAGAGACTCAGACCTGAGACCCCAGTGAGGGCTGGGCTGGGAAATCTGAATTTATAAATTATAAAGGAACCTCAAACCTGAGACCTGGGTAAGAGGCTGGGCTGGGTTCCAGCCCTAACAAAACCTGAATTTATAAATGACCCTGGTGAGAGGCTGAGCTGGGTTCTAAAATCTGAATTTATAAATGACCCGGGTGAGAGACTGAGCTGGGTTCAGCACTAACAAAATTGAATTTACAAACGACCCGGTGAGAGGCTGAGCTGGGTTCCAGCATTTCTAAAATCTGAATTTATAAATGACCCGGGTGAGAGGCTGATCTGGGTTCTAAAATCTGAATTTATAAGTGACCCGGGTGAGAGGCTGATCTGGGTTCTAAAATCTGAATTTATAAATGACCCGGGTGAGAGGCTGATCTGGGTTCTAAAATCTGAATTTATAAATGACCCGGGTGAGAGGCTGATCTGGGTTCTAAAATCTGAATTTATAAATGACCCAGGTGAGAGGCTGATCTGGGTCCAGCCCTAACAAAACCTGAATTTACAAATGCTGGGGCTGTGCTCGTTTGCTGAGTGGGATTTCCCCTGTCCTGTCCCAGATCGACTCCTTCGAGCTGCTCTACTACTACGACGAGTATCTGGGGCACTCCATGTGGTGAGCGATTCCCGCAGGGATTATGGGATGGCTGGGGGTGGTGTCCTGTGGCCAGGATTTGGATTAGGATCCAGATTAGGCTGGATCGCTGGAAAATCCCCTCTGCTCGGGGATATTTTGGGATTGGAGGAACAGCTTGTCCTTCCAGGGCTGGATAAAGGGTTCCTCCTGCTGCACCCCCGGTGTGCCCCAAACAAACACCCCAAACACCCCAAACAAACATCCCAAGCACCCCAAATAAACACCCCAAACAAACATCCCAAGCACCCCAAATAAACATCCCAAACACCCCAAATAAACACCCCAAACATCCCAAACACCCCAAATAAACACCCCAAACATCCCAAACACCTCAAACATCCCAAGGACCCCAAATACCCCAAACAAACACCCCAAACAAACACCCCAAATATCCCAAACATTCCAAATATCCCAAACACCCCAAATATGCCAAATACCCTAAACACCCCAAATATCCCAAACACCCCAAATACCCCAAACACCCCAAATACCCCAAACACCCCAAATATCCCAAACACCCCAAACACCCCAAATATCCCAAGCACCCCAAACATTCCTGAGCAGGGAATTCCCCAGCCGCAGGAGTGTCCATCAGGGAATCCCGCCCTGCTCCCTGCCCAGGCTCCCTCGGGAGCAGCTCTGGCTGTGGGGTGGATGTGGGGCCGTTCCACCCCCTCCAGGCCCACCGCAGCTCGGTGTCCCGTGGGGTTTTCCAGGTACATCCCGTTTTTCCTGATCCTGTTCATTTACTTCTCGGGCTGCTTCACGGCGGCGCCGCAGCGGAGCCGGATCCCGGTGCCAGCGCTGCTCCTGCTGGGGCCCAGCAGCCTCTACTACTGGTGAGTGCCAGGAATGCCGCGGGAATGCCCTGGGAACACTACAGGAATATTCCGGGAATGCCCCGGGAATACTCGAGGAATACCCCGGAATGCTCCAGGAATACCCCAGGAATATTCCAGTGATACTCCAGGAATACCCCAGGAATACTCTGGGAATGTTCCAGGAATACCCCTGGAATACTCTGGGAATATTCCAAGAATATTCCAGGAATACCCCAGGAATATTCCAGGAATACTCCAGAAATATTCCAGGAGTACTACAGAAATATTCCAGGAATATCCCAGGAATACTCCGGGAATACCCCAGGAATATTCCAGAAATACCCCCAGGATACTCCGGGAATACTCTGGAAATATTCCAGGACTATTTCAGGAATACCCCAGGAATACTCCAGAAATATTCCAGGAGTACCCCAGGAATATTCCAGGAAGAGCTTCTCCATTTCCCAGGGTTCCCAGGGCAGCTTTTGCTCTGCCAGGCCTGGAATGCTCTGCCTGCATTCCCAGGATCAAAGCTGATCCCAAAAAAACTGGGAATGCTTTCCCTGTAGTTCAGGGATTGCCACTGATCCCAGAAGAAAACTGGGAATGCTCTCCCTGTGGTTCTGGGATCATCACTCATCCCAGGAAAGCTGAGAATGCTCTCCCAGCATCCTAGGATCAAAAGTGATCCCAAAAAAGCTGAGAGTGCTCTCCCTGCATTCCCAGGATCAACACCGATTCCCAGAAAAGCTGGGAGTGCTCTCTGTGCATCTCAAGATCAAAACTGATCCCAAAAAGCCTGGGAATGCTCTCCCTGTGGTTCTGGGGTCACCACTGATCCCAGGAAATCTGGGAATGCTCTCCCTGCATTTCCAGGGCCAAAACCAATCCCAAAAAAACCTGGGAATGCTCTCCCTGCATTCCCAGGACCAAAACCGATCCCAGGAAATCTGGGAATGCTCTCCCTGTGGTTCTGGGATCACCACTGATCCCAAAATAGCTGGGAATGCTCTCTGTGCATTCCCAATATCAGAACGGATCCCAGGCAAGCTGGGAATGCTCTCCCTGTGGTTCTGGGATCACCACTGATTCTAAAAAAGCTGGGAATGCTCTCCCTGAATTCCCAGTATCATCATTGATCTCAGGAAATCTGGGAATGCTCTCCCTGCATTCCCAGGACCAAAACCAATCCCCAAAAAAACGGGAATGCTCTCACTGTGGTTCTGGGGTCATCACTGATCCCGGGAAATTCTGGGAATGCTCTCCCTGCATTCCCAGGATCAAAACCAATCCCAAAAAAAAGCTGAGAGTGCTCTCTGTGCATCTCAAGACCAAAACTGATCCCAAAAATCCTGGGAATGCTCTCCCTGTGGTCACCACTGACCCCAGGAAATTCTGGGAACGCTCTCGCTGTGTTTCTGGGACGCTCCCGGGCATTCCGGGCTGGAATTGAGCAGGAATTCCCCCGGCAGGTACCTGGTGACGGAGGGACAGATCTTCATCCTCTACATCTTCACCTTCTTCGCGATGCTGGCGCTGGTGCTGCGGCAGCGCAGGAAGGGGCTGGCGCTGGACAGCAACGGGCTCTTCCTGCTGCTCTCCTTCCTCCTCACGCTCCTCCTCATCGCCGCCTGGGTGGGCTGGCTCTGGGACGACCAAACCCTGCGGAAAAAGTACCCGGGCGTGATTTACATCCCCGAGCCCTGGGCCTTCTACTCGCTGCACATGAGCACCCTGCACCCTGCGGCCCCGCGCCAGCCCTGAGCCCGGGAGAACGGAATTCCGGGCTGGATAACGCGGGTTCCGTGTTTGGAATAAACCCCTGAGCGGTGGTGGCGGTGTGGTGGGTGTGCCTGGGCTGGGAGGGGTGTTAATTAATGGTAATTGGCTCGGTCTGGCTGCTGAGCACGGGGTGGGGCAGGAGAGGGCAATTCCTCACAAACGGCCCCAAAATCCATCGGGAAAGAGGGAACTTCAGGGGTCTCTGCACCAGCGCCTTCAGCTGTCCCTCAGACATGAGGATCCCTCAGAATTCCACAAAAATGGCCCCAAAATCCATCAGGAGGGGGGAACTCCACGGATCTGTGCTGCAGCACCTTCAGCTCTCACTCAGATTGGAGAATCCTTCAGAATTCCCCAAAAATGGCCCCAAAATCCATCAGGAAGGGGGGAACTTCCAGGATTTGTACCCCAGCACCTTCAGCTTTCACTCAGACATGAGGATCCCTCAGAATTCCCCAAAAACAGCCCAAAAATCCATCAGGAAGGGGGAACCCCAGGGATCTGTGCCCCAGCGCCTTCAGCTCTCACAAAAGGAGAAATTCCCCAAAAGTGGCCCCAAAATCCATCAGGAAGGGGGGAACTTTCAGGATTTGTGCACCAGCACCTTCAGCTCTCCCTCAGACACGAGAATCCCTCAGAATTCCACAAAAACAGCCCAAAAATCCATCGGGAAGGGGGGAACTTCCAGGATCTATGCACCAGCGCCTTCAGCTCCCACTGAGGAGGTGAGAATTCCTCAGAATTCCCCATAAAACATTCCAAAATCCATCAGGAAGGGGGGAACTTTCAGGATCTGTGCCCCAGCACCTTCAGTTCCCACTTAGGAGCTCTCACTCAGACATAAAAATTGATCAGAATTCCCCAAAAATTGCCCCAAAATCCATCGGGAAGGGGGGAACTTCCAGGGATCTGTGCACCAGCGCCTTCAGCTGTCCCTCAGACACGAGGATCCCTCAGAATTCCCCAAAACAGCCCCAAAATCCATCAGGAAAGGGGGAACTCCACGGATCTGTGCCCCAGCGCCTTCAGCTCTCACAAAAAGGGGAAATTCCCCATAAAACATCCCAAAATTCATCAGGAAAGGGGGAACTCCAGGATTTGTGCCCCAGCACCTTCAGCTCTCCCTCAGGCACGAGAATTCCTCAGAATTCCCCAAAAGGAGCAGCGGGGCTGAGCAGGACGGAGCCGCAGCGCTGGGAGGAGGAAATTGGGAAGAAAAACATTCGGGAAGAGCTCGGCGAGCCCTGGGGAGAGCAGGAAATGTTTCCAGGCGCTTCATCCCCCTCTGGGCGTGAAACCCTCATCAATAAAACCTAAAANTCTGGGAATGCTCTCCCTGCATTCCCAGGATCAAAACCAATCCCAAAAAAAAGCTGAGAGTGCTCTCTGTGCATCTCAAGATCAAAACTGATCCCAAAAATCCTGGGAATGCTCTCCCTGTGGTTCCGGGGTCACCACTGATCCCAGGAAATCTGGGAATGCTCTCCCTGCATTCCCAGGATCAAAACCAATCCCAAAAAAAGCTGAGAGTGCTCTCTGTGCATCTCAAGATCAAAACTGATCCCAAAAATCCTGGGAATGCTCTCCCTGTGGTCACCACTGACCCCAGGAAATTCTGGGAACGCTCTCGCTGTGTTTCTGGGACGCTCCCGGGCATTCCGGGCTGGAATTGAGCAGGAATTCCCCCGGCAGGTACCTGGTGACGGAGGGACAGATCTTCATCCTCTACATCTTCACCTTCTTCGCGATGCTGGCGCTGGTGCTGCGGCAGCGCAGGAAGGGGCTGGCGCTGGACAGCAACGGGCTCTTCCTGCTGCTCTCCTTCCTCCTCACGCTCCTCCTCATCGCCGCCTGGGTGGGCTGGCTCTGGGACGACCAAACCCTGCGGAAAAAGTACCCGGGCGTGATTTACATCCCCGAGCCCTGGGCCTTCTACTCGCTGCACATGAGCACCCTGCACCCTGCGGCCCCGCGCCAGCCCTGAGCCCGGGAGAACGGAATTCCGGGCTGGATAACGCGGGTTCCGTGTTTGGAATAAACCCCTGAGCGGTGGTGGCGGTGTGGTGGGTGTGCCTGGGCTGGGAGGGGTGTTAATTAATGGTAATTGGCTCGGTCTGGCTGCTGAGCACGGGGTGGGGCAGGAGAGGGCAATTCCTCACAAACGGCCCCAAAATCCATCGGGAAAGAGGGAACTTCAGGGGTCTCTGCACCAGCGCCTTCAGCTGTCCCTCAGACATGAGGATCCCTCAGAATTCCACAAAAATGGCCCCAAAATCCATCAGGAGGGGGGAACTCCACGGATCTGTGCTGCAGCACCTTCAGCTCTCACTCAGATATGAGAATCCTTCAGAATTCCCCAAAAATGGCCCCAAAATCCATCAGGAAGGGGGGAACTTCCAGGATTTGTACCCCAGCACCTTCAGCTTTCACTCAGACATGAGGATCCCTCAGAATTCCCCAAAAACAGCCCAAAAATCCATCAGGAAGGGGGAACCCCAGGGATCTGTGCCCCAGCACCTTCAGCCCTCACAAAAGGAGAAATTCCCCAAAAATGGCCCCAAAATCCATCAGGAAGGGGGGAACTTTCAGGATTTGTGCACCAGCACCTTCAGCTCTCCCTCAGACACGAGAATCCCTCAGAATTCCACAAAAACAGCCCAAAAATCCATCGGGAAGGGGGGAACTTCCAGGATCTATGCACCAGCGCCTTCAGCTCCCACTGAGGAGGTGAGAATTCCTCAGAATTCCCCATAAAACATTCCAAAATCCATCAGGAAGGGGGGAACTTTCAGGATCTGTGCCCCAGCACCTTCAGTTCCCACTTAGGAGCTCTCACTCAGACATAAAAATTGATCAGAATTCCCCAAAAATTGCCCCAAAATCCATCGGGAAGGGGGGAACTTCCAGGGATCTGTGCACCAGCGCCTTCAGCTGTCCCTCAGACACGAGGATCCCTCAGAATTCCCCAAAACAGCCCCAAAATCCATCAGGAAAGGGGGAACTCCACGGATCTGTGCCCCAGCGCCTTCAGCTCTCACAAAAAGGGGAAATTCCCCATAAAACATCCCAAAATTCATCAGGAAAGGGGGAACTCCAGGATTTGTGCCCCAGCACCTTCAGCTCTCCCTCAGGCACGAGAATTCCTCAGAATTCCCCAAAAGGAGCAGCGGGGCTGAGCAGGACGGAGCCGCAGCGCTGGGAGGAGGAAATTGGGAAGAAAAACATTCGGGAAGAGCTCGGCGAGCCCTGGGGAGAGCAGGAAATGTTTCCAGGCGCTTCATCCCCCTCTGGGCGTGAAACCCTCATCAATAAAACCTAAAAAAAAAAAAAAAAAACCAACAGATTTCAGCCTTTTCAGCCTGTCCGTGGCACATCCAGAGCCCTTCCCTGCAAAGCCTCCTGCAGATCCAGAAATCCCCCTCGCCCTTCTCCAGAGCCCTCNATTTTTGAATTTCGGAATTTCTGCATTTTTTTAATTTCTGCATTTTTGGATTTTGGAATTTTTTGGAATCCCCGAACTTTAGAAATTTTTTGAGATTATTTTTGAATTTCGGAATTTCTGCTTTTTTTTTTTTTTAATTCCTGCCCTTTTGAAATTTTCGCCTTTTCTCCCTCCTCTCCCAGAGCCGAGCTGCGCTCCTTGGGGTGACCCCAGCCGCGTTTTGGGGCCGCAGAGAGCCCAGAGCCGCATCCCGAGGCAGGAAATTCGCTTTTCCCGGGCGGCGCCGGCTCAGCCGCCGTAGCCGGGTTTGATTTCAGCCTCCGCCCGCCCGGACTTCAGCCCCGAGCCCTGAACCGAGCAGGAGCGGCAGCGCCAGCGCCCCAAAACCCCGCGGATTGGCCCCAAAACCAAACCATGGTGAGTCCCGCTGAGCCCGCCCCAAATCGCATTTTAAAGCTGCTCCTTCTTGGTTTTTTTGGTTTTGTTGTATTTTTTTTTTTTCTCTCTCCCTTCCTGCTCCAGGCAAAGTTTCTGTCGCAGGATCAGATCAATGGTAGGTGCGGGTTTGTTCTGCCCCGGGGTTTATTTGCGACTTTAATCTGTGTTTATATAAAAATGGCGATTTTAGGGCTCGCTCTGGGCTCGGCCCCTCCTGCCGGGAAATCGGGGAAATCTCCCCAGTCCCGGGAACATTCTGCACCGCTCCCGGTTCCGGCAGAATTCCAGCGCCCCGATCCCGGCCTGGAAGAGGAGGAGGAGGAGGAGGAGGAAGGAGCAGGGGATCCAAATTCCCATTGCGAGCCATGCTGGGAAAGGGGAGCCGCGCTCGGGGCTGGGATTGCTCCGGGAATGGCCGAAGGAAGCTGAACTAAGAGTATTTATTAATCAGAGCATTAATCAGGGCATTAATCAGGGCATTATTGCCAACCTGATCAGCTGCGGCCCCGCCGAGGATTGATTGGGGAGGGGGGGAGGAGGCGGTGGCCGGGCCGGGGGAGGCCACGGAACCCCCGGGACAGCCCTGGGACAGCCCTGGGACAAGTCCGGGACAGCCCCGGATCCCCCCCGGCCCAGCAGCAAGGGCTGGGGACAGAGGGGACAAGGACGGGGCTGGCACCGAACCGGGCTGGGAGCGGGGCAGAGCTCCCGGCCGGATCCGGGTCAGCGGGAGAGAGGAGACGGGAGAGATCGGCGGCCAAAATCCTGCACGGCCAAAATCCTGCACATCCAAAATCCTGCACATCCAAAATCCTCCGCCTCCAGAATCCTGCACCTCCAAAATCCTCCGCCTCCAAAATCCTCCGCCTCCAGCATCGTCCACATCCAAAATCGTCCACTTCGAACATCCTCCGGCATCCTCTCCCTCCAAAATCCTCTCCCATCCTCCACCTCCCCCATCCTCCACTCCATCATCCTCCGGCTCTCTCCACCTCCGAAACTTCCCCCTCCATCATCCTCCCCCTCCCTCCTTCCCTCAGCTCCCTCCGTCCCTCTCCAGCCTCTCCCAGCCCCACCAAAGCACGAAAATCGCTTTTAACCAAACTCCTCCTCTTTCGCGGCCTTTTCCCCTCCCCTCCGCGCCGCCTCAGCCCGCCGGGCCCCAATTAGCGCCGCTCGGGGTTTTAATTACCCTCAATTCCCGCGGCTCCCCTCGCCCATCACCCCCTGGAAAGGCGACGCCGGCGACACCCGCGACCGCGACACCGGATCCCGGCTGGAATCCGGCCAGGGCCGGGACAGCCACAGCGGCGCTCAATGGGTCCCCGAGGGCGTAACCGAGTTTTGGTTTTTAATTAGAGTTCAAGGAATGTTTTTCCCTGTACGACAAGAAGCAGAAAGGGAAGATCAAAGGCTCGGAGCTGCTGGCGGTGATGCGGTGCCTGGGAGCCAGCCCCACGCCCGGGGAGGTGCAGAGGCACCTACAGCTGCACAGGATCGGTGAGCGACCGCCACGGCACCGAAACCGGGCTTAAACCTGGGAAAATCCCGGTTTTCTGCAGTCCTGGTGTGCCAGGGGGGGACACCCACCCGGAGCAGTCACCAGAAGCTGTTGTGAGGTGTTAAATGCAGCCCGCGGGTAAAACAGCACCATTAAAATCCTAAAAAAAAAAGAGCAGGAGACAAACATTTAAATGGATTTGGAGGGTGGGAGAGTGTCCAGGCCAACCAACAGAGGTAGAAGAGCACAGAGAGATGTTCAGCTGAAGGTCCGTGGGCAAAAAAACAAAGCAGAAAACCCAAGGAATTGTGAGATCGGGGAGGGGGGGATTAAAAGTTCAGGATGCAAGTTCAGAGCACAAATATAACAAAGTTATAAATGGGATTTTAGGAGAAAAACCCCGTTTGTGACGTGCCCTGATCCAGGTCGGGGACAGGGAAAGGAAAGCCCAAGGCCAGGGAGGGACCTGGGGAGGAGCAGGGGGTGCTTGACCCTGGATCCAGCCCCCAGACGGAGCCGTCCCCACGGGATCTGCCCTTCCTGCTCCAGACAGGAACGCAGAGCTGGACTTCTCCACCTTCCTGAACATCATGTACAGGCAGATGAAGCAGGAGGAGCCCGAGCAGGAGATCCTGCGTGCCCTGGCCATGCTGGACCGGCAGAAGAGAGGAGAGATCTCCGTGCCTGAGCTGCGCGCCAAACTCACCCGCCTGGGGGAGAAGCTGTCCGAGGAGGAAGGTATCCTGCCATTCCCACAGGGATCCTTTCCTTTCCTTTCCTTTCCTTTCCTTTCCTTTCCTTTCCTTTCCTTTCCTTTCCTTTCCTTTCCTCTTTCCTTTTCTCTTTCCTTCTCTTTCCTTTCCTTCTCTTTCCTTCTCTTTCCTCCTTTTCCTTCTCTCCCTTTTCCCCTTTTCCTTCTCTCCCTTTTCCCCTTTTCCTTCTCTCCCTTTTCCCCTTTTCCTTCTCTCCCTTTTCCCCTTTTCCTTCTCTCCCTTTTTCCCTTCCTCTTTTCCCTTCTCTCTCTTTTCCTTCCCCTCCCTCTGCAGCCTCCTCTGGGGTGAGGAATGTTCTGTGCCACAGGAGACACCAAAGTAAAAACAGGCAAAAACCCCAAACCCCTTTGGTTTGTCAGAAGTTTGGCTCTGAGAGGCACAATGAACCCAAAAGCCCATCTGGACAGAATTTGTGAGTTTTGGGGGTTTTTTGCCCCCCTGTGGAACTCAAAAATACGGATATCCCTGCTCCAGAGAATTTTACACGGAATTAAAATCCAAGTGTTAAAATTAAAATCCAACTAACACCAGTTTGAAACGCTCACCTGATCCCAGAGGTGATTTCCAACAAAAAATCCCTCAAACCCCAAATCCTGCAGTGCTGCTTCTCTTCTGGACACCCCAACACCCCCAGATATTCCATGCTGATTAAATTTTCCCATTTTTCAGTGGATGACCTGCTGAAAGAAGCCAAAGTTGGGCCGAACGGAGCCATCAAATACGAGGAGTTTGTGCGCCACATTTGCCTTCCTTCGGTCGATTACTGAGCCCCGAGTGAGCTCTGCCCAGAGCAGCACCTGGAGGATTTTATTTCTGTTTTTCCCAGTTTCTAGTGGGACTCAGGAACCCTCAGTTGCCTTTCAAAACCTGAATTTGCCTTAATTTAGTGCTGGCACTTCCTTAGCTCCCCCCTCTGATTCCTGGAAAAACCAGGAGCGGTTATTGAAATAAACTGAGTGTAACAAGGCGCCTCAAGCTCCAAAAAATGGTTTTAAAAAGGATTTAAATTTGGGGATTTTGGCAGAAGGAGCTCACGGTCAAGGTCTCCTGGTTCTCCAAGAAGTCAGCACAGCCCAGCAGGTGTTTGGTGTCTCCACAAAGGAAAAACGGGGGAAAAGGGAAAACAGGGCCAGGGAAATTCCCCTTTTCCACACCAGAAAAAACCTCCTCAGGAAAATTCTCCTTTTCCACACCAGAAAAAACCTCCTCAGGGAAATTCTCCTTTTCCACACCAGGAAATTCCCCTTTTCCACACCAGGAAAAACCTCCTCAGGGAAATTCCCCTTTTCCACACCAGGAAATGCCCCTTTTCCACACCAGGACAAACAGGAAAGGTTTGGTTTGTGGAGGTGCTGGAAGAGGGAATTCCCTGAGAATTTGTTCCCTCGGGATTGCTCCAGGCTGGGAAAACATTCCCAAAGAAAAGCTGCCAGGGAGGAGCCGCCCTTCAAAACATTCCCGGGACAAAGCAGCGCTGTCCGAGCACCAAATCATCCCAAAAAAACCCATTCAAGCCCCCAAAAAAACCCCAGGAAAACCTTTTCTTCCCACTTTTCCCTCTCAGGAAACACAAAATAACCGAATGCTTTTTATTACATTGGAAGATTTCTACAGAAAGGGGGAACATTCCATAGGTAAAGCAGGGTTTTGTTTGGGTTTGGGGTTTTTTCCCAATGTACATTTGTAAATCCATGGGTTGGTTTGGCATGCCCTATGGAAAACCAGGAGAAAAGGTTTAAGGCAATGGATGAGAGCTTTCAATTCATGGAATTCACGGTTTTTTCACATTTTGCTTATTTACATTTTTTTCCCTTTGTTAATTCCTGAACAGCAGCACTTTCAGGGAACACCAGTGATTTGCCCTTGTTAGAAATCTTAAGTTCTGTTAAAAAATAAAAATTTAAAAAAATAAAATTACACTGCTAAACCAAAATCTTTCCTACCAAAACGTGCTTCAAACCTGAAATGTTCAATTGGAACAAGGAGTGGATTCTCACCACGTTCTCCTCACACCGCTGGGCTCTGCAGCTCCGGGAGAATCCAAGGAAATCCGGGACCATCCCAGGCAGGGAATCCTCCGGGAGCCCTCGGGAGCAGCTCTGGGATCCTCGGGGGGATTCTGCAGCTCCCGAGGGTGGGACAGGGCTCAGAGCTGCTGCTCTGTGTGCACACCCCAGGTGTGGGTGTGTGACACACCTGTGACACACCTGAGTGACATCCCAAATGTGAGCGTGACACCTGTGTGACACCTGTGTGCATGTCCCAGATGTGTGTGTGACACACCTGTGACACACCTGTGACACACCTGAGTGACATCCCAAATGGGTGAGTGTGACACCTGTGTGACACCTGTGTGCATGTCCCAGATGTGTGTGTGACACACCTGTGACACACCTGAGGGACATCCCAAATGTGAGAGTGAGCGTGACACCTGTGTGACACCTGTGTGCATGTCCCAGATGTGTGTGTGACACACCTGTGACACACCTGAGGTACATCCCAAATGGGTGAGTGTGACATCTGTGTGACACCTGACATCCCAAATGTGAGAGTCTGTGTGACACCTGTGTGACACCTGTGTGACACCTGTGTGCACGTCCCAAATGTGAGAGCGTGACACCCATGTGCACACCCCAGGTCTGAGTGTGTGACACACCTGTGTGACATCCCAAATGTGAGTGTGACACCAGTGTGCACATCCCAGGTGTGTGTGAAGATCAGACACCTGTGTGCATCCCCCACACCTGTGCACATCCCAAACCCATGCACATCCCACACCCATGCACATCCCAAACCCATGCACATCCCACACCCATGCACATCCCAAACCCATGCACATCCCACACCCATGCACATCCCAAACCCATGCACATCCCACACCCATGAACACATCCCAANCAGCTGTCTGTGTGACACCTGTGTGACACCAGTGTGCACATCCCAGGTGTGTGTGAAGATCAGACACCTGTGTGCATCCCCCACACCTGTGCACATCCCAAACCCATGAACACATCCCAAACCCATGCACGTCCCACACCTGTGCACATCCCAAACCCATGCACATCCCAAACCCATGCACATCCCACACCCATGAACACATCCCAAACCTGTGCACATCCCCCCCACACCTGTGCACGTCCCAGGTGTGTATGCAGATCCCCCAGGTGTGCACACCCCGCTCCGTGCCCCCAGGACCCGCAGCAGGAGCAGGAGCAGAGCCCGGGCCAGCGCTGCAGGGCACCAGAGAGCCCGGGACTGGGAGATCCCAAACCCATGAATTTGGGAATTAGAGAGGTTGGGAGGTTGGGAATTTGGGAATTGGGTTGGGAGCCTGGGAATTTGGGAGCCTGGGAATTTGAGAGCCTGGGAGTTGAGGACGTTGGGAATCTGGGAGGTTGGGAATTTAGGAGGTTGGGAATTAGGTCGGGAGGTTGGGAATTTGGAGCTGTTTGGGAACGCCGGGGGCAGGGAACGGGAGAAGCGGAGGCAGCCCCGCCCCGGGCGGTGCCGGCACAGGCGGGAAATGCCAGCCCGGCACTGGAGCCTGCCCCACCGGGATCACGATCACAGGGAATGGGAATGCTGCTGCCATTCCCAAAGTGCCAAATCCCAGGAGTCCAGCACTGCCAGGTTCCATTTTCCATGGGATTAACGGGGTTTTGAACCTGGAGCTTTCCCTGCACTGGGATCACAGGGAATGGGAATGCTGCTGCCATTCCCAAAGTGCTAAATCCCAGGGTTCCAGCACTGCCACGTTCCATTTTCCATGGGATTAATGGGGTTCTGGACCTGGAGCCTTCCTCCCAACAGGATCACAAGGAATGGGGACACCAAGCTGAGCTGCCATTCCCAAAGTACCAAATCCCAGGAGTCCAGCACTGCCACGTTCCATTTTCCATGGGATTAACGGGGTTTTGAACCTGGAGCTTTCCCTGCACTGGGATCACAGGGAATGGGAATGCTGCTGCCATTCCCAAAGTGCTAAATCCCAGGATTCCAGCACTGCCACGTTCCATTTTCCATGGGATTAATGGGGTTTTGAACCTGGNACTGGGAGAAAAGGGAAGGGAAGTTCTGCTGCCACTCCCAAAGTGCCAAATCCCAGGATTCCAGCACCGCCAGGTTCCATTTTCCATGGATTAACGGGGTTTGATCCCGCTGCTCCTGGGCTCCATGGAAAGGTGGCAAGAGCAGCCGTGAGCAATCCCAAATTCCTGCTGGATGTTCCAGGAGCTCCAGGAAAACCACAGCACTCACACCCCCAAAATGCAGAAAAATCCTCCAGATTATCCACGAAAAATCCTCCTCCTGAACTGGCCACGAGACATTCCCAGCAGAGGCTGAATCACTTGAAAATCAGACCGTTTCAAAAATAAGCCTTTCCCATTTTCTATCCTTTTATTTCTTTTTTTTTTTT
>VWZP01010996.1:0-11927 GCA_013396995.1 Dicaeum eximium | reverse complement strand
GCCCGAACAGAGAGGAAGATTTGCTCTGTGCTGGGCAGCCCCAGGAAGGATCAGTCCAAGGAGATGATGTCGGGGATGATGCCGAAGATGGAGGCGGTGTCGGCGCCGCGCGCGGCCGCGCCGTGGCCGTGGCTGTCCCGCAGGCTGCCCGAGGACACCAGGCTGCTGCTGCTGCCACCGCTGCTGCTGCCGTTGGTGGCCGGCAGGGAGCTGCTCCCGCCAGCGTTCAGCTGGTCCAGGAACATCTGGGACGAGGTGTAGGGGAAAAAGCGGGAGTGTAACAGTTCCTGATCGTCCGAGGCGGAGACGGCGGCGGCGGCGGCGGCCAGGGGGGGGGGGTTGTAATGCTGNGCGGCGGCGGCCAGGAGGGAGGTGTTGTAATGCTGGGGACAGGAAAATGGGTCACAGGGGGGCTGGCAGGGGGGATTAAAGGGGTTTGGCGAGGTGGGGTGTTGGGACGGTGGGGGTTTCACTGCAGGTCGGGCAGGGGGAGGTGAAATGGATCTTCAGTTTTGTGGGGCTTCGGAGTTGGAGATGAAAGGAATTGGGGATGCAGCAAAAAGGACAAGCAGGAATGGGATCAGAGCCCAAAGCAGGAAAAGGACAAGCAGGAATGGGATCAGAGAGCCTAAAACAGGAAAAGGGCAAGCAGGAATGGGATCAGAGAGCCCAAAGCTGGAAAAGGGCAAGCAGGAATGGGATCAGAGAGCCCAAACCAGGAAAAGGGCAAGCAGCAGCATTTTTGGTTGGATTTGTTTTGGTGNGGCGGCGGCGGCGGCGGCCAGGAGGGAGGTGTTGTAATGCTGGGGACAGGAAAATGGGTCACAGGGGGGCTGGCAGGGGGGATTAAAGGGGNTTCTGTTTTGTTTTGGTTTAGTTTTTGGGTTTTTTAGCTGTTCAGAAAGTTCCTTGGGTGCAAATTCCCCCAAATGCATTTTGCCAGCCCCCAAAAGTCAGGGGAGGCCCAGCTGAGAGGTGGAGCTGTGCTGATCCCTGCTGGCAGCCAGGCAGAGTCCTGGGAAATGCATTTAGGGCCAGCCTGGTCCCACAGGGTGCAGCAGGGGCTGCCCCAGGGTGTCCCAAATCCCATTTTAGCACAGCCTCCCTGAGGGGAACTCTGCTCTCAGGGCTTCTGCCCATCGTGGCTGAAGATCCAGGCTGTGCCAGCCCTGTTCCCAAATATTTATCCCCTGGCACAGGCAGAGCAGCACTCCTTGGAGCAGAGGAATTCTCAGGATTCAGCCAGATCTCCTGAACCCAAATTCCACAGTGCAGGCTCTGCTCTCCATGAAAATATCAAAGTAAATCAAAGATATCAAATATATCAAGTTGATATCAAAGACATCAAGTTGATATCAAAGACATCAAGTTGATATCAAAGCCATCAACTTTTAGTGCCACTTTAGTGCAATTTCCCTCCCTGGGAGAGCAGAAAGGGCAGGGACACATCCCAGCTCCCTTTTTATTTTTTTGAGGAAAAGGATCAAGCTGCACCTTCAGCCATGCCTGAGGATCATTCCACAATAAAGTGGCTGCTGAGTTGACAATTTTAGAACTCCCCAGATGTTTGTTTTTGCTGTGCCTCATCCCACAGCTGTGCTCAGACAATGCTGCTGCTGCTGCTTCCCACACAGCAAATCCTGCTTGGAGAAGGGTTTGCCACAGGGTTTGGTTCTCCCTGACTTACCTGATTGTCACCTGACAGGAAAGGGAAGAAATCTAAACCTGCCAAGAGACAAAAAACCAAAACTCAGCTTCTCACAACAGCCCCTCTCCATTTCTTCACCACTTATTTTGAAATAAAACCAGCCTAACACTGAGGACACTTCAAATTCTCTTCACCACCACGGATATTAACTATTGCTGCTGGAGTCCTGGCAGGGGTGACTGATATATTCTGATAATTCTGATTCTTCTGATATTGACTCCAACATCAGAAGGTTTATATGATTTATTAAAATGACTCCACTGTTCAGAAGGATTTTGGGCTGTATGTGCCCAGGTTCTGAGCTAACATCATTTTGTCTCTATGTTCAGTACCCAAACTGCTGGAATGCCAGAAAATGCCTAAAGTCAGAGAGATAACAATTCTCTATATCCTAAATAGAGAAAAGGAAGGCTCCCATCCCCCATGTGGGACACAGGGCAAAAGAATCCATTTGTCCTTGAACACACAGTCCAGAGAGATTTGTTTACAGAAATCTCTGCACAGAAAACGAGCTCCTCCTAGGGGAGAAAACCTCAGCAAGCTTTCACTTAGAAAACCCATAAAACATCCAGGTGACAATTAAGCTCATTGTTTTTATTCTGTAATTAATATGAGTGCTTGGAGAGCTGTGAGGGGCAGCCAGAACCCACCTTGCAGGTCGTAAGGCATGGGTGTCATGTGGAATGGGTGTCTGTAGTCCTGGATGAGGGATGTGTTGATGTAGCTGGTGTCCACGGCAGGAAGGCTCGGGGTTCTCGACACGGGAGAAGCTTGGTGGGGTAAATTCAAAATGCTGCAAGGGAGAAAAAGGCTTGTTAAAAGCATCAAAGGCACTCCTGGTCATTGCTGTGCCATCAGGGATGCTGTAGGAGTGTGCCTGCTGTTGACCAAATTACAAGAGAATTTCCAATACTCTTTTTCTGCTAAAAAAGGCAAAGTCCCTGGAAACTTCTCCAAGGCAGCTTCCCTGGAATTGGCACAGGGACACCTCATAGGGGCTTTTAGACCTCACCTCAAACCTGGGGCTGCTCCATTGGACCAGGCCAGGAGGTCCAGCCTGGGCCATTGGGTAGAAAAAGGACAGAACAAAAAATTTGATGGCTTTTGTGGGGTGCTTAGCAGGGGAGAGCACCTCCTACCCTGGCACGGCTTTTTTCCATAAAGAGTTTGTTATTTTGTTTCTTATTAACCCTTTTCTGTTTCAAACACTGCCCCAGTGAAGGGATCGTTGAGAGCTCCTGAGCCCTGGCCCAGGTGACACCCTTCAGGTGCTGGTTTGGACTCCAATTCCAAACACATCCTGCACTTCCCAGGGGATGTGCAGCCTTTTCAGAGCTGCACAGCAGCATCACCCCCCGAGCTCCCTCCTCAGCACATCCCAGCAGGAAAAGCAGCACAGCTGGAGCTTAGGAAAGCTCAGTCCCAAAGAGCAGGAACTGGGAACGGTGCTGGGATCCCCAGAAACGTGTTACAGGGGGTTCCAACAAGGACAGGACAATCCTGATGGAATACTGAACCCAAAACCCCACAGGGACCTGAGAGACCCCAGAGGGACCTGAGAGACCCCACAGGGAACTGAGAGACCCCACAGGGAACTGAGTGTCCCCACAGGGATCTGTGTGACCCCACAGGGACCTCAGTGACCCCACAGGGACCTGAGAGACCCCAGAGGGACCTGAGTGACCCCACTGCACTGACACCCCACAAGGTGATTCCAGCTGAAGACATTAAAAAAGGCCTTGAGGGGTTTGAGTCATTCCCACCCTGGAGCAGGAACTGTTCCCCCAGGATCCCTGGGGCTCCATCCCAGAATATTTATGCAAACAAGGAGCTCTTTCCAGCCTGGCTGCCCAGCTGTGCCCAGCTGTGCCCAGGTGCTCCTGGCATTCCCTGCTCCCACAGCCCTGCTCCTCCCTGGCTGCTGCTTCTGCATTTCCCTAGGGAAGAAAAACATTCCCAGATTTGCAAAATCCACACCTTTGTGCCTTTTGCATCATTTTACACTCATTTCTTCAAACACAACTGAAATATTTATGTTTCACACTCAAATCTTTGATTCCTGTGCTCCATTTCCCAAACACAACTGAAATATTTGTGTTGCACACTCAAAGCTCAGGCCTGGTGCTCTGAGAGCAAACCCAGAGCTACCAGACGAGGCTCTAAGCCAAGCACAGAACCTGCTGGAGCTGATTTCTCCTGGAGTTCCTGACTGCAGCGTGCTGTGCTCACCCCTTGTTGTTGACTGGTGATGCTGGAGAGATGGAGGGACAGCTCCTCTTGGCTGAGGGCTCCTCCTCCTCCTCATCTGAGGAGCTGTCGATGGTCAGGTCAATCACTTCCACCTTCTTGTTCTTGTTGGATTGTTGGTGAGAGGACACCTGGTGTTCCAAGGAGGAGCTGATGCACCCTGCACAAAATCAACAGTCAGCTACAACCACAGCTCCTTAAAAAGCTCAAAATTAAAAAAACAACACCACAGAATGTTGGTAACTTTAAAGCACCACCAGCCCCAGAGAGGTGTTATCAATTAACTGATCTCAGAGATGATTAAAGCCATAAATGCATGTTGAGAATGAGCATTTTGAGAGGGGAAGGAGCAGAGGGATGCCAGCGTGCCCCTCAGCCCAGCCATGGCTCACCATCCACGCCGTTGTACGACGCTGTCACCTCCTGCACCTCCTTCTTGGACCTCATGGGAGCCCAGGAGCCATCCTCCTTGAACTGGATTTCATCACAATCTGTGCAGAACTTCAGGATTTCCATGAACAACCTGTCCATAAAAATGTTTCATATCAGTCCTAAAAATGAGCTTTTTTTCCCTTATTAGTCAGTGTAAGTCTGAGTTTGTGGTAAAGCTTTTACTGTTCTGCTCTTCCCTCGGCTGCCTCCTTGACAAAAAGGAACCACTGACAAAAATTCAAGTATTACCTAAAATAAAATTCTGCAAAAACCAAGATTTTTATTTAAAAGCACTGAGGGTGGAATCCTGCAGAGCTGGTGACACAGAACTCTCCTCTTCCCAAAACAAAGGAATTCTGTGAACCAGAGTTTACAAAAAAATCCTCTCCTCACCCCCTTTGACAAAACTTAACTGAGGAAACCTCTCCTAAATCTGAGCACTTGAGCCCCCCAGCTCTTTGATCCAAGGCAGGTTTATCCCAGGAAATCTGGGGATCCAGGAGTCCAGGACAGCCTGAGTCCCTTTTGCAAGGCTCTAAAGGGACCCTGAGTGACCTCATCCTTCACTGGCAAAACAAAACATTCCCTAAAAAAGACTCATTGTTTATGAGGTGTTTTTTTGAAATTTTGGGGTTTCTTGGGGGCTTTCAGCTTTGCTTTTGGGGTTTTTATTTGTTTGTTTCATCCATTTTTGGGCTTTGTTTTATATTGAGAGTATTCTCAGAAACCCCTACTTGTACTCTCCTTTTATCACCCTTTGAAAAAAAACAAAACCAAAAAGATTCCTCTCTTTAAAGAAATTAAAATGCAAACCCAGAAATACACACTTGGCCCAGCCCGAGGTGAGATTTATTTATTTTTTCAGTGTTTTGCAAGTAGGCAGAGCCAGGGAATCAATCTCTGTGTCACTTTCTATAGATAGCAACTCCCCGAGTGTGAAATTGTACACGGAATTGTACAGGCACTCAGAGGGGCGGCAGGATTGATTTGCTCTCTCTGTTATCAACTCTGCCACATTTGTGCACTTGCTCCATTAAAAGGAAATACAGCATGTGCTGCTTGCACCTAGGAAAGCTCAGGAATTTACTGAGAATTGCTTTCATTATCATCAACTCCAGTTTGAAGGAGCAGAATTCTTGCAGGAGGCAGAATGAGGAGGAGCTGCTCAGGAATTCTGAACCAGCAGCAGGGAAATTCCACGTGGGGAGTTCCAAAAAGGAGGGAAATCACCTCAATTTCAGACAGGAACACCACGTTTGGATTTTGATTCCAGCTTTACTCACCCATCGATGATGAGATGTTCGTAGGGAGCTTTCTTGTCACACACAGGGCAAACCCAGGTTGGTTTTTTCTCGTTCATTTGGATGTAGAGAGTGGCATCGAAACACTGCAGGTGGGAGCAGGTCAGGGCCCTGCAGGGGATGGTCAGGCGCATTTTGCCAAGCTGCAAGAGAAAAACACCAGGATTTTATTACCTTGGTGGTAAATTAGCCACTAGGGCTTTTCTGCCTGAAAAGAGACAAGAGCTAGGTTGAGTTTTATTCCAGAAAGAGCTCTCAGAAATCTGAGCTTTGTCACATACACAGAATTGCCTCCTTCCTGTATGTTTGAAATGGCATAAAAGTGAATAAAAATCACGTTTTGCAAGGCTCTAAAGGAATCCTGAGTGACCTCACGCTCCACTGGCAGAATAAAACACAGATTCCCTAAACAAGACTCATTGTTTTGAATTATGTGTGATCAAGGAAGCTGAAGGACACACCCTGCCATATTCCTGTAACAAAGTGCAGGGCCCACTGAGCATCTGCAGACAGCAGAGTCCTGGACGGACCAAAAACCAGAATTATGCTTCATTACCATGGAAGTATCACTACACTGAAAGGAAAGCAGCCAGTGAAAGGAGTTTCACCTCAGAATGAAATAAAAATCCCCTCACAAAAGCCCAGCAGCTGCTGTGACGCTGCAGCTCGCGAGGGCCGGAGCCACCACACCAAAGGTGAGAAGCAGCCAGGCCCAAACAGGATTTTCACCACATGGAAACCCAACAAAACAATCACCAGGGAGAAGTGTTTGTGCTGAGGAGGCTGAAGCTGGGTTTGTTTGACTGTGTCAGGAAAATTAACCCACAAACATCAGAGGTTTATGTCCAGAAAGGAGACAGAGGAGTTCTACTTTATTCAAATAAAGGGAGAGGCCATGGGGCATTCCCCTGGGGTCTCTCAGATTTTTGGAGGATTCAGCCTCCTTTTTATCCCAATTCCCTCCTTTTTATCCCAATTTCCCAGCTGCATTTCCCTTCTCTCCTTCCCCACTGGCTGAGGTACTTGAGAGGTTCAGACTGATACCTGAGATTCCCCTCTAATGTATAAACCCCCTTTTTAATTTTTAATTCTCACGGAATTGTAGGGTTTTTCCCCCATTGTTCCTTTCATCTTTCAACATCCAGTTTCATTTATCAGCAAGCCTAGGGTTTGTTTGTAAAGGCAAATATCTTTATTTCCATTCATCAGTCAGTGGGATCCTTCCCATTGTTTCTTTTCTCTCTCAGTGCTGGTTTTCTCTACCAGCAGCCCCACAGTTTGTTTGTAAAGCCAAATCCCTCATTCCTCTCACCTGGAATCCCCACAAGGCTGCAGGTGAGGGCAGGGGGGTTTTTGGGAGTGTGGCTCAGTCCCCCTGATGCTGAGCAGGGTGCCACAGGATGGCACCACCATGTCCCCAAACCCAAACCCAGCAGGAACAAAGGCTCCTCTCACGGGCCACCAGGATTTGTTGTTATTCCCTCTGAACTGAAATCTCCTTTATTTCCCTTCCCTCTGCCTCTCGGTCACTGCCACCAAGTCCCCAGTGGTGACAGGGGACAGGATTCCCTGGGGACACAGAATTCCCACAGGAGATGCTCTGGTGCCAGGTGTTTGGCACCTCCTCCCCTCAAATCCATGAGCAAGCATGGATCCCAAAAATCTCATCATTCCCATCCCAAAATCTCATCATTCCCGTCCCAAAATCTCATCATTCCCATCCCAAAATCACATCATTCCCATCCCAAAAATCAGATCATTCCCATCCCAAAAATCACATAATTCTCATTCCAAAATCTCATCATTCCCATCCCAAAATCACATCATTCCCATCCCAAAATCACGTCATTCTCATCCCAAAATCACGTCATTCCCATCCCAAAATCACATGATTCTCATCCCAAAATCACATGATTCCCATCCCAAAATCACGATTCCCATCCCAAAATCACATCATTCCCATCCCAAAATCACGATTCCCATCCCAAAATCACATCATTCCCATCCCAAAAATCAGATTATTCCCATCCCAAAAATCACATAATTCTCATCCCAAAATCACATAATTGTCATCCCAAAATCACACTATTCCTATCCCAAAAATCACATAATTCTCATCCCAAAATCACATGATTCTCATCCCAAAATCACATGATTCTCATCCCAAAATCACATGATTCTCATCCCAAAATCACATAATTCTCATCCCAAAAATCACACTATTCCCATCCCAAATTCACACTATTCCTATCCCAAAAATCCCATTATTCCCCTCCCAAAATCAACCCCCACCCCCTGCTCCACGTCTGTCAGGAATTCCCATCTCCCACATGCTGGGGCAATGGCTCATTTGATTTTTGGGCACAGCTCAGGCAGCATCAGAGGGAAAACCTGGATGCTTCAGAAGGAAAACAAGGAAGGTCAAAGACAGGAAGGACTTAAAACCCCATCTCCTGAGGGGAAAAAAAACCAGATTTAAAAACCAGGAAAATTTTTCCCAATGTTTTGCTAGAAAACCTCTACCTGTGATATCCCTGAGGGAAAAAAAATCAGATTTAAAAATCAGGAAGATTTTTCCCAAGTTTTGGTAGAAAACCTCTGCCTGTGATGTTCCTGAGGTGGGATTTAACCACACTCAGAGTTCACAGGTTGATGCTTTTTTCCCATTTTTGGCACTGAACCTCCTGGATCAGCTCTGCCACAAAAAAAAACCAAACCAAAACAAAAAAAAAGGCAGGGATGCAACCCAAGTTTGGAAAGCTCCATTCCCATCACTGTGACTGATTCCTGCCTGCTGGCAGCCAGAAAAACATGGCATTAATTTCTTTTATGAGCACACAAAACATTTCTATCTTTCCCTGCTAAAAAACAAGAATTCAGGATTTGTAAACAAAGCTGCAAAACCTCCAGTAAACCCCTGGATTTGGAATTTTTCTCCAGTTAAATATTTGGTCCGGCTGCAGAGCCTGGGGATTTATTTATTTGTGCTTTCAGGGGGAAAAAAGAACATTAATTTGAGTGTGTTCCTGAGGTCTAGGCTCAGAGCAGCCCCTCTGGATCCTGGATGCCAAATTCCAAGGAAGCTCTGAGCAGTTCGGAGGGCAAAATTAAAAATTAAAATTAGAAGAATTTTAGAAATTAGAAAACTGAGAATTTCGTGTCGAGCCTGAGCAGATTGAGACAAAGCAGGAAACAGATGTGTCCTTAATTTTGGTAAGAATTTCAATATTTGTGCTGCAATAAAGGGACTCTGCCAATCAATGCAGGAATTGAAATATTCTGAGGGTGCCCTGCCTCTGAAACGAGTCCCAGAGATTAAAAGAAGTGCACATCATGTTAAAGTGATAAATTATTAACAATCTATCACTGATAACATGAATCCAGGTATAAAACAGTGCATCTCCTTGGTCAAAAACAGTGAGTAAATGGAGATCTCTGCCACTTGCATGTTCACTGGAATGATTTTCTCTCACTTCCCATTGGAGCAAAACGTTTTGTTCGAACAACTCCAGGACACGATTTTAAAATTCAGATTATGAAATCCAAGTGTGCAATTCCAGGAGGTGCTGCACCCCTTGGCTGCTTTGAACATCAGATTCACCCCTTTTCCCTCTCTTGAGAGTTTTTGTCAATCCAAGCCCACCCTGCACACTCAAGGATCCAGTGACAGATTTAAATGCATGCTTACATATATTTTGAGTAGCACTTCCAAGATAATGGAATACTCATTTTCCCTGGGGTATTCCACAAGCTTTTCAGCACAGATAGAGAATTTCAGCTGCTCCCTGTCCCCACAAAGTTACCCCAGGTAAACACGAGGTAACTTCTCCCACAACAGCCACATTTCCACCAGAATTACTTCTGAGGGAATAAAAAATCAACTTACTGGACAAAGAAGAGACACTCTTAGGCTGGTTGTTGCAATTTCACTGTCTGGATCAGCTGTTAGTTTCTCTTTAACTGGTATTTGAAAGAAGAAAAGGTTTATTTTAGGTTAATTCAAACATGAATTGGATGATAAAGAAATAAAATAATCTGAAATGGTGTGGTAAACTTTGAATTCAAGCCCCTAAAATTGTGTTTATCCAGAGATGTCTTAACTCCTTTACATGCAACTTTGCATCTGACCAGTATTTAATATTTAATATCACATTAATTTCACTTCTAACTCCAAGATAAAGTTGTTTAAAACTCTCACATGGACGAGCACCACTACAAAATCCCAAACCCCACCAAAATCCTCATCAAGTGATTTAAAACTGAAAAGCAAATTGAGCAGGAAGTCAGCAGTACCCTGACAAAACCTGAGATTTAAGTTACTTCAGTAAAATATTGAAGTCCTTAATTTCTGGAGTTTTTCATCCTCTACTTTTATTTACAAGGCCTGTTTCATGAGCAGTCACTGGTAAAATGAAAAAGTCACCCTCATTTTATTCCTGCTCTAAGAACTGCACCTACACCTTGCAGAGCAGCAGCCACCTGGAACTTTGAATATTTTTGTGCATTTCAATCATCAAACTGCACTAGGACAAATTAATGCCCAGCACTATTATTTAGTGCTGGATTAATTTCTTCCTCTCTGCAGAAGGTACAACACCTGATGTGAGCATTAATTAAAGATTAACAACACTCTGACCTGCTGGGATTTTCCCCTCTCCCTGAAAACCAAACCCACAGCAGTTTGTGCAGGATTTTATGCCACAAACTCCCAGCAATTTGTTGTGAGAGGAAACAAAAAGGCAGAAAATTCCCTCTGGAGTGAGGAGAGCTGTGTGCTGGCCCCTCTCTCCAGGCTCACCCACAGCTCTGTGCTGAGGGAACAGAAAATGCTCGGTGGAGCTGCTCCTGCCCAGACCCAGCTCCAGGGTGAGGCCTTCAGGATTGGGGCTCTGAATGCCCACTTCAGTGTAAAACAGTTGTGTCCTTTTGCACTATTTTTTACTGCTGCACTCATTTCTTCCCTTCTGCAGAAGCTACAACACCTGATGTGAGCGTTAAAAAGTGATCAGGTGCTGGGATTTTCCCCTCTCCCTGAAAACCAAACCCACCGCAGTTTGTGCTTGTTTTATGCCACAAACTTTTTGTGAGAGGAAACAAAAAGGCAGAAAATTCCCTCTGGAGTGAGGAGAGCTGTGTGCTGGCCCCTCTCTCCAGGCTCACCCACAGCTCTGTGCTGAGGGAACAGAAAATGCTCGGTGGAGCTGCTCCTGCCCAGACCCAGCTCCAGGGTGAGGCCTTCAGCACTGGGGCTCTGAATGCCCATTTCAGTGTAAAACTGAATTTGTGCCATTCTGCACAAACAAAGCCAGGATGGCTGAGCTGAAAGAGATTCTCTTGCATTTTTCCCCTCACAGAGTCAACAGGGTTCCTGGACTGGCTCCTAGTGCAAACAAAGGCTCTGAGTCTTTGAATTGGAGCTGAATACAAAGAACACCACTATCACATTCCCAAAGCCCAGAGGGCTGTAGGAAGTCCAAAGCTTGGTTAGCACAGTCCTAATTCCAGATCTCCCCTCACAAAAGTGATTTTTTTTCCTTTTTACAGAAGCCCAGCAGACACTCACTCAGTGCTCTGGAGTGATCCGGGTTCCGGATTCCCTTGGCCCGCAACCGCTGCAGGAGCACCGTGGAGGAGAGCTGCTTCACCAGGTACACCGCCATGGAATAGTTCTGGAAACACCAAAACAGCAGAGAAAACACAAAAACATCAGAGAAAACCCTGTCTGCAGCATGTGACATTTTGCTATGGGATTGCAGGACACTGTGGAGGAGAGCTGCTTCACCAGGTACACCGCCATGGAATAGTTCTGGAAACACCAAAACAGCAGAGAAAACACAAAAACATCAGAGAAAACCCTGTCTGCAGCACGTAACAGCTTGTTATGGGATTGCAGGGCACTGTGGAGGAGCGCTGCTTCTGGAAAAGCCCAAAACCATCAGAGAAAACCCCAAAATCATCAGAGAAAAGCCCGTCTGCAGCACTGGAGAGGTTCCAGTTTGCTGTGGGATCGCAGGGCTCCGTGTTTCCAAAGGCTTGGAATTCAGAGAAAGCCTTCAGGAAGAAAACACAAAAACATTTTCAGAGGCAACAAAAGTGACTGAGATGGAGCTGCAAACCAAGCCTTTAAACCAGCATTTAGGGCACTTCTGGAAGTTCTACATCTGTTGCAGACATGCAGCCTACCCCTTTGGACAGGGTAATTTATCTGGATAATGCTCAGCACTGCACTGGTGTCAGTG
>VWZP01010987.1:650-17387 GCA_013396995.1 Dicaeum eximium | reverse complement strand
TTTTTTTTTTTTTTTTTTTTTTCCCAGCTACATTGCAGACACAAGTGATTTTATTCTGAGATGGTGATTGTCAGGGGGTCCAAACCAATAATGACCAGAAAATCATTGCTGAACTCTGGACACCTTCTCTCTTTCCACCATGGTGATCCAGCATTTCTTTGTCATGGAAACCCAGGGAGGAATGGTTAGAGAAGGAAAAATGGTGCTCTTTTTTCAGATGGTTTTCCCACTGGATATGAAATTTCCACAGCAGACACAACAGAACAAACAAATTATTACTATTTCAAATGGATTATGAGGTACTGATAAGACTTTGTGTCTTCGTCTGGAAAAGTTCTGGGTTTGCTCTGCATGAAACATATCAAGGATCTAGATGTGATTTGTACATATTGTCCCCAATCCTATAAACACAGAACTTCCAGGGAGGGTAGAGGGAGGGAAGACAAGTTTTTAGCAACAATTCTGATGGTGTTTTTGGCCCATCCACCTGATCCAGAGTGTCACTCAGTGGAGGTGCCACCTCTGAGAAAACAAACTTGAAGTGATTTCTGCTGCCCCAACATTCACCAACTCCCATGTACAGAGCTGTGTCCAACAGCCAGGAGTGGAACAAGCACCAGTCACTGCTTCAGTTCTCTTTGAAACTGGAAATTTAAAGCAAAAATCTGGTCTTCTCAAATTTTACTTCTTTTAAGGCTATACAGGAATAGGGCCAGAATACTGGAACGTAACTTTCAGGGCATAATTCAGCCTTCATAATTCTTGTTTGTTATCTCTGCATGATCAGTCAAGAGTAATTTCTTCACAGAGCTGAGGATTTTGAGCAGCTGCAGCCACGAGCTTCCCCTGCCTCCTTTGTGGTTCAACATCAAAGAGCTTTGGATGCTCTCAGATTTATTTGGAGATTCCAGGATGGCTCCCAGTGCCAGAGGGCAGGGCTGGATGGGACATTGGGAACTGGGAATTGTTCCTGTGAGGGTGGGCAGGCCCTGGCACAGGTGCCCAGAGCAGCTGTGGCTGCCCCTGGATCCCTGGCAGTGCCCAAGGCCAGGCTGGACACTGGGGCTGGAGCAGCCTGGGACAGTGGCAGTGTCCCTGCCAGGGCAGGGGTGGCTCTGGGTGGGATTTAGGGTCCCTCCCAACCTAAACCAGTCTGTGATCCTTCAGTGAGAATAAAGATGTAAATCAGCCAACTGCATGGCATATGTAAAAGCAATGTTTTAAAGTGTTGGGAACACAACTTGAAATTAAATTATCCTGCAGCACTTTTAAACATAGCTGCTTGGGAAGTATTCTGATTTTTTTTATTCCATTGACAGCAGCTGACAACTTCAAGGGTAAGTTGCTCCCTCAGTTAATTTAGTTTTTCTGTGAAACACAAAAAATGTAAGCAGAATGGAGAAGATGTGGCCACAAGGTCACAAAGTTCTGAATAGGAGCTGATTTTATTATGTCACTTGCTGTATCTCATTCTTACACAGACCTGCTGTGCCATTGCTGTTTACTTATTTTAAATGTTAATTCCTTAAACAAATTTAAGAGGAATCTTTCTGTTTTCATGAAATTACTGAGTTCAACACGGAAAAGCTGTAACCAGTGATCAAAGTATGTAACACCAGCTGGAGACTGGGTTTGGTACTCCCAACCTCTGTCAACTATTTTTCTTCAATTTGCAAGTCATTTTATCTCCATGTGACTTGTTTTCCTATCACAAGGGGAGGGACACGACCTACTTACAAACCACTGTGTTCTCTGCCTTTTCCTGTGTATAAAATGTGCCTTTATGTCAGGTTTTTTGTTTTTCTTTCTGGTCCCAACAAGATTGGGAACCCAACCCCCTGGGCCCTTTGGAGGGGTTCCCCTGCTGAGCTCTTTTCCAAGGATGGAGAACGTGCAGGACTCTCTTTCTCTTGGTCTTCAAGGTTTTGTTTATTTTTATCTTGAGTTCAGCCCTGTCTGCACACCAGACTCAGCGTGCGAGAAGCGAGGCACAAAATGGACCAAGAGGGGCAAGATGTCCCCAAACCAACATGTTTTATAGCTGTTCTGCCCAATTACTTTCTAACACCTACTTTGTTTCTACTTTTCTACCAATAACTTCTACTGATCCATTCACGTAACTTCCACATTACTACTCACACTAACCAGTAATTTTCTACCACAAGTACTACAGAAAATGGAGCTGAAGAGGGACAAGAAGGAAGAAGGGACAACACCCAAAATCCTCCATCTTGTGTCCTATTCAGTCTCATATTAAAATCCTAAACCCCTAAATTCTTCACTCTGTGATACACTCTGTGATACACTACCACTACTACACATCACTACCTGTGTGCTCTAACTCATCCCAAAGTTTTGTCAATCTTTCCCAGGGGCAAAGGTTCGAAGCAGAGTTCTGCTGAGGATCAGGGCTTCCTAAAACAGGAAGAGAGACATTCTCTGTGCCCTGGATCCCAACACCTTTACTGTTCTTTCAAATCCAGGGCAGGACACCAGCCCAGAGAAAGCCAGGGATGTGCAGACACCAGCCCAAACCCAATGTCACTTGTTGCCAGCAATGCCCATGGCAGCTGCCAGGCTTCATGAGTGAAAAAGAAGAGTAAAACGCAGTAATTCAAACCATTCTTTCCCAGTACAGACCCAAAATTTTCACCTTTTTTTTTTTTTTGTCCTCTTTAATGACTTGCTTTTCTAAGAGACTGGGTAATTCAGAAGGAGTAGATTGAATTATTCATGACGGGGGTAAAAATAATAAATTCCAGCGAGGACTCTTGAAACTCGGGAAAGAAAAGAACGTTTATTAGCACACAGGCACAACAGCTTGCCTGGTATGCCTTACTAACAATACAAAGCAATAACCTCAGGTCAAAAGAGAAGTTGCAGTACATGCAAAACATCTGGGTTGTGCACTAAGTAACACATTCAATCTAGGTACATCTGTCAAATAAACACACATCTACTGCCCTAGGTAACTTCAGAGACTACCTCAGGAGTAAAGGTACAACAGAACAACCATCACTGAGCAGCTTTTTTGACATGAAGCATCCTAGACAGAGACATTTGACCTTTGGAGGCAAAAACAGTAACAGGCAAATAGCTGAGAGCCAGATCCCCAAAGACTTATGAAAAGCTCTCGGTGAAGCCTAAGGTATTATCAGAATGAGGTCTGAAGGGTTTTGCCCTTGGTGAGTAAAAGTATGAGTGGGTAAAAATGTCTCAGTGGGTGAGAGTTTTAAATCATCAGGGTTTAATGTTGTTGCTAAGAGTGAAAGGATGAAGCGCTGAATGTTGATACAAACAAAACAATGTTTTTGTTAAACCCTTAAAATAAATAATACATATGAAGGAAAATGTGGGATAATTAACACGTCCTGAAATAAAAATCAACATGGTTTAAGTTAATAAATAATTAAAATAATTCAGTTCCTTTTTATCCTACAGAACAATAATCAGTATTAAAAGCTAGGAAAGCAGAAAGAGGACGGGGACCTCCTCCTCACTCCAGAATCAGGGTGATCAGTGCCAAGTGTCACCTCTCACCACGAAGCTACGTGTCTGTGTGTCACAGGACTAGCCAGAGGGAAGGGACAGGACGAACACACACTGCCACTGTGAATTCCACAGGTTTTCATCTACAGGATGAGTACGGGGGCTCGGTCACTAACAACACTGCTGGGAGAGGGCAGGGGTGAAGGCTGGGGGTGAAGGCAACTCTAACCCTGTGTCAGCGTGTGACGAGCGCTCTCCGCCGCTGAAGGGGACGTGTCTGTGCTGCTGCCCAGGGTCACCACGGTCACACCTGGGCTGCTACGGGCGCGGTGCAGGTGCGGCGGAGCCCACCGCGGAGCAGTGGGTGAAAATGCTTTATCCCCATCGCCGCCGGCCACCGGCCCCGCCGCTGCGGGCGGCCTGGGGGCTCACAAGGCAAGTGGAGAGGCGCTTCGGCCCTTCTCTGCCCAGGGCATCCTCGCCCGGGGACTCCTCCGGCTCCCTCTGCGAGCCTGCGATGCTCCCGCGGCGAGAAAGCCGCGAGGGACGAGATCCCAAAAAATAGCGAGAGCCCAGCGACAGAGTCCTGGCCGGGAGCCAGGCTCCCTGACCCGCAGAGCAAGGAGGGGTGTGCGGTGGGTGACATCTGTCCCCCGGCGCGGTGCGGCTGCGGCGGGGTGGCCCGGGGGGCGACAGCGCCGTGCCACCGCCGGGCCGGGCTGGTCCCGCTGGGACTGGGCAAAGCCTCACACACAACGCGGGTGCTGCTGCTGCCACAGCCCAGACATGCGGCAGGGCTCCAGCAGAGGCACTCGGGCCATCCAGAGGCGCAGCACCCGGGCTGCAGAACAGCTGCGAGGGGCTGCAGAACAGCTGTTTCCAGCTGTGCTCCACTCGGCCAGGGCTGTGGGTGACAAGGTGCGTCCTCACTTTTTCCTGTGCTTTCACAAAAGCATTGTATCCCCAAGCAAAAACATCGACATTGGCCACCAGCAAGTCAAAAGAACTGCGACCATAATGACTTTTTAAACATTTTTGCTGCTGCTGCTACGAACACAGATCAAGCATCCGACTCTCCTGATCCTGACCCGAACTGGCCACTGGGGCAAGAGGCAACCTTTGGCATGTGAGCAGGAGCTTTTCCACAGGGGCTGAGCTGCCGCATTTGCAGCGATCTGAAGCCCAGGTCTGCCCCGTGTCCCCGCTCGCCACACGAGCACGGCACAGCCCTGGCCACACACACGTGTGAAGCACACGACAAGGACTCTGACAGGAGCACGACCAAGATTTGCACCCTGTAACCCTAAAACATCGAGGAGATTTGGTAAAACGGGGTACAGGCAGATAAAGCAGCACTTCATAGCGTACAACAGAGATGCCCATTCACACTGACAGCTGTTACACATTGTCTTTGTTAACGAAGAAACAACAAAACCAACGTATGAAATCACTTTTTGGACCACGTTTTCCCTGTTGCTCCATTACTTCAAAGTGTTTTGTGAAACTATGGAGTGGTAACTGCTTTTGTACAGAAAATACAGTCAGTTGGTTTTGTGGTCCAAATAAACCATGCTCTTTTTTTGTTTTTTTTTCTCTCCTCATATCATGCATTGGGATGCAATCAGCTTCTTGTCAATCATTAGTCAAAAGAAACAAACACATTTTTTACAACAAAAAGCTTCTATAAGTAACATTTCTACAGCAATCATTAGCCAGAACTATTTAAAGCATTCCTAACATTTCCTTCTCTCTTCCTATCTGCTTTTCTAATGCAGGAATTTTCCAGTCTCTGTGACACCTCCCCATGCAATTATTTACAAGGAGATGGTCCTTGTGGAGAAGGACCTCAATTAAATTTGCAGTTGCTAAGGTACATTTGTAGATGCTGGCACTCACACTCAGACAGAACGAATGGAACTCATTGTGCAGCTCTGGGCTGGGCCAGCAATGTAATTAAAGTGCAAATAAACACAAAAACCAAGCCAATGGACCAAGCCAGGCAGGTCCATTTTTCACCGCCAGCGTTAAGAAGCATCACGACTCTGTAAGATTTGTCAGATCAAATAGGTCTAAGTCACAATCTATTTAAACATCTGTCTCCCTGAGAGGATTTAAGGGAGGTATACCGTGATATAGCCCTATTTCTTCAACTGGCTGAGTATCATTGGAAAAGTAAGGACACTTTTCCAGCCAATTTTTGTTTTCAACAGTGCTAACACCTGTGTTTTATACTATGATGCCCTTTACAGCATTTGAGCTCACTTCCCATGCAGCTACAACAGGCCACTCTTGATGAGGGAAACACAAGAAGTACCAGCTACTGTAGAAATGACATCTATCTACCTGGTAGGTTGCAAAAGCAGAGGCTCTGAAAACATTTACAAATAGCACATTTTCTCAAACATATGCAAGTGATCATTACCAGCTCAGATAAAAATACATACTTTGTGTTTGCTGGCATTCCGTGTTAGCCACTGACACGTTCAATTTTACAGCTAAGTCAGAGCCAAATGGCTGAACGAAAGAAAAAGGAAAAAAAGAGACATTTTTCAAACCACGTGAAACGAAACTGTCGCTCCAGCTCCAAGTGTTCACTGCTGATCACCACCTGCTGCCAGACAGACATGTATTTCTCTCCACAGTGTGTCCACAAAGTGCCCTGTAGCCTGACTTGTCAGAGAAGCTGCAGGAGGTGCAGGAAAATAAAGTGCCTCTTCTTCCAGGGCTGTGTGCAGCGTGACTCTGCATCCCCTGCACCACCCCTCTGGTCCCTCACCCTCCCAGCTGCCAACTATTTACAGCTATATTCCACCAGTCCATTTGCTTTCCATGCTGCAAGTACTCTCACTGATGAAAAACATATTTACAAGTAATTTTTACAGATACAATCAGTCACCTTAGAAAAGGCTGGCGAGACATTTAAAGCAGAAAATGTTTCACAAAGAGTAGCATTACCTGTACAGCAGGTGTTTCGAACAACTGCAGATCTGAAGTTACTAGATGCTGTCTTAATAACACTCCAAAGTAGCAGATGAGTGCTAAAATCCTGTTTTTTCAATGAAATTAACACAATGAGGACACCACAGCCATTACTGCCTCAGTGAACACACAGTTAGCCATCAACCCAGCCACCTCACCTTGCTCATTTACCCACATACACCTGAGTATATCCCCACCATTTAAATCTGTACCCTTGGTTTGCCACGTGAGATGGCTGCAGTGAGTGCCTGTTCACAGGAAAGTCTCCTGCTCTCCATGAAACCACAGTCCCTAATGCCAAACATGATGTTTGCAAAGCAGAAATCGCTGAAGCCGGGTAGGAAGGGTCTTTGCCTTTCACCTCCAGCACACTCTGTGCTGCCTGAGAGGGAAAGGCTGTGAGACTGTCTTTCTCTTATTGAAAAAGAGAGCTGGCATCCTTCTCAGAGTGTCTGGTGCTGTCTTTGGGCGGTGGCATGTGGGGTGTCACTGTCCCAGAGCTGTCTGCAGGCCCTGCAGGACTCAGGCGGGGAGCCGGGGCTCGATCTTCAGCGACAGCTCGTACAAGGTGTCCTCGTCGATGATGAGGGTCTTGTCCAGCAGGTAGTGAGTGACCTGGGGTGGGGAAACACAGAGGGATAGCCTGCATGGACCTGCCACTGAGGTCTCCCAGCTTTCTTTCCCTTTCAGCACATTTTGGATCCTGGGATGGCCCCATGTTGTTTTCTTGAGAAACCCAACACCTGCTTGGAATGCTGCTGGCATAAAGATGCACCCACAGCACTCTGAGAATTAATTAGGATTAATTCCTTTTAGGAATGGGCAAATCTTTGCCAGGTTACTCAGCCCAAGCTGCTCCTCTGCAGTCTAAGGCACTGACCAGCTTTGGTCACAGCTGCATCACTCACAAGAAGGACAAAGGGAAAAAGAATTGCAGGATGCCTCAGCAGCTGCTTGGGGCATCTCCTGACCTCATCCCAGGATCTCAGAGCAGGGAGAACATATCTCCCTCTGAACCCCTCACACCCTCAAAGGCTGCAATCCCCAGAGACCTTCTAAAGGAGCAAAAAACTTCTTTACAAGGCACCACACAAAGAGGTCCTGCAGGGTGAGGGTCTCACCGCCCTAAGGACCCCTGCATGTGTCCGTCTGTCCTCTCCTCCATGCATGGGAGCAGAATTCAGCAGCTTTAGCTTTCAGAGACAGCTGTACCTCACAGGTGATGCTGCCACAGCCTGGTTTGAGCAGCAGGCAGGAGCCTTACCTTCTGCTGGAGCTCGATGCGGTAGGAGGTCTGCTGGAACTGCCGTATTTCCCTGATGATGTGTGAGATCTGTCAAAAGAAACACATGGATCTAAGTTCAACCACAGTCAGACTTTAGCTAAGCCACACAAAGCAAGAATTCTGCACCAAATTATTCCACTTAGCTTGGGAGGAGGGAAGGGAAGGGTAGAGATCAACTCCCAACAGCTCCCCAGGACTTCACTTTGCCAAATCAAACATTTATTCCTCAGCCAGCCCCAAGTGAACCACTCTGCCTCTCCTCTGCCCATAATGAAACTGTTCTTTGCCTCGAGTGACTGCTGCAGAGTGCAGCCCTAAGATGGGCATTAAGCTGAGATTAGAGGAGAAATTTCCATGCCTCCCTCCGAGGAGCTGTTACAAAACAGCATTACATGGCAGTGGGAGAGACATCAACTTTAAAGTGCTTTTCAGATAGACCAGAGCACACTTCGAAAAGAACATTGCAATTACTGCTTCCTGGTGAATCACTGCATTCCTGTAATTCTGGCTATTTAAAAAAGCTTTTTCTTGCTCCTCCACTTCGGGCAGCTGCTTTTTGCTGTCCTTTCTGAGGAAGTAAACTGGGGACAAATTCAGGCTGGGAAAATGCCCTGCCTGCCAGAAGGTGGAGATAGAAGACTGGCTCCAGTAATTGCTCTCCAGTTTCTGCCTCTCCTGCACAGCACCAAAGCACCTTCTCCACAGGCAAATTCAGAGGAGTTACAACGAAATCAATAATTAACTCACACAATTAAACACCTGTTGGCAAAGCACGTAGGAAACTGAAAATTACCATTCTCATTTTGGAGAAATTGACAAGGCCTTCCTCAGTGAAGTTGGGTGTTCCTTCCTCAATAAATGCCAGGTCAGTCAGGTACATGCCCAGGTAGGGAACAGCAGGTGGGTTACAGCTGTAAACCAACAAATCAGCTTATTGGCCTGCAGCTACATTTGCAAAAGCATTTATTTCTACCTTGCACAAACTCTCAATCACCTTGCCCAGTTCTAATGAATGGGTTGCATCCCTTTCCAGGACAAACAGCTCCTCTGGCTCTGCTTGAGCTGTGTTTGCTCTGCCTGTGTTAAATTGAATGCATTCTGCCCAATATCTAATATTAATGGATTTTTTTTTAATGTACCATTAATTATTCTGGCTGTTCAGTTCTCAGCTTCTCTCAAGATCACTTGAGGCAGTTGTGCCACTTGATTCTGAAAAGCCTGCTTCCAATTACAAAACTCACAAAAATTCAGGTTTTTGTACAGCTGGAATCAGTTCTACACAAACTGTAGAACACTTGACATGGAATATGCTGGATACCAAAATGACAGAATGTCAAATGCAATCTGGCAAATCAATTAAAGAAAACAATATTCAAGGACTGCTGCACAAAAGAAGCAGGCTGTTTTCCAGCAGGCTGGGAGAACACAGGAGAAGAAACATCCCTTTTTCCTGTCTCTATGTTCCTCTCATAATTTCTTGTCAGAAACATAATTTGTTGTTATATGAATGGGTCTGTGACCTGACACAGGCTTAGTCCCAAGCCCTAAAATTCTTAACTAGAACAATCCTGCTTTTCATAAAAACTTTAATTTATAAAGCTGGTGTTACGCTTATTGGAAAACTTTATCAGTGGAAGTGAAACCCCAACAGGGAATGTTCACACAGAAAAATAGTTTAATTTGTTTCAGTAATTCTCTGGAGCTACTATGTTTACCCATCAGGGGTATTAAATCACAGCATATGCAGCAAAACAATAATGCCAGATAGAACCAACCTAGACTTCAAAAGGTTATTAGGCCAAAAAAATATATTTATTATTAAAGCTTAACCAAAGCCAATTAATCTTTAACATGAACTATCCACTGGTTATAACAAAACACAGTTGTATACTGTAGGGAGGCTTACTTTTTGAGCATTTCTCTCAGGTTTTTAAATCTCCCCTCAGATGACACGGTCTTCTGAAGCTTGTCCATGAGTGCTTTTGTCTAGGCAGAAAATGCATTACAATTGTCATGGCTGGTGCATGTAAATGACTGGAATTATATTCCATCAAAGGTGTAATTCACTTATCACCCCCATCCCATTTTCAAGAGTAGTACCACAGGCATCAGGAATTCAGCTTCACTGCAGTTCCTCCTGTCTTTGTGAAAATGGAGATTAGGCAGCATTACAGCTTCCCTAGGAGTGATGCACAGAACTGTATTTATGCTAATATTACCCTGCAAATGGAGTAAAACCCACACATTTATTACATTAATGGTCTGGAATTCAGTTTGCTGTGCACACACCGGATCCTACATGTTGCTGAGGATCCTCAGCTGCATTTACTGAAGTTGCTGGCAGGAAGGGGTGGTCACTGCCTTGGAGCTTGCACTGAGCTGATGTGGCCTCCAAGTTCCAGAGAAAAGCTGAGTATGTAAATGAGAACGTGTTCATGTCTTACAGAAATCCCTGTCAGTGGGCATCACCCGACCCTGGTTCCTTCCTAAGCGAAATAAATTTGATTTTCAGCCTTTTATGCTACTGGCTTGAGATTTGAGTGCAGAGAATGATGAGAAATTAATCCTATTTGAAACTGAATTTCCAATTAAGAGAGAGCTGTAGGCAGACGGAGTCACTTTCTTCTGTGTAGAAGGCTGATGAAAAAACCAGATTGCATTCCCAGTAGGTACCAGAGGACTGTGCCACAGCATCAGTCTGCTGTGGCTTTGGTTTCTTCTTTTTTAATTGAAAAGTTTAAAAATCAAACAAATCCTACCTATAAAACTTTTTGGAGGTAAACTCACTTATAACAGTTTGTATAGAAAGATTTTTTTACAGATTTTTAAATAGAAGAACATAGCACCAGCTCTGAGGCAGCTGAGAAAAAGCTGACTGGAGAAGGTGGTACAGTCAGAATGTGTTTTAATTCTATTTCTCTGAACCATTTAGATCACAGAACATAAAAGACTGGATTATCTTGATCCTGACAGGCCTTTTTTTCATGTGTATGTCTTGTTTTTGTGGCTGGCAGTCATTCTCACACTTTTTGCTGATATCCTCAGCAGCCAGGCAAGGGTTTAAGAGAGGTGATCACTGCACCTAAATTACAGCTCCTAAATGAAAAAGAAGACTTCTTATGAACAGTTTCTTTCTGGGTAGAAAAATTCAGGAATTTGAGGGGTTCTGACCTTCTTAAAGGCTTTCTGCACAGGCAGTTCCTATTTTAGGCACCTGACCAGACTTCAATCATAGCTTGTAACCACCCAGATGTGTCTATCAGAAAATACCCAAATTTAATTTACTTGAACATTTCAGTCGTTCAGGCCACATAGTCTCTGGCACCTGCCAATTACATTGAAAACATTCTGTTCCCACAGATTTAAAAAAAAAAAAAATTACATACAGAAGTCCTGGACAGGAAATGCCAGTCCCACGTGGTGAAAAAGCAGAAATATTCACAGGAGGGGTCCTGTCTCAACCCATGGGCATGGCAGGAATGGAATCTAGAACTGCCTCCTCTTGCAATGTGTCTGCAAGGGTTAGGCTGCTGTCAGGGCATTTTATGAGTTTTCTGGGTGAAAGCCTGCTGAGGTTTTCTTCCCAGGAGAAGCTCATTTTTCTCTGCACAGATTTCTGTATACATATCTCTGGGCTGTGTGTTCAAGGACACAGATGCATTCTTCTGTCCTGTCTCCCAATATGGGGAGATGTGGTTTTCTTCCTCTTCACCTATGATATACAGAACTGTTATCTCTCTGATTTTGTAAACATTTCTGGCATTCTTGTACTGACCATGATGGAGGGAAGCATGTTACCTCGGCACCTGGGCACATACAGCCCAAAATCCTCCTGATCAATGGAGTAATTTTAATAAATCATATCAAACCTTCTGATATTGGAGTCAAAGAGTCCTGATTCACCATCGGGAAGCAACAATATTAGGCACAGTGTGCACTAGGCAGCCTGGTTCTAAGTGTCTTATCAAAGCCTCAGGAATTTCTCAAGGCTACTGAAACATAAATTGTGCTAAATTAAGAAAGAAGAGGCTGAGAAACCAAATACCAAGACCGCAAGAACTGGACAACAGAGGGCTGAGAAGAACCTGGACTGTGACCAATCACACACTCTGTAGAAATGCAGGCAGAATGAGTGAACAAGAAGACAAAGGCACCAATCAAGGAGTGTGTACCTACTGTGTGCAGCAGTTTGCAGAACCTATAAATATGTGTGTGATGAAAACAATAAACTTCTGCTTGACCTCATTGATCAGGAGTCCTGTGTCACAGCCATTTTATAAGTTTCTTAGTTGGAAACTTGCTGGACATTTCTCCTTCCATGGGAAAACTGACTTCTCTGCAGATTTCTGTAAAAACAAACCTGTGTCTGTGTGTGGACTCAAGGACAACAGATGCATTCCTTTGCCTGTCTCCTGATACAGGAGATGTAGTTTTCTCTTTCTAGCTATGATGTAGAGGTTGTAATCTCTCTGACTTTGTAAGCACTGGGGAGTCTTGCTCTGAACATGAAGGAAAGAACATGTAACTCTGAACGTGGGCACCTGAGCCCTAAAACCTTCTGAGTAATGGAGTCATTCTAATAAATCATATCAGCCTTCTGATACTGGAGTCAAGGAGCCTCATTCAGCACCCAGCACAAGAACCCAGTGAAATCAATGGCTTTCCAGGCTCCAGAGCCTTTTAAAACAACAGTCCTGGATTCCCCCCAGCCTGCCGTGGCCGTGTCCCTCTCACCTGCTTGGACACCTTGGCCCAGGTTTTCTTGAGCCTGTAGATGGCACTTCTGTTGAGGGCCGAGGTGATCTCCAGCACGCCGTTGTAGTTGTGCAGGCAGCGGCAGATGTCGGCCACCGCCACCCACTTCTCGATGGCGCTGGCCCGCGAGGGCACGTCGGCATAGCTCATGATCTGCGAGGCCACCAGGTTGCTCATCTGGCCACGGAGAGAGGCAGGGGCTCAGGGAGTTGAAGCACAATCCCTTCTGACGTGTCGTGAATGAATGGGCAAGGCATGGAGACCTCCCAGCTACGCGTGACAGAAATGATGGCTCTTGGAACACAAACCCTGTGAGGAGCCCCTGAGGGAGCTGGGGGTGCTCAGCCTGGAGAAAAGGAGACTCAGGGGTGCCCTCAGCACTCTCTGCAACCCCTGAAAGGTGCCTGTGCCCAGCTGGGCTTGGGCTCTGTCTGCAGCAGCTCTGACAGAACCAGAGCTCACAGCCTCCAGCTGCACCCAGGGAAATTTAGGTTGGACATTAGGAAAAGTTTTAGAAAAAGAGTGATAAAGTTCTGATGCTCTGCCCAGGGAGTTGGTGCAGTCACCATCCCTGGGTGTGTTTAACAAAGCCTGGATGTGGCACTGGGTGCCAGGGTTTAGTTGAGGTGTTGGGGCTGGGTTGGACTCGATGATCTTGGAGGTCTCTTCCAGCCTTGCAATTCTGTGAATTCCATGATTCTGTGATTCATAAACCCAGGGAAAGGACATTGGAAACAGCTTGAGGCAGGTGGAGGGGATAGAGACAGGAAAGAAGGGCCAGGTATGCAATGGGAAGGTCTCCAAGTCATCAGTGATAAACCTGATTGGGAATTCATTTCAGTAAAATTCAACAAAAATGATAAAGGAGTAAGACATGCATAGGGATGCAAAGGCATTAAACAGATTTGGTGTTATATTTCTCTGGAGAAATGCAGTTTCTTCAGTAAGCTGAAAGGCACTGTGCAACAGTTTAAAATGTTCTACTCTCTTATATGGCCAATGAATTGCTGAGTACCAATTACTGGAAACAAGAATCTTCATCTGCTTTGAGTTAAATGGTTAATTACAAAGAGGCTGCAGAATTCAGTCACTAACAGATAACACATCACATCACATTGCAACAAAACCCAGTATTCCTGTTCCAGAGGTCAGACAGTCCATGGGGTTCCTAGAAAGCAAGTCTGTATTTGGGAGTACTTACATCATTAAAATGTTGACTGGTTTTCATAATAAAGGGCGTTCTCTCATTTTTATCCACTTTCATCCAGCCCTGCCCAAGGAACTCTCTAGACATTGATGGGAGAGAAAAAATCAAACAAAATCTTCACAAACACAGCACAGAGTCTGTCTGTAACCACAGCCTAAGCAGATTTCAAGGATACCTCAATTTGCTGGAAGCTAATAACACAGCTTTACACTAATTCCAGTGTCTCCCGATACCATTTTTAATGCTGTCTGAAATGGTAAATAGTGTAAAGAAGATTGGTTTTTTCTCTTAATCCCCTCTCCCCCATCACCTCCTCCTAATTTCCAGCACTGTGACCCTGTTTACAGCACAGCTATGTGTATGTGTGCAAACCCTTTGTCAGGGACAGAGCTGGGGGTGCAGTGGCCACCCCAGCCCGGTGGCCACTGTCCCCACAAGGGACACTCTGTGGCAGGACTGTCCTCCTCCTCTCTACCACAGACACCTGGTGCAGATATGGAGATAACCCAGGGGCTGGAAGGCCCAAAGGGGTCATCTCTGGAGCCAAAAGGGCTCAAGTCCCAGATAGGAATCGACATCTCAGTCTGGAGAGCAGATGTGGGAAGAGATAAAGAAATATTCTTGATTGTTTTACAAACTGTAAAAGACACACGAGTTACCACAGAGGCAGAACCCTCCTACACCCTGAAAGTGTTCAAGACTTCTCCCTGGAGTTTGGACACAGAGTCTGCTGTCACTTCCCTGGGGATCTGGGGAAAGGATCTCAACGAGTGCCCCACCAACAACTGGATGGTAAGATACAGTGAATCCTAAATTACATTATTTCATCTCTAGCTGTGACATTAACAGGTACCTTTAACCTCAGATTGTACATATCTAGTACTAATTTTCATTTTGTCCTTATTCCTGTGTAGTATTAGTTTATTTTAAACCTTATGTCTGTTAGTTTTGTGTCTATTAAGTAAATAATCGGTTCTCTAATAGAACAAATCAGCCATTATTAAAGAACTTGTGAATAAGAGTGGGTTTTGGGGTGCTGCTGGCTGCTGCCAGAGTCCTGACCAAAGGGCAGGGACTCCTCCAAGCCCCAGGAGCACCCCAGGCACACTCACTCGTAGGGGATGCTGCGGAACACGACGTGGTCCAGCAGGGTGATCTGCTCCGCCAGCTCCATGGCCGACAGCGTCTCGAAGCACTCGGGCTTGGGGCAGTCTGGCTGCAAAGGCAAGGCAACACTGAGCAGGGGCTCTCTCTGCGTGCCCAGCTGCTGGGAAACCTCAGCGTGGGGCTGTAATTAACTTTGGGATAACGGGAAATAAGGATTAATAGCAATGACAGGCAACACAAACACCCGGCTGGGAACTCATGGAACAGGCACACACCAGCTCAGGGGTTCATTAAACTCTGCATGTTCTGCACTTATAATTTCATATATTATAGTATCTTCTCCTTTCTTTTTTACTGATTGAGATTTGTATAAGAATCTTGAGATTTTATACAAATACTACAGTTTTGACGCGTTCATTTTTGGTAATTCTACAATTTTGACGCATTCATTTTTAATATGGGCTCCAAAATTTTACAATCTCTAAACTGAAATGGACATTCCTGGTATGAAGGAACATTACATCTGTTCAGAAATACTTTATAAGTTGCAGTTGTGTTACATTCTGTTGACTCAAACACACAACATTTCTATAGAAGTATTCATGTTTAACTCTCAAGATGAACTTACCATCTGAATGATGTCCTCTATTTTCAAATGGTTATCGTCTTGATCATCCTGAGAAAGAGTCCTGAAAAATAAAGTAGCAGAACATCCTATATAAGTATAATTGACCAGGGTTATGATGAAACCTTATCATAGATCAGCAAAATGGTTTATCTAAAATAAATCATAGTAAATCTGAAATTGAAGAGGTAAAGAAAAAAAAATCTTTAACCTAAAAAGTAATTTCTTGCTTTAAGTGAAAGTGTATAAGCTGTTACAATATCAGAGACATGTAAAGTAAAATATTTCCATGGAGGTTTAACATCTCTCAGCTAATAAATCCTGGAAATTGTCCTGTTCATTGTCCCTCACTGAGCTCAGTGTGTGGAAATGGACAGCAAACTCCAGCTTTTAATTGTAACAAAGACACTATTTCCTTTTAGTAATAAAAGTGTTAGTGAGTGTTTCCAATTCTGCTACAGAAAACCTGTGAGTATTATGGTTATTTTAGAGTAATGGGTCAAAAATTAACTAGGCAAAAGTAAGCATTGATCAAACACCATCTGATGTAGCATATTGGCACATAACTACAAGATCTTACACATCATTACAGGATCATGTGGGAATTACAGACACAAAGAAACCCCAACATTGGATTTATGTAATACAGGAGTGAGATGATTGAGGAGGAAGAACATAGGTCAGAATGTAGAAGGCTGTCTGAAATGACAACAGGCTGCCCAGCAGTCACCCTGCAGGTTCAGTTTAACCCAAACTGTTCAGTTTAACCCGAACTGAGCCAGGGGAGGTTTGGTTTCACAGCAGGGTGAAGGCACAGGCACAGCTGGGTCAGGCTCAGCTGAACTCCCAGCACAGCTCAGGTGACCACCCCAAAGTCCTGCTGGTGACCAGAGCACAGCCACAGGAGCCCCCAGACCCTGCAAGCACCAGGGAAAGGGGAGAGCATCCCTTGGCCTGCAGACCTCAGCTCTGAGTGTGAGACATGCACTCGTCCCAGGGGGTGTGCAGGAAGTTTTGACAACTATTGTTCCTTCCTGACAGTGAATCAGGACTTTCTGACTCCAATATCAAAAGGTTTGATATGATTTATTAAAAGTACTCCATTGATCAGAAGGAATTTGGGCTGTATGTGCCCAGGTACTGAGCTGACACGTTTTCTTCTTCATGCTCAGTACAAGAATGCTCAGAATTCAATGATAACAATTGTTCACATCATTGGTTGAGAGAGAGAAAAGGCTCCCACCCCCCATGTGGGACACAGGGCAGCCAAACACCACCTGTGTCCTTGAA
>VWZP01010978.1:27260-41871 GCA_013396995.1 Dicaeum eximium | reverse complement strand
GGGAATGGGGCCGGGATCGGGAATGGGGCTGGAATTGGGAATGGGGCTGGGATCGGGAATGGGGCTGGGATTGGGAATGGGGCCGGGATCGGGAATGTCACCTGCAGGAAGGGGTGCTGGAATTTGTGCTCCTCCGTCCCATGGCAGCCGGGAGCGCTGAAGTTGTCGGCCCACCTGGGAGGGGTCAGGGCAGGGATCGGGATCGGGATCATCCCCAAATCCCGCAATCCCGCTCCGGGCTGTGCTCCGGGACAGCAGCGCCCTCAGGAGACACTTCCGGGGCCGGGATGTCCCCAGGGAAGGTGACACCGCTGGGGCTGTCCCGGCCTGAGCAGATCCTGGCTGGGATCCCGGGATTGAGCGACAGCCGGGAAGGGGACACCGGGAATGCGACACCGCATGTCCCAAAAATCCGCATCGGGGATCCCAGGATTGAGCGACAGGCGGGAAGGGGACACCAGGAATGGGACACCGGGAATGGAACACCACATGTCCCAAAATCCTGATCTGAGATCCCGGGATTGAATGACAGCCGGGAATGGGACACCGGGAATGGGACAATCCTTGTCCCAAAAATCCAGATGTGGGATTGAGTGGCACTGGGAATGGGACACCAGGATTGGGACACCGGGAACGGGACACCAGGAACGGGACACCCCCCGTCCCCAAAACTCCGGATCCTGAGGGACACCAGATCCATAAAAACTGCTGGATCCCAGGCTGGGATGCCCCAGCCCCAATCTGGGGTAAATCCGCCTTTTTTGGGTGCTCCAACCACCCTTTGGATAAAGCAGGACCCTTTGGATGCGCATTTCCCGATCCCATGGACCCCAGGTGTCCCCCAGCCCCCCCCAGATCCAGCCGGGAATGTCCCCAGCCCCCCGCGGGACCCCTCCCATCCCGGTTTTCCGCCAATCCCGGAGGATTCGGGGCTGACTCATTCCCGGGGTGTCGCAAGAGGCTTTTTTGGGACCTCACGTGTCCCCTCCGAGCCCTGCGCCTCAGTTTCCCCTTCCGGGGCTCCCGGGCTCCATCGGGATCGGCTGGGATCCCGCTGGGATCCACGTGGGATGAGCCGGCCCGGCAGCTCCGCCCTGCCCGGGAAGATTTTTGGGATCGCGGCGGGCTGGGAATGACGTCACCCCAGCGCTTCCCGGGATTTTGGGGTGCGGGAGGAGCCGCACGGGGACCTTGGGGGGGGGTTGGGGGGAATCCCAAATTCCTTCTCCAGCCCCAGGAGGAGCCGGATCCCCCCCAAAAGGATCCCCCCCAAAATCCCTACGGGGTGGGGACACCGAGGTGACCCCAAATCCCTGGGGGGAGACACCGGGGGACACCGGGGGGACACCGAGGGGTGCCGGGGGATTTTGGGGGGACTCACTTGGCCGCCAGGGTGTTGATGGAGCCCGTGAGGAGCATGAGCGCGGCCAGGCCCAGCTGGTACCGGGTCCACGCNGGGGGGGGGTTGGGGGGAATCCCAAATTCCTTCTCCAGCCCCAGGAGGAGCCGGATCCCCCCCAAAAGGATCCCCCCCAAAATCCCTACGGGGTGGGGACACCGAGGTGACCCCAAATCCCTGGGGGGAGACACCGGGGGACACCGGGGGGACACCGAGGGGTGCCGGGGGATTTTGGGGGGACTCACTTGGCCGCCAGGGTGTTGATGGAGCCCGTGAGGAGCATGAGCGCGGCCAGGCCCAGCTGGTACCGGGTCCACGCCATGGCCCCCCCCAAAGCCCGGCTGGGACACGCCCCCGGACACGCCCCCAACGGGGCCACGCCCACCGAGCCCGCCCCATCAGCCAAATGAGGGGTACAGCCCCCACTGGCCACGCCCCCAAATGGGAAAGACACGCCCTTGGCTCGTCTGGCCACGCCCACAGAGCAGTGGGAGGGAAGATGTGTGGAGCCACGCCCCCTTGTTTGCATGGACACGCCCCCACCCTCCGGTGCTGCTGGTCCCGGGAATTCTGTCCTGGGAATTCTGTCCCGGGGATTCTGTCCTGGGATTCTGTCCTGGGGATTCGGTCCCAGAATTCTGTCCCGGGATTCTGTCCCGGGAATTCTATCCCGGGGATTTTGTCCTGGGAATTCTGTCCTTGGAATTCTGTCCTGGGTTTGTGTCCCGGGATTCTGTCCTGGGAATTCTGTCCCGGGGATTCCGTGCCCGGGAATTCTGTCCCGGGAATTCTGTCCTGGGGATTCTATCCCGGGGATTCTGTCCTGGGAATTCTGCCCCAGGAATTCTGTCCCGGGATTCTGTCCAGGGAATTCTGTCCCGAGAATTCTGTTCTGGGAATTCTGTCCTGGGAATTCTGTCCCAGGAATTCTGTGCCCGGGATTATTTCCCGGGAATTCTGTGCCCGGGATTCTGTCCTGGGAATTCTGTCCCAGGAATCTGTCCCGGTCATTCCCATCCCGGCCATTCCCATCCCGGTCATTCCCGTCCCGGTCATTCCCGTCCCGGTCATTCCTGTCGCGGCGCCACCGTCCCCTTGTCGCGCGTCCCCCGCGCGTGTCCCCGCGGGCCCGGCAGGTGGCGCTGGCGGAGCGGGGCCGGGATCGCCGGGATCCGTTCCCGGAATTCGGGACCCGCAGGGGCTGCGCGGGATAAACCTGGGATAAACCTGGCCGGGATAAACCTGGGATAAACCTGGCTGGGATAAACCTGGCCGGGATAAACCTGGGATAAACCTGGCTGGGATAAACCTGCTCAGGACAAACCCGGGATAAACCTTCCTGGGATAAACCTGGAATAAACCTGGCAGGGATAAACCTGGCTGGGATAAACCTGGCCGGGATAAACCTGGCCGGGATAAACCTGGGATAAACCTGTCAGAGATAAACCTGTCTGGGATAAACCTGCCTGAGATAAAAATGTCTGGGATAAATTTGTCTGGTTAAACCTGACCAGGTAAACCCAGGATAAACCTGGCCGGGATAAACCTGGGATAAACCTGTCAGAGATAAACCTGTCTGGGATAAACCCGGGATAAACATGGCATAAACCTGTCTGGGATAAACCTGCCTGAGATAAAAATGTCTGGGATAAATTTGTCTGGTTAAACCTGACCAGGTAAACCCAGGATAAACCTGCCCGGGATAATCCCAGGATAAACCTGCCCGGGATAATCCCAGGCGGAGGCTCCATCCCCCAGTTCCCCCCTGGGCCTTCCCCACAGCCAGTGAGGAATTGGTTTCCCATCCCTTTTCCAGCCCTTTTCCATCCCTTTCCCATCCCTTTCCAGCCATTTTCCAACCCTTTTCCATCCTTTTTTCATCCCGTTTCCATCCCTTTCCCAGCCCTTTTCCAGCGGCCGTGACCGTTGAAGGACACCGGGAGGAGGGGGGAGAGTGAGTGAAATTCCCAATCCAAGGGCTCGGCCAAGGCCGGGATTGGGATGGGATTAACCCTTCCCATGGCTGTGGCTGGGGAAATTCCCAACCCAAGTGTTTTTCCAAGGCTGGGATTGGGATGGGATTAACCCTTCCCATGGCTGGGGGTGTTGGGCAGACTGGGGAGGGGGGAAATCATCTGGGGAAGGTGGGGGGGACAGAAATGTGACCCTGGAGGGGACAAGAGTGTGGCCTTAGGTGGGGGGACACCAAAATGTCACCCTGGGGGGGATAGAAATGTGGCCTGGAAGGGACAGAAATGTGGCACTGGGGGACAGGAATGGGATGAGGGGACCCGAATATGGCCCTGAGGGACCCAAATGTGGCCCTGGAGGGGACAGAAATGCGGCCTTGGATGGGGATGGGGTGAGGAGGGACAGAAATGTGACCTTGGAGGGGACCAAAAGGTGGACCTGGTGGGGCCTCAAACGTGGCCCTGGAGAGGGACCCAAATGTGGCACTGGGGGACAGAAATGTGGCAGTGGGGGACAGAAATGTGGCACTGGGGAGGGACCTAAATGTGGCCCTTGAGGGAACCCAAATGTGGCCCTGGGGAGGGAAAGGAATGTGACCTTGGAGGAGACTCAAATGTGACCCTGGAGGGGACAGAAATGTGTCCTTGGATGGGAATGGGATGAAGGGACCCAAAAATGTGGCCCTGGNTGGGATTAACCCTTCCCATGGCTGGGGGTGTTGGGCAGACTGGGGAGGGGGGAAATCATCTGGGGAAGGTGGGGGGGACAGAAATGTGACCTTGGAGGGACCCAAATGCGACCTTGGAGGGGACTCAAATGTGACCCTTGTGGGGACAGAAATGTGGCACTGGGGGACCCAAATGTGGCACTGGAGGGGACAGAAAATATGTCCTTGGATGGGAATGGGATGAAGTGACCCAAAAATGTGGCCCTGGGAAGGGATGTGACAGAGGGGACTCAAATGTGACACTGGGAAGGGACAGAAATGTGGCCCTGAGGGACCCGAATGTGGCCTTGGAGGGGACCAAAAGGTGGACCTGGTGGGGCCTCAAACATGGCCTTGGAGAGGGACCCAAATGTGGCACTGGGGGACAGAAATGTGGCACTGGGGAGGGACCCAAATGTGACCCTGGAGGGGACTCAAATGTGACCCTGGAGGGGACAGAAATGTGTCTTTGGATGGGAATGGGATGAAGGGACCCAAAAATGTGGCCCTGGGAAGGGATGTGACAGAGGGGACTCAAATGTGACACTGGGAAGGGACAGAAATGTGACCCTGGAGGGGACAGAAATATGGCCCTGGACAGGGATGTGACAGAAGGGACTCAAATGTGGCCATGGGGGACCCAAAGGTGGCCTGGGAGGGACAGGAATGTGACCCTGGAGGGGGATGGGGCACCGTTCCCATTCCCGGTGATCCCATTCCCGGTGATCCTGTTCCCCGTGATCCTGTTCTTGATCCTGTTCCTGGTGTTCCCATTCCTGGTGACCCCATTCCCGGTGATCCCATTCCCGGTGATCCTGTTCCCCGTGATCCTGTTCTTGATCCTGTTCCTGGTGTTCCCATTCCTGGTGACNGGGAAGGGACAGAAATGTGACCCTGGAGGGGACAGAAATATGGCCCTGGACAGGGATGTGACAGAAGGGACTCAAATGTGGCCATGGGGGACCCAAAGGTGGCCTGGGAGGGACAGGAATGTGACCCTGGAGGGGGATGGGGCACCGTTCCCATTCCCGGTGATCCCATTCCCGGTGATCCTGTTCCCCGTGATCCTGTTCTTGATCCTGTTCCTGGTGTTCCCATTCCTGGTGACCCCATTCCCGGTGATCCCATTCCCACTGATCCCATTCCCCATGATCCCAACCCCAGTGATCCCGTTCCTGGTAATCCCATTGCTGGTGATCCCGTTCCTGCTGATCCCATTCTTGGTGATCCTATTCCCAGTGTTCCCATTCCCAGTGATCCCGTTCCTGGTAATCCTGTTCCCCATGATCCCATTCCCAGTGATTCCATTCCCATTGATCCCATTCCCATTGATCCCATTCCCACTGATCCCATTCCTGGTGATCTCATTCCCCGTGATCCCATTCCCAGTGATCCCATTCCCATTGATCCCATTCCCATTGATCCCATTCCTGGTGATCCCATTCCCAGTGATCCCATTCCCGGTGATCCCATTCTCAGCAATCCCATTCCCAGCATCCCGAGCTGATCCTGCTCCCCCGTGGGATCCAACGGGAGAAGGGGAAGGCAGCGGGGTGTGGTCACCTCCTGTCCCTCCCCGTCCCCTCCTTGTCCCTCCATCCATGGATACACCGGGAATCTGCAGCCATGGGGGCATCCGGAGCCTCGGGATCAGGCCGGGACCTGGGAATGTCCCTGTCCCACCCCAGTTATCCCAAATCTCAGCACCCGGAGGCATCGAGGCCACCTTTGGGGTGGGATGTGGAAAACAAGGATAACAAATCCAGGATTCCCCTTCCCAGCTTCCATCATCTCCTGGAGGTTTTTATTCCCTCGTTGAAGGAAAATTTGAATATTTAATAAGGAATTTCTAAAAAAAAAAGAAATTAAAATTCTTAATTACCAAAAATTCCTTTGGATCCCAAATCAGCTCCATTTTTCCTTTCGGGTTTTTTCCCCCCAATAATCCCTGGATTTCCCCCATTTTTCCTTGTTTCCCTCCCGTTCCTGGAATTGGGATGAACCCTGGGATGAGCTTCCCCCCATGGCTGCCCAACACCAGGCAGGAATTTTAAGCCTGGAATTTTAATTTTAAGGAATTTTACAATGGATTGTAAATATTTGGGATACGGCGACAGGGAAAATTCGAACGCTTTAAGAGGGGGAAAAATGGCTCAGGATTCCTGAATCCCTCTGGAATCTGCCTGGAGGCTCCACTGATTCCCTGGAGCTCCCAGAGCAGCCCCTGTGGATCCCTCTGGATCCCTCGGGAATGCTTTGTGTGCCCAAATGCTGGAGGGGGCTGAGATTTGTGTCCCGGCCCTGGGAAAATCCCAGCCCCATCCTCTTCTCCATCGGGAATTTAGGCCTGGAAAGTAGGGCGGGATTAAAGGATGGATGGATGGATGGATGGATGGATGATGGATGGATGGATGGATGGATGGATGGATGGATGGATGGATGGATGATGGATGGATGGATGGATGGATGATGGATGGATGGANATGGATGGATGGATGGATGGATGGATGGATGGATGGATGGATGATGGATGGATGGATCCATGGGTGCCCCTCCAGCAGAATTCCAGGAGCAGAAAGAAAGGAGGGCCCTGGAGCTGCTCTGGATCCAGGCTGGGAGAGCTGGGAATGCCCACCTGGAAAAGAGAAGCATCCAGGGAATCCTTGGAGGCCCTTCCCGAGCCTGAAGGGCCCCAGGAGAGCTGGAGAGAGACTTGGGATAGGGCTGGAGGAGCAGGACAAGAGGGAAGGGACCTTAAATCCCATCCCATTCCAACCCCGACCCTTCCCTCCGTCCATCCCAGCCTGCTCCAAGCCCCATCCAGCCTGGCCGTGGTCCGGGAGTCCCTTTTCCCGAAGAATGCCGAATCCCTGGATGAACTCCCAGCCCCATCCTCTCCTCGCCTCCTCTCCCTCATCCTGGGAAAGGCCAGGAGCGGGATAGAGCCTTCTCCAACGAAAATCCAGGGTTTCCCAGTCCCTGCAGAGCAGAACCAGCACCGTGGGGGGATCCTGGAGGATCCTGATCCTCCTTTCCCAGCTCCCGAGGGAAGAAGCCAAGGTGTGGGCACAGAGGTCCTCCTTTCCCAGATCTCGAGGGAACAATCCCCCCAAGGATCCAAGGGATCGAGATCCTCCTTTCCCAGATCTCGAGGGAACAATCCCCCCAGGGATCCAAGGGATCAGTATCCTCCTTTCCCAGATCCTGAGGGAAGAAGCCAAGGTCCCGGGGATCCAGATCCTCCTTTCCCAGCTCCCAAGGGAAGAATCCCCCCAAGGACCCAGAGGATCCTGATCCTCCTCTCCCAGCCTTGCTTCCCCTCCCAGATCCCAAAAGAAGGAGCTGAGATCCCACAGGATCAGGATCCTCCTTTCCCAGATCAAGGGAAGGAGCTGAGGTCCTGGGGATCCAGATCCTCCTTTCCCAGATCCCAAGGGAAGAATCCCCCCAAGGACCCAGAGGGTCAGGATCCTCCTTTCCCAGATCCCAAGGGAAGGAACCAAGGTCCTGGGGACCCAGATCCTCCTTTCCCAGATCCCGAGGGAAGGAGCCGAGGTCCCAGGGATGGAGATCCTCCTCTTCCAGATCCCAAAGGAAGAATCCCCCCAAGGATCCAGGGGATCGGGATCCTCCTCTCCCAGCCTTGCTTCCCCCCCAGATCCCAAGAGAAGGAGCTGAGATCAGGATCCTCCTTTCCAGATCCCAAGGGAAGGAGCCGAGGTCCCAGGGATTGAGATCCTCTTTTCCCAGATCCCGAGGGAATTACTGGAGGCAAAGCCAAGATCCCAGGGGATCCCAGGGGATCCCCCTTCCCAGCCCTTCCTCCCTCTCCATATCCCTCGGGAAGATCCCAGACGCTCCCGAGTTTCCAACAATCCTTTATTTCTCTCTCCAAGGAATCGAACCCCGCGGGGAAAAAAATCGGCTTTGGCATGAGAACCAGGGAACCCTTCCCGGCGGGAATCAGGCGCCCTCGGATGAGGAAGATGCAGGAATTCCTCCCTGGAATTGTCAGGAATTGTCCCCCCCTCCAAGCCTTGCCTCCGACAGATATTTCTGGAATTCCATGGATAGCGCCGCTCCTAATAAATGATCCTCCGGAATCTCACACGTGTACAGCTCGAGGATCAGAAATCCACGGATTTTCCCTTCTCTGGAAAGGTGACAAAACATCCCCCAAGTCCCCCCCTGCCACCCCCAGGGCCCCAGGAGGGTCCCCCCTGTGTCCCCTCCCTGTCCCCTCGAGGGGGTTTTGGGTGCTGGGAGGGGAAAATTCCCGTCCCGGAAGGGTGGGAATGGGAAAGGAGGGAAACTTTCCTTCCCAGTTGGGGTGGTGGTGACAGAGGTGACGCCCGGGGTATCCCAGGGAATTCTGGGAGTATCCCATGGGTGAGGGTGGTGGCAGGAAGGGGTGTGGAGGAAAGGATGGAGAAGAGAGTTGTAATATCCCGGATTTCCCCCCCAAAATAGGGAAAGATTCCATCCCCTGGAGTCCTGGTGAGGATGGAAATGGGGATCCCGGGGGGATAATTGTCCACAAAAATTCCTTCCCGAGGGAAAAAATTCCATTCCCAGAGTCTCAGTGAGGGTGGAGATGGGGATCCAAGGGGGAAATATCCCAGAAAAAAAAAAAAACTCCCTGAGGGGAAAAATTCCATCCCTGGAGCCTTGGAGAGGATGGAGATGGGAATTCCATGGGAAAATGTCCTGAATTTCCCCTAAAATACCTTCCCAGGAGGAACAACTCCATCCCCAGAGCTTTGGAGAGAACAGAAATGGGGATTCCATGGGAAAACATCCCAGATTATCCCCGAAACACCACTCTGAGGGAAATAATTCCACCCCCAGAGCCTTGGGGAGGATGGAGATGGGGATTCCATGGGAAAATATCCCAAATTTTCCCCAAAATACCTTCCCAGGAGGAACAACTCCATCCCTGGAGCCTTGGAGAGGATGGAGATGGGGATCCCATAGGAAAATATCCTGAATTTTCCCCAAAATACTTTTCCAGGAGGAGCAACTCCATCCCTGGAGCCTTGGGGAGGATGGAGATGGGGATTCCATGGGAAAAGATCCCAGATCATCCCTGAAACACCACACGGAGGGAAATAATTCCACCCCTGGAGCCTTGGGTAGGATGGAGACGGGCGATCCCAGGGGATCAGACCCCAAACTGTCCCCAAAACCCCTTCCCGAGGGGAACAATTCCAGCCCCTCAGCACGGACGGACACGGAAATCCTGTGGGATCAATCAGGCTCCCATGGATGATTCCCGCTCAATCCCGAGGACTCCCAGCTCTGCCCCCCTACAAAGGGTTAAACCAGCCCCAAATCCCAGGGTTTGGAGCAGCCTACGTGACTCCCGGCTGCTTTTCCGGGCGGCTGATGTGGAAAAGCTCCGGCTAAGCCCCTCTTAGCCTGATTTCCGTGGCCATGGGGTCCCTCCGCGCTTCCCAGGGAATTCCCGAGGATCCGGAGCGGTGGAGAGGGCAAGACTGGCTGCTCACAGTGGGAGGTGCCCCCCGCCAAATCCCGCCGGATTCCGAGGCTCTCCCGCTCTCCCAAGTTTCACATTTTCAAGGAGTGGGTGGGGTTTTTTTGTTTGGTTTTTCTTTTTTTTGTGTGTGTGTGTGTGAAATTAAAATCCAAGAGGTTATAAATTAAAATCCATTCCGCAGCCAACCGGGACGGCCTCGCTCCGGTGTCATTCCAGAGTCTGGAGCGGCTTCCACCCGCTCCGGGATGGCTCCGGGTTAGGGCGGGGGCGCGAAGGGGCTACACGGAGCTGCGGCGCTTGGCGAACCCCGGGAACGCCGCCAGGCTCTGGAGCCCGGTGGACACGGAGCTGATGGCGGAACGCCGGGACCGGCAGAAGCACCGGTGCTCCGGAGTCTCGGGACAGCGGGCGGGCGAGGAGTGGCTGCGCTCCACGCCCGTGTCCGAGCTGGACAAATCCCTGGGAATGATCATGGGGATGGAATACTGCAGCTTCTCGCGGCTCTTGTACCACAGGCACGAGCACACGGACTGGAAGTGCAGCACCTCGGCGTAGACGTTCCGGAAGCCGCTCTCGGCCGGGGCCACCGAGGAGGCCTCGGGGACGGTGGCCACGGCGCCGGAGCCGGTGGCCCGGCTGAGCAGCGCCCGCTGCTCGGCGTCGCGGCGCTCGTCCTCGGCGTTCATGGTCATGAAGCGCAGCACCACCAGGTTGAGGAAGGCGCCGATGACCGTCAGCCCCGTGAGGATGTAGACGAAGCTGAAGGCCACGTACTCCGGCTGCGTCTGCAGCGCCCGGTCCTTCTGCAGCGCCACGTAGTCGCCGAAGCCGATGGTGGTCAGCGTGATGAAGCAGTAGTAGTAGGCCTGGAAGAAGCTCCAGTTCTCGTAGTGCGAGAAGGCGGCGGCGCCCACGCAGAGCGTGCTGACGCAGGAGAAGAAGCCGATGGTCACCATGTTGGCCATGGACACCTCCGGCCGCCGCATGCCCAGGCGCTTCTTGAGGCGGCGCAGCAGCGAGCGCACCAAGGTGTTGATGCGCTCGCCCAGGCTCTGGAACATCACCAGGGTCAGCGGGATGCCCAGCAGCGCGTAGAGCATGCAGAAAACCTTCCCGCCGTCCGTGCTGGGCGCCGCGTGTCCGTAGCCTGGTGGGGAGGAGAAAGGGAGAGCGGGCTGGGATCAGCGATCCCGGTGGGAATGGGTCGGTTGGAAGAACACGGGACGGGTGCGGGAATCTCAAAATGGATGGGTGGGAAGGGAGATTAGGGCTCATTCCAAGCCCGACGCCTCCCGCTGTCCCAGAGTGCTCCGGCCTGGCCTTGGATATTCCCAGGGATCCAGGGGCAGTCACAGTTTCTCTGGGAATTCCAGCCCAGCTGGGAATTCCTTCCCAAGAGCCCAGCCCAAGTTCCCCTTTCCCACTGGGAAGCCATTCTCTGGCTCCCGGCCCTCCAGCCCATTCCCAAATTCCAGCCCTCCCGGAGCCCCTTGAGGCTCGGGAAGCGGCTCCAAGGATTCCCTGGATCCTTCCCTGCTCCAGCTGCACATTCCCAGCTCTCCCAGCCTGGCATTGGATCCATCCCCATCCCGACTCCTCTCCCAGAAGGAATTTTGGGATCCAGGGCTTCACTGGGAATTCAGGCCTCCAGGAATGGTCTCCCTTCCCTTTTCCTCCCTTTTCCATCCCTGACTTCCATAAAAATCCCTCTGGATGGACTCTGAGTGTCCTTTATCGTGGAATCATGGGGTGTTTTGTGAGGGAAGGGACTTCAAATCCCATCCCGTTCCATCCCTGCCTCCTTCCGCTTGCTCCAGGTTGATCCAAGCTTTTCCTCGGACGCTCCCAGGGATCCAGGGGCAGCCACAGCTTCTCTGGGAATGTTGTGCCAGTGACGATGTTTGGATGGACCCTTGGGTGGGGGCACCTTCCCCATCCCTGGTTTTGGGAATTGGAGACCCCAGCTCCCAGAATTCCCATCCCAGACTCGCTGGAGGTGGGGAAATCAGGGATTTTGGCGGTCTCCGGGGCTGAGCGCTCCGATTGTCCTCTGTCACCTCCCTGTCCCCTGTCCCCTGTCCCGGTGCCCCAGTTCCCGCCATCCGGGGGCCGCAGCCGCATCCGGCCTCAGGGACAGCTGCGCTCCCGTAATCCCCCGCTGCCGCAGATGGGATTTATCCCGCTCCGTGTCCTCCTGGATGGATCCCGGGATGCTGCGGGCAGGGCCAGCCCAGACCTTGGGACCAGCTGCTCCCTTTTCCTGTCCCTGTCCCTTTCCTCCTTTTCGTTTTCTGTCCCTTTCCCTCTCCTTTTCCAATCCCTTTCCTTCTTCTTCTCACTTTCCCTTTCTCTTTCTTCTTTCTCATTTTTCTCTTTTCCTCCCTTTCCTCCCTTTCTTCCTTTTTCTCCCATTCCTTTTCCTTTTCTGTTCCTTTTTCTTTTCCTGTTTTCCCTTTATCTTTCCCTTTCCTTATCATTTTTCTTTCCCTTCTTCTTCTTCCTTTTTCTTTCCCAATCCCTTTCCAATCCCTTTCCCGATCCTTCTTAGTTTCTTTTTCTTTCTCATTTTCCCCTTTGCCTCCTTTTCATTTTTTAAATTTTTCCTCCTTTCTTCTTTTCTTCTTTTTCTTTCTTTCCCTTTCCTTCTTTTTTCTACTTTCTCTTCCACTTCCTTTCTCAGTTTCCTCCTTTTCCTTCTTTCCCTTCTTTTCTTCCTTTTCCTTCTTTCCCTCCTGTTTTTCCTTTTCCTTTTCCTTTTCCTTTTCCTTTTCCTTTTCCTTTTCCTTTTCCTTTTCCTTTTCCTTTTCCTTTTCCTTTTCCTTTTTCTTTTTTTATTTTTTTACGTTTCCTCCTTCCCCTTTCTCTTCTTCTTCCCCTTTCTTTGTTTTCCTTACTTTTCATTTCTCTTTATTATTTCCCTTTCCCATTCCCTCCTTTCCCTTTCCCAGGAGCAGGCAGGAACAGGAAGGACACTCCGAACCTCTTCCCTTGGACTCGGAACATTCCTGGGACAGGGCCCCTTTTCCAAGGCCTGTCCCAGCCCTGATCCCAGACCAGCCCTCAAACCCTCCGGGAATGCCAGGAGGAGCTCATCCAGTCCCTAATCCCGATTCTGTGTCCCTAATCCCGATCCTGTGTCCCTAATCTCAATCCTGCATCCCTAGTCCTGATCCTGTGTCCCTAGTCCCGATCCTGTGTCCCTAATCCTAATTCAGTGTCCCTAGTCCCAATCCTGCATCCCTAATCCTGATCCTGCATCCCTAATTCCGATCCTGCATCCCTAATCCCCATCCTGCATCCCTCATCCCGATCCTGCATCCCTAATCCCCATCCTGCATCCGTAATTCTGATCCTGTGTCCCTAATCCCAATCCTGCATCCCTAATCTGAATCTTGCATCCCTAATTCCGATCGTGCATCTCTAATCCCGATCCTGCATCCCTAACCCCCATCCTGTATCCCTAATCCCGATCCTGCGTCCTTAATCCCAATCCTGCATCCCTAGTCCTGATTCTGTGTCCCTAATCCCAACCCTGTGTTCCTAATCCCGATCCTGCATCCCTAGTCCTGATCCTGTGTCCCTAATCCCAATCCTGCATCCCCCTTGCTGCCACCCTCAGGGGGACATGGATTGAGCTGGAGTGAGGGGAAATCCGGGATTGTGGAATCTCCTCCTCCTCCTCCGAGGAGCTGCCGTGGGATCCTCTCTCTGCGAGAGATGGGGATGGAATTGCTGGAGAGGGAAACCATGGGAGGGTATCCATGGAGAAGGAATCCATGGAGAGGGAATCCATGGAGAGGGAATTGATGGAGAGGGAATCCATAGAGAGGGAATCCATGGAAATTGAATTCATGGAGAGGGAATCCGTGGGAAGGAATCCATGGGAGGGAATCCATGGTGAGGGAACCGATGGGTGGGAATTGATGGAGAGGGAATCCATAGGAGGGAATCAATGGAGGGGGAATCATGGGAGAAAGAGCAACACCTGAGAGCGGCACCTGAGATTATGTTTGGAGAGCAACACCTGAGCATCACCAAAAAACATAACTGGAGCATTGCAGAGCAGCACCTGGGAATCACCTGGGAATCACCTGGGAAACACCTGGGAAACATCTGGAAAACAGCTGGGAAACACCTGGGAATCACCTAGGAATCACCTGAGAATCACCTGGGAATCACCTGGGATACACCTGGGAAACACCTGGGAAACATCTGGAAAACAGCTGGGAAACACCTGGGAAACACCTGAGAGCATCACCAGAAAACAGCACCAGAGCATCACCTGAGCATCTCTGGAACATCACCTGAGCAACACCTGAGCATTCCCTGAGCATCACTGGAGCATCACCTGAGCATTCCCTGAGAGCATCCCCTGATCCATCCCTGCTCTGTGTGTCCCTTCCTGTTCCTTGTGTCCCTTCCTTCTTCCCCGTGTCCCTCTCTCCCTGTTCCCCATGTCCTTCTCACTTCTTGTGTCCCTTCTCTTTTCCTCGTGTCCCTCCCCTGTGTCTCTTCCCTATTCCTTCTGTCCCTTTCCTGTGTTGCTTCCCTGTTTCTCGTGTCCCTTCCCTCTTCCTCGTGTCCCTTCTCTGTTCATTGTGTCCCTTCTCTGTGTCCCTCTGTCTCTGCTCCCCGTGTCCTTCTCACTCCTCATGTCCCTTCCCTGCTCCTTGTGTCCCTTCCTTGTTCATTGTGTCCTTTCTCTGTGTCCCCCTCTCCCTGCTCCTCGAGTCATTCCCTGTTCCTTGTGTCCCTTCCCTGTGTCCCTCTCCCCCTGCTCACCATGTTCCACCCAGACTCACATCCCGAGCCCTCATCCCGCCCTTCACCGTCCCCTCCCCAAAAATTCCCAAATCTCCTCATTTTGGCTGGTTGAGATGGATTTTGGCATGGAGCCTCCAGCAGTGCCCATGGGTGCCTTTCCAAAACCCTCCCTGGGCATCCTCCTGCCCTTCCCTGTCTTTCCCTGCCTTTCCTTACCTTTCCCTGCCTTTCCCTGACTTTCCCTGCCTTTCCCTGCCTTTCCCTGCCCTTCCCA
>VWZP01010972.1:300805-319266 GCA_013396995.1 Dicaeum eximium | reverse complement strand
GGAAGAAATCAATTTGTGTCGGTGTCTAATTTTATAGTGGAAGCAAACTCCCTTGTTTGCCCTCTGAAGGCAGCAGCTGAGCCTGATGTGTCTCAGGGGGGGGCAGCAGTGCTGGCTGGGCAGGAAGTGGCCTGCCAGGGCTGCTCTGGGATTTGTTTTCTTTTGATTATGGGAAAAGTTATCCGAGATATTTCTGTGCATACAGAGCATTCTTAATGACTGACAAATCTGTTGTCAAATAGGTGCAAGGAGGAGGTGCCATCTTGAAAGACGACACAAATATGTCTGAATCAGGCTTAAAAACCCAAACAAACTTATTTTTAGTGACTTCCAGAATCTTCCACTAAGAAAAAAATGAAAGAAAAAGAAATTGAGATAGCTACACAGTTAAACCTGGCCTTGCTGTGGTGGGATTTAGTGGAGGTCACTGCAGTTCACAGCAGCAGGCACAGCAGGAGGGTCTCCCCACGGTGTCCCAGATAACCATGGCTGATCTCCTCAGGCAGGAACACAGCAGAGCTGTGGGGTTCCTTACACAGCCTGGGGGGCTCAGTGAGTTCTTGTGCTGGCCCTCAGCTTCCAGCCATTTTGGCAGGGGAGGAGAGGCACTGGAGGTGCTGCTCTTGCCTTCCTAGTGCTCGCTTTGGTCGCTGGCTCTGCTGGGCACACCAGGAAGCACTGGGGAGGACAGAGCACCCTCCTCAAGGGTATCTGCTTTGAAATAGCTTTGGTATTTCTGCTGGAAAAGGCCCTCTGGTGATATTCCCATGTCCTTCAGAGGTGGTGCACTTGGCACCATGCAGGAGGCTAAGCAATGACCAACTGCTCTTCAATCCAGCCCCTGGTTGGGTCACCTCTGGCTCTCCCACCTTTGTCCACCTTTACTTTAGTTCTACATGCTGCAGCCTTTTTCTTCCACCTGAGACCCAAACACAGCAAACCCCAGGAGGGTTCACCTTGCTGTGCTTTCAGACTTACGCTTTGTTGGGGGAGGCTGTGGGGCAGCATCCAGAAGCAACCCCCAAACAGCACCGCAGTCTGCTCCCCAGCTTTGGCCATGGCCTGGCCCCAAGCTGTGCCCTGCCATGGCCACAGTGGGCATTGCCTCTGCATCCTCCTTGCGTGGGGATCTGCAACTCAGACAGGGAGAATTTCCTCCTGGTAAAACAGGTTATCTGGTGCACTTCAGCTGGAGAGGGAGTGAGGAGTAACTACTGTCACACAGTGAGAGAAAATGTGCTTATGTACATGTAAGTGGTGCAATCATCTGCTCCTAATGAGTAATATTTGGAAACATGTAAAATACTCTGTAAGCCTTTGTCAGTGAATCTGATGTCACCATCCTCTACAAGGAGAGCTTTGCACACAACAGCCCCTCAGCTCACTTACACCACTACATGAGGATTTTTTAGTATGTATTGAGTACAGTATTTACAGTGAGTTCATATATATGGGATTGGGGCTTTTTTGAGGTGAGAGGTGCTGTAAGGACAAACAAAACTTTTACCCTCTTCACAAGCAAAGGACAACATGCAGTGATAGTAAACTGCCGAGATTTTGGACAAAGCAGGCAGAGACTGCTCATGCACCACATCAAGAGAGCTTTGCTGCTCTTCACAAAGAGGGGCAGCTGGCACGGCACGCCCAGCCGGGCTTGCCTGTCTCTCCTGTTTCACAGGGGAGCACTGCTGAGTCTCTGCAGCAGCCTCTGCACAGTGCTGCTGTCTTTGGGGCTGCACCTTTGGACACACAGGGCTGCAATTGAAGATACAGCTCAAGGAAAACAGCAGCCTTTGGTAACTCCTCCTTTGTCCTCCCCGACTGTGCCTGCTAAGCCTGCAAGCAAATTCCTGCTGCAGGAGATCCTTGGACCTGGGTGCCAATAAAGCCATAAAACTTTTGGGAAAGGTGATATGGAAACTACTGACTGCAGTGCAATAGCTGCCTCACTTCACACTATCTTTTGGCTCATCAGCAAAGGAAAATATTTCACCTCTGAAGATATTGTGATTAATGCAGGAAAAAGAAAATCAGCTAAATTATACCCTGAAATCCATCATGCTTTATCAAAGCATTGTCAGGTGGCTGCCAGAGCCATTGGTTTAGCAGGTTTTCTTCTGTATGTTGCAGAATAAAATGAGAATCAGAGAATGTTAGGGGTTGGAATAAACCTTAAAGATCATCAAGGCCCAACCCCCCTGCCATATGCAGGGACACGCCCCACTACATCAGGTTGCTCAAGGCCTTATCCAAGAAACATTAAAAGAAAACTTTGTTTTGCTCCACCTTCCTTGTTTTCTGATTGTTTGAATGACACATTCTTAAAGGACTTTCCTCCATTTCATGGGCATTCATGGACTCTTCCACACAGACATTTTTGTTAATTTTTCCCATTCTGAAGGGGCTTCTGGAAAATGATTGGCCATTTATATATTAACTGGCAGTACATTTATTCATTTTAAAAATAGGGTTTTCTGGCTTTAAAAAATAAGTTCTTATCTAGAGATTTGAAAATGTGCTGTGGGTAGGTGAGCAGCTAGCAGCTGATTGCAAGGAAAGTAATTAAAAAAAAAAACATTATAAATATTTTCTTTTAAATAGAGAATGAAATAACATTTATAGCCAAGTAAAGGCAGATCTAAATACAGTTGCATGTCTGTCACTTTTACCATTAACTGCAGTATATTGGCATGATAAAAGAACAATGAGCCAAATAAACTGCAGCTGTAGCTTTTATGGGTGAGGAATGTAGGTAGCAAATGAATTATTCCGCAAGACAAGAGGTCACTAGAAGCAGTAGAATGTATCTAAATAATGTTTGTTGGCCCAAGAGTTGCCATTTTTACAAAAGGATTCCCATGTGACAGTGACACTGTGCTGAGAGCCTCAGCCTTGTGCCCTGCCAGCTTCCTCTTCTCCCTTGCTGGGAAATGCCCCGATAAGGAATGGACAGTAAATGGTGCAGAAAGCTCTGATGCCTTTTTTCCCTATTCTTTTTCTGACGTAGCAAGAAGTGAGAAAAAGGATGAACTCCCAGGTGAGCCCAGGCACAGCCATGTGTGGAGGAGTGTCATCACCATCCTTTTGGGAGACAGGCAGCAATGCCTGATGCAGGACACCAGCCCCTTTTATTGCCTCACTGAAGAAGCTCTGTGAAAAAAAAACTTTGGGAGGCCATGTCCACCAATACAGGTAAGTGCACTTAAACATGTGGCTTGCAGGTACTGCAGATAACTTGTTATTCTCTCCTTGGCACTGCACTCTGGCACACAGGCCATTTTAATTTTCTGCCCTACTCTGTTGTGTATCCATCCATAGTGTGTGAGCTTTGAAAACTTCAGGTCAAGACACCGAGGTGAGACCAGAGCCCCACAATACCTGACCCTCACAGAGCAGAATTTATCACTGCTTTATTTCCCTCTGATACGCTTGCTGCATTTGACTCACAAAGTTTTCAGCTACAGGCCTGAGATGGTAAAAGACACAGCCTGATACACAGAGTGATTTCCTCTCCAGTCCCAATGCCCTTGGGGACTCTCAGTGAGCAGGACCCAGTGCAGTGCCAGGGTCAGCAGTGCCAGCCCACTGCCACCGCTTGGGACTGTGCGTGTCACCGTTCCCTTCCTGTGCTGGAGACACTGAGGCTGTCTCTGGCTTTCTTTTGCCTCACCAGAGCAGCCACTAATTAACTGATCAGTTGGCTTTAACATTCCTGCAATAGTTTAAATGTGCCAAATTTTTAATGAACATGGGTTTTTTGGATAGTCCACTTAACTGCTTGAATAACTGTGACTAACCAAAGCAGACCTTGTTCTCCAAGGCGATGGCTTCCCAGACATGCACATACAAATGAGGGGGTTTGAGGATTTCTTTTTTCAGCTGTGATGCAAACCTTTAAGAATTTGTTCTTAAATGTGTTGCTGGATAGATACTTTACCACTTCTGGCAAACCAGATCTCCTCATGGTTTCTTACTTTTTGTACTTTTCAGTTTGTCCTTTCAGTATGCTCTTTGTGTGAGCACAGTGATTGTGTATTGTCTTCAGATGGGACAGAAACCGACAGCTAATGTTGTGTATTGTCTTCAGATGGGACAGAAACCGACAGCACAGGGACAGTGCAGCTACTGCAGACATGAGATACGTATTCTTAAACAACATGGGAACTTGGGTTTGTTGTCTCAAAGTGTTAGGAGATGGTGGAAATTGTATTGAGCTCTATGATAGTATCTCAAATGAATTTTGAACAGGAAGAAAATATTTTCTTGTCTTCTGGAGTTTTATCAGAATTTACAGTGAACCCCATAGCTTTAAAAATATATAAATCAGCTGCCGATGAGCCCAGTAGTGGTGACTGAGGAGTGATCTGCAATTTATTCCAGAAAGCAATGCCCTCTGTTTCGAGGGTGACATTGTCATGCCCAGCTTAGACACCCAATGAAGACCGATGTCTCCTCCTCCAAGTCTGGTAGCTCTTGCTCACTATTTCCAGACATTGCTTAGTAGTTCCTCCTTTGAATATTCTTATCTGCAAGTTGCCCCAAGCATGAGGCTGGTTGCACCAACTGGGGTCATAGTTTTAGCAAATTCAGCTAAATCCAATGATGACATCAAGTTGGGTAGGAGTGTTGACCTACTGGAGAGTGGAAGGCTCTGCTGAGGGATCAGGACAGGTTGGATGGATGGGCTGAGGCCATCAGTGTGAGGGTGAACAAGATAAAATGCTGGCTCCTGTCCTTGGGTCACAACCACCTCCTGCAGAGCAACAGGCTGGGACAGGGGGCTGGAAATCTGCACAGAGGGAAAGGCCCTAGGGTGCTGGTGACAGTGGCTGAAAGCACCCAGGTGAGCATCAGGACCAGGGTGGTGATTGTCACCCTGTACTTGGCACCTTGAGTGTTGTGTCCAGTTGTGGGCCCCTCACTACAGGAAAGACCTGGAGGGGCTGGAGCATGTCCAGGGAAGGGAACAGAGATGGGGAAGGGTCTGGGGCCCTGGGAGAGGCTGAGAGAGCTGGGAAAGGGGCTCAGCCTGGAGAAAAGGAGGCTCAGGGGGGACCTTGTGGCTCTGCACAACTCCTGCCAGGACAGCCAGGGGGGTCGGGCTCTGCTCCCAGGGAACAGGGACAGGACAAGAGCGAACGGCCTCAAGTTGTCCCAAATGAGGTTTAGGTAGGATAATAGGGAAAGTGTCTTCACAGAATAGGTTGTCAAGCATTGGCCTAACTATCCCTGGGTGGATATAAAAAATGTGTAGATGTGGCATTCGGGGACGGGGGTTAGTGGTGGCCTTGGCTGTGCTGGGTTAATGGTTGGACTCAGTGATCTTAGAAGTCTTTGCCAACCTAAACAATTATATAATTTGTGTACACACACATATTTGGCTTTGTGTGTGTGTGTTGATGGTGAGGTGTTGCATCAAATGACATCTTGTCCAGCCTCATATATTCTGAGTCTATGAACTGTGTGGACTGAATACAGCCTCACCAGCCTAGTTCACATATTCCTAATAGTTTCCATAACTAGTCAAATGTCTCTGGCCTAATCCTGGGATGACCTGGCAGAATCGTGGTTCTGTGCAGCAGCTGCAAGGTGAGGGGTGCAGCCCTGGGGACGGCTGGTAAGGTGGAAGAGCAGGGCTGGCCAAGCTCTCTGAAATCATCTGCACACCAGGTTCAGCAGCCATGGAATTCAAGAGTGTCAGAACACTTGGGCTGTGGCCTGACCCCAGGGACCCAGCACAGTGCCAGGGACCCAGCACAGCGCAGCCTTTGGTGGTGTTCCCCGGGAGTCTGACGCACACCCACCTTGCCATGAACGAATGTTCATTTTTCCAGTATGTGCTTTCTGCACGGAGGCCCACATGGAACAGTTAAGATTTTGAAGTACTCTGTTCTTTTCAGTCACTTGATTGAGTTGGTATAAATTCTTGCCGCATTAAGATGTCCTAGATTTTTATTAAATACATTTGTGTCACCCATGTAGTAAGGCACTGTTAAAATGCTTTGAGTTGGCCAGTCTTCGTGCCTTTTTTTTTTCTTCAAGGAGGGCATGGATTGTTCATTTTGAAAGAATTTTTGAAAATAATGAGTGAGAAAATAGCATGTATGTGAAGACCCTACAGAAGTATGGTACATCTGTTTCAAAGCACTAAAGTGCAGACTGTGTCCCTAAAACAATTGTGGCATCTGTAACTCTTTCCATTCTGACTGTGCAGAAGAAAAATTTGCCAGAATAGCCATTGTGGGAAAACCTCCAGAAGGTTCTTTTCCAGCTGTGAAGTCATTTGGGCTTTGCCAAGCTAGGGTGGCAGAGCTGCAGAGGCCCCTCTGACAGGAGGGTGGCCGCACACCCAAAGAGCAGCTTGTGAGTGTTGGATGTCTGGCAGTCAGCAAGGGGAAAACATTCACTGGGAGAGCAGACTGCCCAGCCTGGTGGAAGGGAAGGACACTGACTCTGAGGAAACAAGGGAGGAACTGGCTGTTGTCCTCTCTCCCCTGGCCAGCTGGAGAGAAGACACCAGTGCACGTTCTGCCCAACAGACACAGCTGCTCCTGCAGGACCATGGGGTGAGGAACATAAATGTGACCAAGCTCCCATCCGTGCCATGAAACTGGAGACAGGAACATGGCAAAAAGCTTCAGAAAGGCAAAATAGATAAACATACATCTCTTTGATCCTATCAGAGCTCTGGCCACAGTTTCTGGATTACTGTGACTTAGCAAGAATATAGAGAAAATTCCCCAAACCAAGGTCCAAGTGCTTCAAGCTGTCTCAGTTCATAGCCCAGGCAAATACTTCTCTTGTTGAACACTCCAAAAAATAATGAGAGTTTTGAAAAGGAAGTGTTCCTCAATACTGACTGTCTGACATGTGAACTAGCCAGACTGGTTAAAGCTTAATTAAAATGTGCCAGAGTGACTAAATTCTTTTCTAAGTGCAGCTGCAGAACGTTAGCTGTGGGCATATTTTAGACCTTAATTAGTAACACTTGCACTAGAGGACCAAAATCTTTCATGAATGCAGCTGCAATCAATTAGTATCAGTTAGGCATTTCTGTAGGCAATACAAGGGTTCCTGAAAATTGTTTTAATGCTTACCTAGATTAAATAAAAATAAAATACTTACATGCAACAGACCACAAAACCAGAGATAACTACAAAATGTCTTTATTGAAAAAAGCAGATTATAGCATCTAAGGTTAAATGAAACTTCTGACTTTAATATTAAATAACTTAAGATGATAGCAAGTAGCTTCTTCTTTAGATAAATAAATCTACATTTCCCAATTTTTTTCTTCAACAATCAAGGGAATCAAACACTGAAACACAAAACCACAAGTAATTCTAAAGACTAAAAGACAGAAGCACATTGAAAGGTTTTACAAGGATATATATATATACAAAAATAGTTAACTAATGTATATTTTCAGCATGTAAACTAGTTACATGATATACAAACTGGGAATTCATATATTTCCTACAAAATAAAAATCAACGTTGGTCCAAGTTCTTGGAAGAAAACTATATTCTTTTAAAGAAAATGAAAATATTTCTCAAATGAAAACTTAATTTAAGTCAAATTATATACTCTAGTTATGGCATTAGTTACAGAATGAATCACAAACTTTTAAACTTTTCTTGAAACACAAGAAAGCAGCTTTTGTTTCCTTTAGAGCTTTGGTTTACTTTACTACTCTGGAATTTCTGGTCTTAAAGAGTTCCTCTAACCATGTTTTCTTTTTGAAGCTCCACCTTACAAAATATATACACACACGTGCACACAAGTAAAAGGAAAGAAACCCAAACAAACCCTCTCTGTAAGCTCAATTCTCTGAGTGCATTCTTTTGTTTTCAAATGATTATTTTGGTCCTTTCTTTGGAACACGTCCTCCCGTGGATGAGGGACTGCACCGCCCACAGCAGCCTGTGCTGGAGGGGCCTGGGGAGATTCCCTTCCTCCACGGGAAGGTGCAGGCCTGGTGCAAATGAGACAGGTTGTTACTGATGTCACTGCATGGGAATATTCCCAAAGTACTGTAACCACTTCTGAAGAACAGCTGCACCGTAAGATGAACTTAGGAAGTTTTCATCTGTGTTGAACTGATTTAACATAAGAATATTCCATAAGAAAATCATTAAAACAAGATTTCTCATTTACATTATTCCCCAGGCAGGAGGTAAAATGTGAAGAAACTGTCACTGCCACTAAAGAGTACAGCACATAATTATTTAGGTTTGATTTTCTTTTTCTCTTCAATTTGAAAAAAACCCCAACCAAACCTGGCAAATCTCACTCAAGCCCCAGTTTTGTAAGTGCTGGAAAAGCAAAGCTGTACTTCATAATAGAGTAATGGAATGCATCTGTCTATAGAAAATACTAGAACAACAGCTGCTGCTTTTTGGTTTTAAACAAATTGCTTACTCTATATTGACATATTACCTTTCAGAATTTTTACCATGATGACACTTAACAGATCAGAACTGCACAGAACTACAAGAGACCGAGAAATCAGCATGTCAAATGAAATTAAACATTATTCTGTTCTACAGGATGATCGTTTTGGAAAAAAAAAAAAAAAAAAACAGAAAGAAATTATCTGGTATGTACATGTTTGAAAGTGTGCTGGCCCTTGGAAAGTGTGTTGGAAACTTAAACCTGCCCCTGATGGAGGCAAAGTGTTCAGGAAGGTGCTGGCAGAGGACTGAGCTGAATGCCAGAGTAAGTCACCTGCAGCTCTGTCCACTGTCAGTGTGAAGGTTTTGCTTCTCTACTGGTAGAGCAAAGCATTTTTCCAGTTCAGCAAGGAACTGTAATTTGTTCCCAGGACCCAAACCATCTCTATGTATTTTAATGATCTTTTCTTAATCTGGATCGCTGCATATATATTGTAAAGCCATGTAAGTGAAAATACCTCAAAGCTGAATGTGGTCCTTCCTGCAATGGAAAAAGCATTCCATTGCAGCTGATGCTAAAAGTTTGTCCTGAAGCTCTGGCACCTTCCATGTGTGTAATAATAACCTGAAGGAATTGGCCTAGTCATACAATCCAGTTTAAGACATTTCTTTTCCCCTTTCTCCAACATTTGCTGGCACATGTAGTTCCACTTCCTCCTGATGCTGGGCTGCTGACTATGGACACAGAGGGAGTGTCTGCCAATGCAGAAGTGCATGTACAGTCCTGGCCTCTCATTTGCAGCCCAGGCCTCTTGCACCACAGTGCAGAAATGGGGCACTGATTGCACTGTAGTTCCTTCAAATCCTGGCATTCACATTAAACATGCTAATTCTAAACTGATATATATTAACTACAAAATTACTTTCCCCAGAAGCCTTTAGCAGGACAGGTTAATCTAGACCAATGGAAGTCTGGCAGAAGTTCAGAAAGCATCTCTTTTGTTCCTTACTAACAGAAAAAATAGTTCTCAGGAATTTTTCCTGTTCCCCTTCCCCCCACTCCCATGAGGAAATTCCAGACTATCAAAAAAGTTCTGTTAAGGGAGTTAATTATTCCACTTAGGAATTAGTGGCCATTGGATGCTCTTTGTGCTTTTCAAGAGCACCACAAATGGCTTTCAAAAAGTCAATGGAGCATAAGAAACTAAACTGCAATGATGTTGCCAAATAAGTAATTCCACCAGTCTGCATGCTGAATTTAACACGGGATCATTTCTGAATGGATTGGGCAGATTCTCAGGTGTTGAGAACTGGCATGGAAGTGTCCCAATCTATACATGCCAAGAATCTGGTCTGGTATTTCTACTTCCTCTGGAGCTGAAAAATTTTATTTTATTTTAACTTTGAATACAGTTAAGGACAGCAATGATAAATTGCAGCTTCAGGAAGGCTGTGTCAATTCTCATGAGAATGCAAGGAATTTTTTTGACATACAGATGTGTAATTTGTATGTAAAACATCAGCACGTGGTAGAAAACAAACCATAAAAAAGATTCATCTAACTTCCTATATGGAAGACATATATTTCTCCCCAGAGGTCTGAGGGTACTGTAAAAGCTTATGCAAAACATGAAAGTGTGTACATTCTATGTACAGCTGACACTTGTTGTAAACACTGGTGTTTTGTGGGCTGACTCTCTAAATCGCTATTCCTGCCATACTGCACTTTGCTTTCCAATGAAGACAATCACCATAATCAGCTGAGAAGTAATCTCGAAAAGAACACAAAGCTGAAAAGGTAATACCAAACCACTGTGTCTCTCTTTAATAATGTCTCAACATACAATCATGAAGCAGTTGGTAACAAATGAAGTCTTGGATAAAACAAGCAGTATAAAGACAAGTGTATCTTTGCATAGAACCCTATTGAACAAAAAACACATTTGGAAAGATGAATTCTTTAGTAAGTGCCAAATGGTCCAGTTGATAGGAATGCATTTTGAAGCCACAGCCAGCAATTACAGAGGGCTGCAACTGCTGACCCTGCACGTGCCAATCTTTTGGATACATCAGACACTTGCCATATTTCTTGAACAAGCTAAATAATTAGTCTTTGGATGACTGTGGGACCCTGCAGGATGAAGAGATGGTCTGACACTTCTTCACAGAACACCCTTCTTTAACCTTGCTGAAACCTGCCCTGGCTAAAACACCTGCTTGCTGCCTATTCCCTACTTCTGGAATCTAAGCATTCTCTAAGACCAGAATTCAACAAAATTAGCTAAGATGCTAGCATTTATCTTATCATGCTTGCTGTAATATGATAAGGTGCTAACTTTTGGAAAGTAATTATACACTCCTTACTTGGTGAAATCTCCACTGAAGGAAGAGAGTAGGGAGTGCAGAACAGCCCTTTGTACCATTGTTTTTAGAAATGCTGCCATTTACAGTTACAGTTTAGTGGTGAATTATTTGTTCAAGTAGACGGTGTCTCAGTGAAAATGTCTAGATAAAAGAATGCATATGTACAAGATCAGAAAAGGACCCCTCACCTCTGATTCAAAAAATAAATAGCTGGTTTAGATGGTTATTACTGGAACCTCATCTTTAAAGGAACACGAAAGTAATTTTTAGATTTTTGTCTTCTCTTTCGAACGGCTTATTGATTACAGAAATGTCTTTCAGAGTTCTGTGACATGCATGGGGTAGCTCGGAGGTGGATGTGATGGCAGTTTGATATTAAGGCGCCTGATATGACAGCTGTGGCAGAGCAGGTGGCCCTCTAGGGGGTAACAACGATGGCCTTCCTCATCATTGAGCTGCAAGCCACAGTCCTGGAAGAAAGAGAGATCAGTCAGTGCCTCAGGCAGGCCTCTCACCCTCGTGCAGGGTGTGTCCTGCACGGCCCCAAGAGCTCCCTCCCGCCCCTGAAGCCAGCGGCCTCCACAGCTTCTGAGAGGTGCACCCTGACCATCGCACACTGACATTACTGACATCCAACAGGACAGGCTAGAGGAGTCCCCAGCCTTCTTTTCACCACTCTTTCCCATTCTGGTCTGTTCTCAAATGGTGATACAAATCAAAAGCCTAAAAGCAGGCCAGGGGCTCACCCTGACAAATACAACCTGGAAGAGACTTGAACAGAGAAGGAGCTAATTCTGCAGCTACGCAGCAAGCAAGATGTGGGGGAACATAAGTAGAGAGTGAGAGAGGAGGGGAAAAGGGGGGAGAGGTGACACATCTTACTTCTGGAGCAGATCTACCCTTTCTCTAATTTGGAATTAAACAATAACTTAAAGAACTTAAAGGCCAGTGGTCCATCTCTAATGGAAATGCTGCTACCTCTGGGACTGACACATAACTACAGACAGAGATGAACAGCAAAGCAACTAACAGTGATCCTGCCTGCTGACTCTTACATACACTGCAACAGAGACCATCCTGATTTCCAGCTGCCATCACTGTAGTTCCGAGGGCATTTGGAAATCACTGACGTTTGGTATTCAGATTTAATGTTTCAAGTATGTTAAATACTTAGAAATTATTACTGTGATCTGTTCTGAGAAACCAGAGATTCTGAGTATATATCTGTGCACTAAATAGAAAAAAAAAACAAACCAAAGCTTTTAACTGAACGCTGAGCATAATTTTTCAGCTTTCACAGCTCAAGTTTAAATCCTCAAATTTTACAATACTGAAATAAGACTGAAAATGGGTTTTAAAGTAGGCTTTAAAACTGCAGTGTTAGTTTAGAGAGGTCTTAATCAAAGTATCTGCCAAGGTAATTTTCTGTGTGTTGCTACATAATGATTTTACAGCAATTTATACAAGATTTAAAATTAGAATTTACCAATTTCAGATGCCCTACAGATGTGTGAAGTGTTCGTATAAAACTGAATTCCTTTTCTGCAAGGAGAAAGCCTGCCTTGTCAGTGGATTCCAGTTTCAGAATGGGGCTCCAGTGATCTGCAAAAGGGCTTGAACTCCTCCACAGAAGCCAAGTGGTTGCACATGAAAGAGATGACACAGAAAAGCTGTGAGGTTTCCAACTGAACACTGACTGTGTGTGCCCACCAGGTGAGAATGACACCAACAGCAGATGAGAAGTGGCTGCCTAAGTCATGGCAGCCTGTGCTAAAATCTTTACGTGTGTATCTTGTGTACCTCAAGATACTGGCACTCACTTTTCCAGCAGCATTTGGGGACAGCAGTGCACAGAGAGCCTGATTTGAGAGCATCAGGCAGTCACCCACCCCTCCTGACACATGGCTAACTCCTGATTTCTGTACATAAATGCACTCTGCCTTTCTGGGCAGATGTGGAGGCAGCTTGATTTGCCTCAAATGGGAAGGAGAATGGGGAAATGAATAATGAAACAGAACGGAAAATAAACTCCCAGTGGGACATTCCAGCATAAAGTCAATAGCCTGAGAGTAGGGGAGGGAGCTGTCATCTTAGGTGAAGCCTGCACAAAGCAATAGTTGGGGGAAGGAGGAGGGAAGTTCAGCTCTCCAAAATACTGTGATTTCCTGTGACAATTTCTCTTGAAAAATTAACAGAAATGGATGGAGTATCAGGTGTCTGTTGAAAGAAGATAGCTGAGCGGATGGGGCTTTCCTTACACTTAGTTACATAACATTTCAAGATGCCCTGCATTTTGTTATTTTCTCTCTCAGCCAGAAGATTCTTTGTAAAACCTTTGCACAACAGTGCATGAAGGCAGCATTGCTGTATTGTTGCCCCTGGTGCCAACAGGAAAGATCTGTGTGGATATTTATGTGCTGTGTCAGAGTGCCAAACCTACGGCAAAAGGGAAGTTTTTGGTTAATCCCAACTTAGAGAGTTTGTTTCCCTTCTCATGTTCCTGGATGCAGGACTGAGGGTGAACTCAGGTCTCCTTTCCGAAGCAAGAGAGCTAATTCCACAACTTGATCTGTGGCAATAAATGTTTAAATGTTCTGCACAATAAGAAACTACTCCCAAAAAAAGTGTCAGAAAGTCAATGGTCTCCTTGTCAATTTTTTAGTAAAGAATCAATATTCATTCAGCATGGAAAAACCAGATCCCTAGTCTTCCAGTGAGACTCCTCCCCTGCACAGCCAATGGAAATTCAAGTCTCCTCAGATCAGAGCCCTACATTCTGTACCTCGAGATGAGGAGAAAGAGAACTGGCACCTGCTCTTTGTTCACTCCCCATCCAGAAGTACTGAGAAAATTCAACCCAACAAACCAAGCCCAGTTTGAAGCTAATATATTGGGAAAAAACCCCTCCAAAACTAATTTGGTACTGGCGATGGCAGCACCACTTCCAGCCCAGGCAGCATTCACCCGTTTTTCTTCCTCCAGGAGCTGTGGGGTAGAGCCCTACCTGCCCAGGTGTGCAAGAGCCAGCAAGTGCAGCCCATGGGGTGAGTCAGGGTCCCCCTGGGGCAGAGCAGGTCCCCAGAGGCTGATCAGGCCCCCTGAGGCAGAGCAGGTCCCTGGGGCAGAGCAGATCCCCCTGACCCTGAGCAAGGCCCCAGAGGCAGAGCAGGTCCCCTGGGGTAGAGCAGCCCCCTGAGGCAGGGCAGGCCCCCCTGGGGCAGAGCAGGCCCCCCCTGGGGCAGAGCAGGCCCCCTGACCCTGAGCAGGTCCCCTGAGGCAGAGCAGCCCCCTGAGGCAGGGCAGTCCCCTGGGGCAGAGCAGGCCCCCTGACCCTGAGCAGGTCCCCATGGGCAGAGCCAGCCGCGGGGCGGGCAGCAGAGCCCGGCGCTCACCTCGCAGTGGTAGCACTCCACGTGGTAGTCCTTGTCCATCGACACCACCCGGATGGTCTCCTCGGAGCCCTGGGAGGAGCAGAGAGGAAGTGAAGTGGTGTCTAAAAGCAGTTTTTCAGCCTTCACACAGTGCCCAGCTTGTTGCTTTGGAGAGCTGTTTCCCTGGGGGAATGCCCTCTTCCCCCATGCAGCAGAGCTCTGAGACTGCTGAAGGTCTTGACCCTGGGACATGGCACTGCACCACTCCTTAGCTGTGTAGCAGCAGTCTGGGTGTCTGGCACATCTAAGCCGCAGAGGTCATTTGGGAAGTGTAGCCAAAACCTCATCCAAGGAATGAATCAGTCTTGAAATCAAGTAATCTTCCAAGGGCATCCAGGATCTGAACAAATTACCAGTCAAAAACCTGCTCATTGGGTAACTTCCCTTGTATACATCCTGTTCTGATTTCCAGGACTTATATTCCTCTCAAACCATCTGCTGCACAGTTCTTTTGCACATGCACATGTCACTGTGTCCCCACGGGGACCAACATACCAGTCTGGCAGGTAATTACATGCACAGGCTAAACCTCAGCGTGAGGGTGGGTGCAGCAGAGTTGTGCAATTCCTGTCTGAGCCCCAGGCCCTGCAGAGCAGCCCATACCCTTCTAGTAACCTCTTTTCCTGATCCACTCTGAAGACAGAGCTCATTAAATTGGTTGCCTTGCATTGTTTCCACTTCCAGGTGTGGTTAGAGCACCAGATATGATGTGGACTATGTCTGAGAGAAGCTGTGGGCAAGTTTGCACCTGCACTGCCAGACTTGAACTAACCTAAGAAATCTCCCAGGGAAAGAATATGGAGTGTGTCCTGCTAGTCATCAGGTGAGTCAGCACTATGACCGCCTTTTATTTCTTTTTCTTTCTTTCTTGAAAAAAAAAGAATTACTTTTTAAGACCCAAATTCAGTGACATTTACATAGAGGTTTTCTCCTCACAACCCATCAGGACAAGCAGTTCTGGTTCAGCCTTTATAGGGTTTTTTGGTTATGTAAGACTTGGCCAATTAACAGGATGACAAATGAGAATAATGAACTAATGACAAATGAGAGTAATGTGCAGAGTGGTGGAGGTGGGCATGTGAGAGGCTCTAGTGTCAGGCTTCACTGGGGCAACAGCAGCTTACAGGAGGGAAGCTCTGGCTCTGTAAACATGACTGGAGGAAAAGCAGGGAGATGCTGAGGCCCTTGTTTACAAATAAGCTGGTCAGTGATCTCAGCAAAGGCACCTCAGAGTCCTGCACCCACCAGAGCACAAGGGAGCCCCACTCTGGGCTAATTGTGCCAATAAGACTGTCAGCACAGGCTGAGCTTGCAAGCAGGTTTCATCTGGTTCCATTTTTGTTGTTGCCTTTTCAACCCCTTTAGGAACTTTCATTTGCCACCTCAGGACAAGAGACTGTGTGGCCTTCTCACAGTGTCAGGGTAACCATCATACACCTTTTCAAGGGCTTTACTCCCTGAGTTGTTCTTGGAGCCCCAGACAGTGTTTCCAATTAAATGAGGTTCCTAACAGATTAGAAAGCACCCTGAAGCTATAAAGCACTATGCTGTAGAAGTAGTATGACTATTACAACCTCTGGGAACATTTGGGAGTGACTTTACTGCTGTTTAATTTAGTATCTAACACAGTAGAGATTCGGGGAGAGGAAGGAAAAGCCTTTAGTGTGTTTTTAGAAAGTGCCCATGTGCCAACAGCTGTTTTCCCTAGGAGTCAGTGCATGCTAACACCTACCTGTGCTGGGAGGATCGGCTGGTTACAGGAAGCACATTTTGGTGCAAAAACCCTAGGGTGCAAGAAGAAAGTGTTCCAATCACATTGAAAGCATCTTCAAAAAGTAGAAGCAAGAGAGCCATTCTAATCATGCCTTATTTTTAGTAAAAGGGAGATCCACAGGATTTGAAACACCTCTAATTGTTTGATGATATTCAATGAAAAGGAGATTTGGAAAAGGCTGATCTATCCCAACTTTATTATTTAGGTCTTCCTGACCTTGAGGCATAGTGAATCCACCCCTCTTCCTATATGTGCCATTTTTCTTTCCTTCCTTTATTCATAAAACCATTCAAATTCTTCCAGAGCCATGATGCTTGACTACAAAGCAGGTCCTGACTTAGGGACTCTCACTCTGATATCAGAAAGACATAACCATGCTAAACAGGAGAGAGGCTGATTGTGGCCAGAATCTACCAGCTAAATACACAAATAGGCTTATGGTCCACAGCTGCATTTTATGACAATCACTGGGCCAACACTCACCGTGTCCTTATGACACAGTCAGATTGGCACCAACAGGGTTGAATTCAGGGTGATTTACTCCTGCTGCATAACTGAGTTATTGGTTAACTGGAGCTAAGAGCAGGATCCAGTTGCCTTTGAGTGGAATCAGGAAAGAGTCAAAAAGCAATCTCTTAAACCTCTACCTTTTGTCATGTAAGGCTCAAATTGTTCTAACACTAACTGTTAATTACATGTCTTCTGTCTCACTTAACAAAACGTATACCTGTGTCAAGCACTGCCAAAACCTCCACTCTTGAAACAGCTAGCAGAACCTACCAATGCTTGCAGAAGTGGCCTGGTATAATTAGTGTTGGTAGTCCTGTAAAAGTAGAGGAACAGCCCCCAAGAAGCACATCCTCTGACACAATCTGATTTTCAGGCTCACTTGGCCACTGTAGGCCGTACTGGGCCCATAATGTACTACTTAACAAACCCTAAAATACTTTACAAACGCAACGCATAAAAAAAGCAGTTGAGGGCATCTGAGCAAAAAGGAGTGACCTTTTTATCTATCACAAGGCTTGTAACTACATCAGTGATTTAACTACTGTAATTTTTCTGAGCATGCAGTGGATCTGTGTACTCACGTATGGTAGTCTTTGACACAGTAAATATTGTTTTCCACATCTACAGTGAAGGGGACTCCATCCAAACACTCGTTACACACCACACAGCGGAAGCAGCCAGGATGGTAGGACTTTCCAAGGGCCTGTAAGATCTTATGAGGCAAATAACAAAATAAATGGATGCATGATTACATGAGACATTCTCTCCCCATAAACCACTGTGTCTCTCTCATTCTTAATAATGACAGTAAGAAAAGCACTTCAGGATGAAATTACCACTCTGCAGATCTGTCAGCAAGGGGCCTCTTAAAACAATCAACTTGCTTATTTTAGTGGGTTTCAATATACTCCCAATGAAGAGCAAGAACTGAAAATCAGGCTAAGCCCATCAGCTTTAGCTCTGCAGGACCAGTACTGCCAGTGGAAATTAAAAATGGCTTCACAGACCACTTCTGGGGAAATCCCAAATACAAGTTACTGGGATACAGATTTACTTTACAAAACTTAACAGGCTGTGACAGAATCCAAACTGCTCATTACTCAAAAAGTGAAATAACAAAACAAGCAAATAAAGAGGTTCCTCTTTATTAACTAAGGATCCTAATCTCCCAGATTTACTGACTGGTTATCACTCAGTCATGGGGGTCCAGCTGTTTCTGATAAAATTCCATCACTATCCACATGTTTGGATATTGATCCATGCACCTGCTCAGGCTTTTCTCATGCTGACCTTCCCTACTGCATTTTAAAGGTTTCAAGGGAAGGTCTGATGCAACCTTGGCTGAATCACTACAGAACAGGTCTCCCACTCCTGATATCCTCATAAGTAACACTCAGCGTGGCACTGGGACATCGAGGAGTATCCTGCAAACCCATGAACAAGCCCATGGGAAGAATGAGACACAGTTACCACTTTCAGGCAGCTTTCAACAGATTATAAAACCAATGCCATACATTTTGGGTGCAAGAAGTATCTTTGGAAGGTAATTTCAAAATTTCAGCTGCTAGCACAGTGCTCAGCTTGAAGCTGCTGGGAAGTTTGTGATGAAAAATCTACACAGACCAAGCTCCCAAAGCCCTATAGGTGATTCTATGAATAAAGATCAAATCAAGAGGAAAGAAGTACAGGAAAAAAAAGGCCAATTAAATTTAACCTTTTTTTCCATCTCTGATGAAGCCCTGTAGTTCAGTGAGTGGTATCAGATTCTGTTTGACTGGTAAGGGCGTTCCGAGCCAGAGCCAGCTGGTCCCTGTGCTGGTGTTGGTGCTGCTGCAGGAGCACGCTGTGGTGCCAGCCTGGCACAGCTGTGCAGCCTCAGGCCCTGAGCACAGGGCAGCTCCTCATCCAGCCCTGCACATCCCCAGCTCTGCCCCAGCCCCGCACAGCCCCAGCTCTGCCCTGAGCACAGGGCAGCTCCTCAGCCAGCCC
>VWZP01010972.1:282729-300277 GCA_013396995.1 Dicaeum eximium | reverse complement strand
CAGCCCCGCACAGCCCCAGTTCTGCACAGCCCCAGCCCTGCCCAGCCCCGCACAGCCCCAGTTCTGCACAGCCCCAGCTCTGCCCAGCCCCGCACAGCCCCAGCCCTGCACAGCCCCGCACACGGCAGGGCCGGGCCGCGCTCTCAGGCAGGAACCCGCCAGAATTAGCCAAATTGGAGTGCTCGATTCCTGGAGCTCCCAGAGCTGTTTCCTTTTGTCAGAGCACACTTGCTGATGGGAGAGAGGCAGTCAAGCACCTGCCAAGCTTCCAGCTACTGTGTTCCACCAGCGAGATATTATGGACTCTTGCCTGGGATTCTGCAATTAAGGGCCAGCCCAAAGCATGCAAGTCAGGATATCCCTCCCCCTCCCTGCATGACACAACTCTAGAAATTTGCTCTTGGGCTAAAACGAACAATATCCTTGTCCAACCAGTGGTGCCAGAATATAAGCCAGAATCCTCATTAGTGAAGTCCCTGTTCCAGCTCTGACTGAACCTCCATGTGTGCAACACACAAGCTTGTCTGAGGTTCATGCACACTTTAAAGCAAGAGGAAAACAGATACACTACAGGATCTGCCTTTCTTTGTTGTGCAAACCACTTCATTTTGTTTGGGAATTTCTGCTTAGGAAGAGCACACAGAACTCTTCTTACTTTCACCCACTGAAATGATGCCAGTAGTATCTAGCCAATCCAAAGCCCTTTGATTTTTTTTTTATTATGAAAGTAACCCTGACTACTCAGAGTTGCTCCCTAAAAATCCCAGTGGCAATAATGCACTTTAAATTACGTGGAGCAAGCAACGGAGGGTAAACAAAGCAAGTCATGGAGCAGGTGACAAACCTCAGGACTATTGATAATGTCCCTCTCTGCTCTATCCCAGATTCCACCCACATGACTGAGCTCTTGTTATCTACTGTCTTACAGAGCACACCCACCATGTTCCTTTACCATATTCTCATACGAATTTGTGCTGTACTTTCCCCCTTTAGTATTAAAATTCTATTTTATTTTAACTCACAAATGGCAGAATAATAGCCTTCCATATTCTTAGGTAGCAAAGAAGCCCAACTTTCTGCACTTAATAGTAGTAATAGAGCATGAAGGTATTTTTATTTACTGCCTCAGTTTCAAAAACTATGTTGACAGCAGTGAAGACACAATACCACCCTGGGCAGGGAAAAGCAGATGTCTCACAGTGCACTTCCCAAGTTACCCGTCATTAGGAGTTTAGGTCTCTTACCATTTCCATTATGAGGTGTCCACAAACAAAGCACTTGTCTGCTGTTTGCTGAAAACCTGAATACTGTTAAAATGACAGAAAAGAAAGGATCATTAGTAGCCACTCCTCTAGCCACAGAAATACGTTTTAGGTGAAGGCTATGCTATTTTCCAGCCTGTGCTGTGTATGACACAGCTTTGGGAGACAGTGACTCAGAAGCTCGGCTCCTGCAGCATGTTCAGAAACCAGTTTGGCCTTCGGATCCACTGCAATATTTCCACAGAGATTCCCAATGAAACAGTATTATTGTATGTTTGATTTTTTATTTTTAAAGCCTTTATGGAAAGTTTGTGTTTGATGTGCGGAAAATAGCTTGAATTGACTCTTTTGGTGGTTCTTTTAAATAACATAGGACTCACCTCCCAAATCCTGCTCAAATTAGCAACCCCAGACTTTGGATCTACATTTCACTCAGTGCTATTTGCAAGCTAGAAAAATGAACACAGAAGGATTTAGCTGCCTTGTGGATACCAAGCCTTCCAGCCAGGGAAGAATCCAGCAGTGCACTCACAGGAGCTTGGGCTCGCTGCACAATGTGGGCAGCAGTAAGGGACCTCAGAGCAATGGTCCAAAGCCCAGTGCCAGCCCATGCTGCAGTGCCAAGGGCACAGCTGTGGGGAGATGCTTTGCCTGCTTGGGACCAAAGCTCTGTGTTCCCTGCCTGAGCGGTCCTGACCTTAACTTTGTGCTCCTGTCCCCAAAGCAGATCCTGTTTCAGATGCCAAGTCCACTTTTAGCCCTCTGTTTAGAGGTGTAGAAAAACCATCCAGATTATCAGACTGACCTACCAAACCACAGCCTACAAACAAGAGACATCTTCCTGAGGAACTCCAGCCATGTACATTTGGAACTGGTGTTTGCTGGGGCTGAACTTTCCCCTCACCCTCTGCAGCCCCATCTCAGCTCAGTCCTACCAGGGGGAAGGGGTGCCCACCTACCTGGGGCGTTGCACAGTGAGGCTCTTCTAGCAGAGCTCACCTGAAATGTGCTTTAGTTGCACAACATAAAAGATGAGGAAGGGGAGGATGAATGTAAACCAGACTCTTCTCTCAGAACACAGGTTAATTGGCTCAGGCACCTAATGCATCCTCTGAGCCCCAACAGAGCATATCTCTTGCTCCATTCCCCCCTGGTTTAGTGGGGATTAACTGTCCCCTCACATCAAATCATGGCCTGTGGTTCCCTGCCTGGAGCTGCCATATGTTCCCTTTTTTATTGGAGTGAGGGGGTTACATGGTAAGTTGGATCAATAGGTTGGAGACAAAATTATTGTTGCTATGCAACGAAGTGATTATGAAGGAAAAGGTCTCGTAGACACTTTGATGGGCCCAGAAGTCAGCAAATGATATAGCAGCTGTCACAGCCCAAAACTTAACATGCCCCAAGAAACATAGCTCATGCAGTCTTAAGAAACTTTGAAGCTTCCCTAGAAGAGATCAGGGTGTGGAGGAACAGATACAGAGGTAGGCAGTCCTAGCTGGCTATTCCTGCAAGATACTACTTTAATTTGCTCTTTTGTTTTTTTAAGTGATGCAGAAAAAAGGTCTCACTCTGCTTGGGATGTTTCTTGGCTGCCCCATGGCTGAGTAACCCTCTGGCTAGACTGCTTCCTAGGGCTGGGAACTCCAGGCTTACTGGAAACAGGTGGGCAGGTCCTAGTGACACAGACAGCAGAGGATTAACAACAGCACAAATCCAGCTAATTCGAAAATCCTGCTGGAATGAATTTACCAGGACCATCTGGCTGTCATTTGATAAGCAATGCAAAGGAGCACTCACCCAGCTATTGATTAAGAGGGGACATTATTCCCCAGGAAGAGAATGGCACAGTGGTCAGATTAATGGCATTTATTGCTAACTGAATTGTCACGAATTATACTGTTTGTCAGAAAGAAAGGTTTTGCTGACACAAAATCACTCTTTATGTAACTAACCCTATTAAATTAAAACCATGATTTGTTTTTAACAAGAGAATTGTTATTAGTCAAACACATCCAGAACTGGATTACCCCATTAAGAAGACTTTGCAAAATGGCAGCAAGTCTAACAGCAGTGACAAAATATTTCACAGGCTCAGGGAGCTGTCCTTTACCACTACCCTCTTCTCTCTCCTGGTTACAGGGTCAATCCCAAGGAGACTGAAGGTCTGGTTCTGTGAGATCAGGGTTTTGGATCCAGGTCTGCTTGTGTTTTAAATCTATTTGGACTGGAAAAGAGTAACAGCCTCAGAGCCCAGCAGCACTGTTTTCTACAGGATGGCAATACTGTGGACACTGCTACTAGAAGCAATAAATTACTTTCTTGACATTTCTGGAGCTTACTGTAAACTGCTTCTTTGCACTGTTTGATCCTAACTTGCAGCATTCAAATAGGGCTACTGTACTAAGCTTTGAATTTTAGAAGCAGAATTTAGAAGTCTTAAAACACTAATTAAAATTGTCAACATCTGTCTTTGAAGCACTCGATTATTAACAACCTTCACAGATCTTGTGTGTGCAGTGGGAGAGGAGTTGTGACTTGCTCCAGACTGCAGACAAGGCAGAACAGCCTCTTTACTGTCTCTCAGCACACCAAGAGCCCTGGGGTGGGCTCCCAGCATGGCTGGGAGGGAGAAGCACTGGTCCCCCAGAACTTGTGAGCAGGTAACTGAAGGAGGAGAAGGTTTTGCTACACAGACTTGGAGCCTTTCTTATTACTGACAGTCAGAGGAGTAAAAAGAGCTTTTGAGCACACCAGCCCCCATTCCCAATCTGTAGATGTGGAAAACAGGCTGAGGTGAAGCAGTGAAGTGACACAGGCTGATAGACAAGACCCTCATGGAGCCAATCTGGGCTCTGGCTCCTGTTCCCATAGTATTCACAGGCACAATTTCATTTAGGATCTAAGCAGTGTGGGGCTCAATTCTAGCCTTACTCTATAAGGGTTCCCCTGTGCCAGGTTTTTAAAAAAAGTATTTTGTTGGCAGAGCAGTAAAGTGATGTAAATACAGACCAATCTCAGTCTGGATGGGAACAGTCAAAAGTCTATGGACACTCTGTATCCACTATCCACAACAAATGGGAAGTGTAATTTTGAACTCTCCCTAATAGTCATTACAGATACTCCTTAAGTATTTATAAAAACACTGAGAGAAGTTGTTAGCAGAAGACCAGCTCTGAAATTCAAAGCTGAAAATGAAGTGTTACCCTTTACTCTCCCTTCTGTGACTCAGGAGTACAATGCTGGATACACCAGGATGCAAAGAAAACAAAGTGCAAGTTGAAGAGCAGACATATTTTTCCTTTTTTCTTAAGTCTGGTCTCAACTGTTTTCTCCATTATTTACCTTGTCCTTGTCTTCTCTAACAGGATAATAAAATCTCATTTTTATATGCACAAATCAAGACTTTGAAATTCAGGTCCTCAATGATACTTATATAAAATAAGACTCTGGAAAGCTAAATAAACATTGAGAAATATGTTAATTATGTTAGAATAAAAGAGTAAAAATAAAGTAGAAGACTTGGCTGGCTGAACTTTTCTTTTGTTTGCTGTCCAATATACTTGATTATTAAACAGGCAAAAAAACCCAAAAAAACCCCCAAAAAACTCTAATGATCCTGTCCAAGAGTCTTTGTTTCAATGTAAGAGGAAAACAAGACCCCTTCTGTCCTGAATATTTAGGCCTGTTAGTATCCTCCTGTGATAATCTTGGGATTTATAACTCTTCTGTGTAATATGCAATATATCTAAAAGAAATTAACAATGAATTTTGAGCATATAATGAACAATTATGCATGGAGGATAATCCCACCAAGTACTATGAGAAACAATTTCTCCTGCCTGTTCTCACTCCTGTAGCAAATCTTGGTTGTCTACCAGGGTCTTTAAAAGTTTGGTACTCCCATCATGATTTTCAAAAGAAAAACATTCAGAAAGTGGTGTGCCTGAGAAAGGCTTCAGGACCCAAATTTCTACCTTAGGCAATGTCAGCCCTTTGAAAAGACAAGTCACTGCTCCTCCCTCACATGCCTGACTGTGCCCAAGGAGGGGCTGCTGCTCTTCCCTGCTGTTATGCCTTCAACAAAACAAAACCTTCCTCCTGGAAACAGACCCTGGAATCTCATTCAGGCCCATTTGATTCTTTGATGAGGATGTTCAAAACCTGCTGAAGGTTTGTGCAAGCAGAGTGAGTGGGTTACATTTCAGTGGGTGTGGCAGCTGCTGGCCCTGTAATGGTATGAAGCTGTAAAATCTCCACTGCTGCAGCACTGCAAAGTCACCCAGCGTGGCTGGCTCAGCCTAGGCTTGAGATCCCTGCTCCTTTACGCTTTAAGAGCTTTTGAGTGGGATGATAAGGAGCTTCTGCCAAAATGCTTCAGGCATTTAATTCTGAAAACTAATTTCTGAATTGGGTGCTATGCTAATAACGTATTCCAACCCCAGGCTGCCTGTAATCCCTCACAGACTCTCTGCTCCTTGGTTTCCCATTAGCAGAGCATCTGTCTTCTCACTGCTGTATTGTTTGCTCTCTGCATGGGACCCTCACTACATGAGACACAATAATGTAAGAAATTCATGGGATCGCATTAAGAGAGGGAGCAAATATCAAATTTGGTTTCATGCAGATGGGGTTTTGTTGTTGTTTTTTACACACATATTTCAATGCAGCAATTAAAATGAACTGGACAAAATGAGGCCTTCTCAGGCTCAAAGATAAAGGAGCCTTGTGGCAGGTGACAGATTAACTAAAGGAAAATAGTCCAGAACTTTACTCTTCATCCTGCCCAAACCCTTTCATATATCCTGTTGCTTCACTCTGTCTTGCTGTCTGTGAGGAAACACTACACACCAGTTTGCCTTCTTGCTTCTGTCTTTCCACGTTGTTATGTTTGAAGGACAAGGACAGGGCAAGGAGGGACTCCACGCTCTGCACAGAGGTAGCAGAGGTCTGGCCATGCACAAAACTCTGCCAGGAATTCAGCTGATCCTGAACTCCGCCTCTGCCAGTCAGGTATTTTATAGCCCCTGAGAAGAGACCAGGCATTTAAGTACTGCAGTACCTAGAGACCCTGGGAAAGCACTCACCAAGGCTACTTGCTGTGTGATTAATCAGGAGCCACTAATGATTTTCTTACCTAGATCTTCCTTAAACAAACTCCTGTGGGAGCTTCACAGTGATAATGATCAAGAAAAAAGGCTGAATCAACAGCTTTATCTCTGCATCATATTACAGAGCCCGACATTTACTGACTTGATTCACACTGCACAGGGCTATACTCTGCAGCAGGTTGTTTACTGTCACTGCTACCATCTACTCCATGCACTGAAAGAAACTGTTTACATAAGAACGTATCTTCCTAGAAAAAAAGTTATCTGGATTTTATTCAAAAAAGTTGTTGAGAGATTTCAATTTAGAACATAACAGCAGCTAATACCAATGTTTATTACCAAAGTGGAAACATGCCACTTTCTCACATGGATCTTTTTCTAACCCTCCCATAGAAAAAAATTAATGCTGTCTGCTTACAAGTGTTTGGCAGGAGTTAAGACATAATTAGAAAGAGCTCTAATTCTTTTAAGTGTGCTTGAGTTATTGTGATTTACTTTTCAATGTAATATTAAGAAAAATGGACAGTCTGATTATTTGGATCACCATCTCAAGAGGAACTAGCAGAGTGATGATCTGGCATGAAACCAACTGGACTTCCTAACAGGCTCTTCCGACATTCCACCAGCAAATTTAACATAAGGGATAGATACAAAAGGTAGTCAGTAGTGATACATCTCAGGAAAAAACCTGTCTTTGCCTTTCCTTGTCTCCTTTCCATGTCCCAGAGAGTGACCCCTCCAACTCATTTAACAATCTGCAACTCAGTTCAGGAAATGCTGAGCACCCTTTTAGTGAACACAGACCTTACTCACACTCTGAAATTTCATCACATTATGTTCATCTGCATTATCACCTGGGCCCAGGTACCTCGTGTGTATTGCTCTTTTATAAACCTGAGATGTCTCAGGACTCCAGCTGGCTTCCTCTTGTGGCCCCAGTGCTGCCCAGTGAGCCCTGTGGTGTGTCCTGCATGTGGTGCTCACAGCCTTCACCCTCAGCTTCTCTCGTTGTTTATGAGCCCCAGCTTTAAGGCTTTGTCCTCTGGGGTGAACCCCTGGGGGAAAACCCAGATGCCCCACTGAAAACAATGGCACTTCTGCCACCAGCTTCAATGGACTTGTAAGTTCTTGATGCAGGATACAGCACTGTGGAATCGTGTTGCAATAAGAGGCAAACCCAAACTGTCAGCTCTACACACTCTTCATGCTGCTTCACATCCAAGTGGGAAGTGCAGAGGCAGACCAATATTTGACCAATATCCCTAGATAGTACAAAACTTGAATTTAAGCCCATCTGTAGGTTTGAGCCAATGCTTCAATTCAGAATATCCCAATTAATCATCATTACTGTCAAATTCTTTTATAAAATAAACCTAGGACCACTGGCTGCTATAAACTCAGTGAAAACTAAGGAAGAAAATGATTCCATTTTTTTTAGGCAGGGAGGGGCTGGAGCAAGACATACACAAGCAGCAACATGACTGCACTCCCTCGTGCTCCAATTAGGAACATGCTATAAACTGTTTGCCTTTGTTTGCAGTGACAGCATCTGGAAGCACAGCAACATTTGGCATTCATGATGCCTCTGGAACCTTCTGTCCCAACCTAGAGCAACCAGCACCTTGAATACACTCACAGACTTCCTTATGCTTCTGTACATCAGGAATATTGCAGCAAACCCCTTTCTAAGCATTGATTCCATCATTCTTTAAACATATCAATAAACTCCTATGTCTGTCTGTTCTCTAACTGGAGTATGGCTTCTAATAGCAGGTCTCCTAAATATAACATCCTCCCAGTTATCTAGAACTCCATGTGCTCTGTGATTCCCATTAGATAGGAAATGGAAACACAGGCTGCAACTTCAATCATTCACCTTTTCAATTGAGTCTATTTTTTTCTAAGAGTCTCACTTAGCAGAAATGGGCTCTCTGACTAATGCACCAGTCCCAGGGCTCCATCCAAACATTTAGACTCACTGAGATGGAAAATCAAACCTCTGACTCCAGCTGACACCAGCTTCCATTACACTAAATAAAAACCATCTTCCGAGGGCCCAGCAAGTGGGACAGGCCATTTCCCACACTGCCAGGCTTGGAAAACAGCATGTGCACAAACTGAGAAGAAAAGCCTCATTAGTATTAATATTTACATTGCAGCCATGCCGAGGGGCCCTGGCTGGGGTAAGGGTCTTGCTGTGTTTGGTGCTACAGGAGATGAAGGTGCAAGCCCTGCTTTGCCAAGCTGTCCATCACTCAGCTACTCCTGAGGTGATATCCTGTCCCTTCCCCCATGAAAGGCTGAGCATTTCCATTTCCCACCTGTCTCCTGCTCTTGCACACCCTGATAACTTTTGCATTTCTGGTATCATTGTGACGTTTATGGTTGTGGATGTAAGGCAAGGCCCTCTACGTCCCCTGTAGCCAACTTCTGCACTGCACTGATCAGCAAAGAGAGGTGCCCAGTGTCTGGTGTAGGGGAGAGAGGGATCCAGAACCCTCCCAGACTGGATGGAGAGGAGAAGGAAGGCTGGACAGAGACTGCAGGGCTGCAGGGGGCTCTGCTGGGGCTGTGGGCTGCTTGCCCTCCTCCTGCCACAGCCCTGGGGCTGGGCACCCTCCTGGGGAGGGCAGGGAGGGGACACCCAAAGGCTCCTGCAGGTTTGCACAGAGACTCTTTATGGTTGCCATGTACAAAACGAAGATTTTAGAGCCTTTCTCTTTGAGGATTTATGGGCAGAGTTCCTCCAGTCTTACACACTGACATGGATGAACAGCTCTAGATGAAACTTTCAACAACTAATGACAGCAAAGTCAGCCAGAGCCAAAAACCTAGCATGAAGAAGTTCAGCCTAAATGATTAAATTTGGCAAAGTTTTAAGACAGTGAGAGAAAATCTTAAAAGGAGAAGATTCAGATAACCTTAATGCAATGCACTGCAGCCTGTGGTGTCTGTAATAGGTTATTTCCAGAGCATCTGAGCCTCTTCCAGTAGTGCATTAAGCAATGTAACTAACATCTGTCACAAGGTTCATTTTCCCTCTCATCTCCTCCCTCAAGGGAAATTCTCTCATTTCTTAACCTCTACTGGACCCCCACTCAATAATGTTCATTACCTCAAGAGAAAAAGGGAAAGCCTATCAAAAAGAGTAAAAAAATAAAAGAGATAGATAGTAGAGCTAAGATTAAGACTGCTTTGGTGACATTTTGAAAGTGTTTTTTGCCAAGCAAAACACTATTTTACAAAAAATTTCTTTACATGATATTTAGGTACAGAAAAGGAAAGACAAATTAAAATTATTTTTCCTTCACCCATGATTATGCAGCAATTTATCAACAAAATGAAACATGAACATCTGACTGGGATTATTTATTATACAGTAAGACATTTATTTTTTGTTCACTTCACCAGGAACAGTGTCTCTGTTATGGCTAGTTAGCCATCTGTGTCCAAAGAGCTTTCAGGAAAGGATTAAACTGTCATTTGTTTTATTTCTTTTCATGAAATAACTCTCCTAACAGGGCTGGGGCAAGACTTGGGTATTGCTGGACTTGTTACTTTAAGGTGGCATTTAAAAGAGTAACTGGATCTTCCCTAGAGCTGGAACAAAGCAGTGTAAAGTCTGGGGGTTTGTTTTTGTTCTTTTTGCTCCTCACACAGGCAGTGTCCTACTGAAAATGGCAGAGATCAGGCAATCTCTTAGGCAGAAGTAGAATCATCCATGTATTTATTTTTTAAAATCTGATTCACTCACTTCATTCAATTAGCCAGTAAGGGTTTAAGCACTGAGAGAACGTGCAGCTAATCAGGGCTGGAAGCAGGAGGCTCACACAAATAACCCTGGAGGCAGAGGTTTTCCCATCCTGCAGGTGCAGGAGACTCCAGCCATCCATTCCCAGCCACACCCAAGGCAGCACCGGGGCATCCCTTGCCCACCTACAACTGCACAAGTGGGGCAAAAAACTTCTGACACGTCTTCCCTGCAAAGAAAGTGCAAAATAAGCCACCAGGTGTGGAGACTGTGCCCTCAGCAAAAGCAAACATGTGGGAAAACTGTTTGCCAGAAGGATGTGCCTTGTGGCTCTTGCAGGGCAGAGCGGGGTGTCTGTCCTGGGCAGCCTCACAGCGCTCACCAGGAGCACCTGCACCAGCTCACTCATGACCTGTGACCACAAATCAAAATCTTTTCCAGGAAAGGGGCAGGTTTGGAAAGTTTGATGCCATCAGCTCCTCACACCACACTTTCACTCACTGATTTTTTGGAAGCACTTGGTAGCCAAAGCTCTCGGGCGCTCGCCGTGCTTGAAGTGACAATTGTGCTCTGTTCAAACACTGGAGCACAGGAGCCCACGGCCAGAGTGCAAATGGAAGGGACACCTGGAGCTGGACCCAGCACTGGCTGCACCTCAAGGGGGACACTTTAGCCAAGGAGGGCTCTTTCAAGAGCCAAACATCTGAAAGGATCAGAAAACGGGTCTTCTCCAAGTCTTGGCCTCAGGGGCCACACGTGACACTGCAGTGAATTCCACACACCACCCCTGACTGAGTGGAAGAGCTGATTTGTCATAAGTGAGTAGTAATTAGAGAAGCAAGTATCCCATCTGAGCCACTGACTGCAGCTCTGGAGCCTGCTCCAGCAGGAGCTGCTCTGGCACAGCAAAATGCAGTATTGCAGGAGAAATAAAATACTGACATCTATAGGATGTTCAATATTTCTAGCAGCTACAATAGGAAGAAACCCATAAATAATATCCATTCTTCACTAAAATATTCTGCATTTGTTCACATCAAGAGCCATTTCAGCTTTTCTGCCCATCATTGTTCAGGTGTTACTCATTGCAGCCCCAAAATCGCTGTGTGCTGCCTGGACTGGCCTGCAGGACATACCCAGTGTGACTCCAGAGATGACAGGGAAGAAGCACCTGCAGCAAATGCCTGGGATAAACAGAGGCAGCAGGGGTGGGCAGAGCTCTGCAGGAATGACAGCCCTCCCTGGGAAGGGGACAGGCTCTCCTCCAGGTATCAGGGAGGCTCCAGGTGCCACCACCTCTGTCTTCCACCCACAGGACAGAAGCTTCCCCTGAGGATGCCTCTTGCTGGGAGGCACAATGGGGGCTCATTCAGGCCACTGCTGCCTCCATGGCACCGTGAGCAAGGAAAAATCAACCTCTCCATCTGACCCTGGGAATCCGTGGAAGGATCCCAAGGCTGGTGCAAACCCAGCCAGGTACACACAGCCCGTTCTCACCTGGGTGTCACCAGTGTCCCAGTGGGACAGCACTGCACCTCCTGCCCACATCTTCTGAAGCTGCTCTGCTGTCTAACCCTTGCTATGTTTGAAATAAGCTGGTAATGGGCTGTGGGGCTGCAAATCCACAGAGCTGTGACCCCGCTCCCAAAGCAACAGGAGCATCTAATTCTCCTGATCAGTTCCCAGACAAACTGAAGCCAAGAAAGAGGAAGGACACCCACGGCAGGCAGCATTTTCTTAGGAGCAATACAATTATAATGTAGTTAGACTGTATCTGTTTACATCCACAAATTGAAATAATCTTTTTCTTATCCCCCTGCCTTAACTTCCCTAACATTCCACTACCATGGTGTCAGCAGGGAATCCTGCTGCACTATAATGGAGCTGCACTGAAGAACTGGAGTCATGGTAGAGACTGAAGTTCTCAGTTATACAGAAAAAGCATTTAATTTTCTGCTTTGTACTGAAAATGCCTCTTAGAAAGGATTGCATTTCCCAGTGTTCAAGAGGAAGACCTGGGAGGAGGAAGTAGTTAAAATAATTTCCTTTTTAATGGCTATTTTGCAGCCTGTTTCCTTTGAACTTTGAGAAAAGTTTTGTGCTTTCCCTATTCACAGAACTCTAAAATACACAAGGTTGTCTGATTTCATTAGTGATACCATACAATTCCTATGATTTTTGCTATGACATTTGCTCAGGGGAGCTGAGAGAAGATGCAGTTACTTCCTGAGAAGCAGCAGGATTACCACAAGCAGGGACAACATGAGAATTTGGTTTCTTTGCTGACTTACACGGTGTCCCTTCATCTGCTTCTCCTCCATCCCTCTGCTACCGGGGATCTGCTAAAACACACCTGTGGGAAGTCTTGGCTTTTAAATTGTGCATTAAATGTCCCAACAGTTCCCTAACTTGCAGAAAGTTTATTCCTATCAGGTCCTTAATCTCTGTTTTCCTGGGAAAATCGCTGGAAGTATCTTCCTTCAGAAACCCACTACAGAACATGCCTGAACTAAAGAGTTTTCTCCCCCACCCCATGAAAACTGAATGTTCTCCAAAAGATTAAGATTTTTAGATTTAAAATTCTTGTGTTTAGGCTGAAATTACAAGCTAATAACAACAATCATGTCATTAAGTCTGGATGAAAGGTTTTGATCATGGGGAAAGTACATTCCAACACAGTTCAAATGAAATATCTCAAAGGTTTGAGCCCCTCCCTCTCACACTCCATCTCTTCTCCCCCTCCCTGTGCTTTTGCAGAAACACAGTAAAGAAAGAGCTGAAAAAAGCAAGGAAGAAAAAAGAATTTTCTCTCCAGAATGAAAGCAAAACAGTATCAAGTTTCAATTATAACAAGATATTTATTTTCTGCACAAAACACATTTTGGTTTCTTTTCCAACAGGCTCCAGCTCACAGTAAAAGTGTAACACATGAAGGCAAATATAGCTTATATTTTAGGAATTTCCATGATTTTTATGGATTGCATTGACGAGAAATGCGTATGTGCACTTTGAACTGCCAGTAACAATTTTGTTGTGGGATATACTTCGAATAATTGCTTTGCAAAAAGCATGGTTATATACTCATTAGAAATGGGAAGTCGTTCTGGAAGACCCCAGCTTCTAAATTAATAGTATTTCAATAAATAAGGTGGCATAAATTCAACATACTGATTGTTCAATTAATCTTCCTCTAAGCTAAAATATATCATTGCTCTCTAATTGCAATTTCCAGCATGCCATCCTCTTCATCTTAATTCTGAATGGTCTGCACTTATTGAATCATTTGCGGAGCACTGCACAATTCTCACTCATAATTGCACAAATATTTTATTTTTGGAACAACACAGCTGAGCAACAGGCTTAATTTTTCCTTTCCTGATGTAGTCTCTATTAAAGTAAAGCATTTACAAAAGCTCTGTGAGCAGGGAGAGAACCTGAGTTGCCTCTCCATGGCCAACAGTTCCCAGCTAATCACAAGTCAGCCGCGCAGCCCCGTGAGCAGAGCAGTAATTAAACTGTGCCTCAACAAAGCAACTTTGTGCACAGCCCTGCCGTGCTCCCGGCACAAACGTCTCCCTGCTGCTATGCCTGGTATTCCCCAGATGTTTGACTCCCAGCTCAGGCTTGGCAGGCGAGGCTCTGTGCTGCAATTCAAGTCCCGAGCTTGAGCAGCACCAGTGTTTATTCTCATAATTTATTCTTTGTGATGGCTTATGGACAGTTATGTACTTGGTTTTACAGCCACCACTTCAAACCAAGGAGTCAGTGGTAGATGCTTCCCAACTCCACCACTGGCAGGACACCCTGCATCATCAAATTGCCTCTCAAAGCAAACAAGCCAACATAAAAGAACAATTTGCTTCAGAAGTAATAAAAAAAATGCCTGAAATCTTACTTACTAGGAAGTCTTCTTCACAGTACACCTTGCCATTGACATTGTAGAATGCTTTTCCTCGTAGTCTTCTCCCTGTTAAAACACAGGACCATGAGAATTTTGTTCTTCGTCGCCAAACCCAGTTGTTCAGGATGCAAAGTGAAAAGCACATCCCCTGTACCTGTCTGTGGGGTCTGTTCCTGGCCCCTCTCTTCCCTGGAGGGCCCATCCAGAGCCAGGGCTGAGGGTCAGGCTCTTGGCTCTATCTGGCCTTACCAAATCAGGTACCAAACCTTGCCTTAGGTACCAACTAAATGTTACCTTTAAGTGCGGGTTATGGAACCCAGCTGATAACAATTCCTGAAAAACATTTACTCTAAGCTCAAAATTGATTTGGGGGAAAAGGCTCCTTTGCAAATTGAGACAATTTTCTTGGCAGGCAAAATCCCAGCAGGCTCACATCCATGGCAATCAACAGCAGCAGCATTTGTCTCAAAGGACTACATAAAGGATACTGCATATGGATGTTCCAGCCACCCTCAGAAACATTAATAACCAACACCACAGCAGTTCCCTGTGACACTAAAGCAGTACAAGGCACACATGACAGAGGGAAGGACAGTAAAATCACACAGAAAACAAGAGATTTTGTATTCAAGTTGTGACGTTTACCATTTCATTAGCCCATGCAGAACTTGGCTGACAAAGCCTGTGATAGTCATTAACTGATGGCTCCCTTTACAGTGAGGAAATGCCCAGCAGACTCCAGAGTCCCAACAGAAAGGATTCAAACCAGGAATTCAACAATCACCAAGCCCAATCCGTTTGTAGATACAGCAGATCAGAGCTGTCTTACATCAGAGCTGCTCTGTTGAGTGCAGTGCTGCTTGACCAATGTAAAACCAGAGAGGGAGAAGGGAAACCAAACTCATCCCAAATCACCTCATTCCCACTCTGCCAGGGTCCCACTGGCCAAAGCTCCCAGGCACGTGGGAGCTCTCAGCAGCCCTTTGCAGCCCCAGATGGACTGTGCCTGCCTTGGGCTGTGCAAGAGGAATTCACAGGTCAACAGATCCCAGGTCACTGCCAGAGCTTCACTCCATGGAATCAGCCTGGACGTCTCCTGCAGCTCCACCAGCCACACCACCGCTCTCCATGGAGGGTTTCACGCCGAGGGCCAGCAAGCTGAGCCAGCTCGGAAGGGCAGGAGCGCTCTCCACGGTTTCAATAAACAATGTTGAGGAAAATATGATTAATTTTTAGTGTTTGGAAGTGCCTTTTACATATTGCCACTGTGATCTGATCCTGGGAAACCGTGTGGCTCAAAGCAGTTGGGATCAGGGCTGATGCTTTTGGCAAATCACATGCTGCATGCGGTTGTCTGGTGGTTTTACTGTCATGGCTGAGGGAAATGCTTCTTTTGTGTGCACATTCTTGGGCTGTCGATCTCACAGGCTGCTGTCTCCATACTGCTGGTACGTGGAGTCAGCTCTTGTTTGTCTTTCCATCTGCCTGGTGGCTCTGGTGGGGACCAGGACCCTGGTGACGTGGGCAACGTGCTCATTCCCTTTGAGAGTCTTAGGTGAACTTGGGCCATCCCCTGAACAAGGCACAGGGCTGGGACAGCAACCAGGGGACCTTGGGGCCTCTCTCAACTGATGCAGGAGCAACCACATCTAGATCTTCCCTCCTGCTTGTCAAAGCTGTTTTGAAACCTCTCTAGGGAAAGGTAAAGTACATGGAATGAAAGAAAAAAACGAAAGATGCCAGAATTGCTTTGTAAAGGATGTATTATCTCTGTCAGATCCAGCCTTGGCACACAACTTGTCTTTAGCTGGTGGAGATGAAGTGTCCACCCAGAACAGGGACCTGCATTGGATGTGCTAGTGGAGCACTTCCCCGTGCTCACCCCAAAGCTGAGTGTTTGCTGCAGGGGAAGGAGTGCTGGCCATCACCTCAGCACGGTGAGAAAGCAGCAGAGGTGATCAGGGACAAATCCCAGTGCCAGCTGCTGGAAGGACCTCTGCAGGAGAGCAGTGTGCCAGTGCAGGGAGGCACCAGCATCTCCCACACCGCAGAAGGGGCAGGAGGACCCCCACATCCCACTCTGTAGCCTGGCCTGCCAGTGCTGAGGTTGACAGGAGCAGCACAAATTCTGCTCTCGTTCTTTCCTTAGCACAGCACGGAGCCGGCGGGGTCAGCGCTTTCCTGGACTGGGATGGAGTGGGAAGCCTCTGATCCAAACCAACAAGGCAAAGCCAGTGCTCTGGAGTGCCTCCCACACATCAGGTCCCAGCTGCATTTGGCAGCTGACTGCCCTGTGCCTGGCCCATTGTGGGTGTCCCCATGCACTGGTGGCATCCCTGCTCCCAGCCTGCCCCACGAGCCCCCCTGCCCAGCACAGAGAGCTGCTCTCCTTGCCCTAACCTGCCACCTCTGCACCACACTGCACTCCCAGCACACCACCTTTCAAAACTGAGGGAAAATACCTCTTCCACCATTTTTCAGCTGAAAAAAAACAAGACACCTATTAGGGAACTGACTTGCCTAAACTCATAAAGCAGGCAAGCAGCTTGCTCACATGATAATGACTATTACTAGCAAGAATTAATAAGATTAATAAGATTGACAGACCTTTTACCTTAGAAGAATTTCATTCAGGGACTGTACAATAATTATCTCATAAACAAGAAACAGCAAGTTATCACTCAAACAACCATGGATGCCTGTATTGACTTCTACATTCTGCATTTTAGAAATAAAGGCAAAAGTGTGCATTCCACTGCCCTCCAGAAGGGTTGACTAAATGACAGCACTGAACATGGTCAAACACCCCCCTCAGAGTGCCCCTCAGGGCATCATGTGCAAAGTGCAATCAGGAGGGAACTGCTGGCAATTGCAGCCAGGGACACAGGAATCCCGAGGAGAGGCAGTGCTGGTGCCCCAGCCCCAGAGCAGCAGGTGGGTGCAACACCTCGATGTTGGGATGCCAGCCCCGAGCTCCAGGTGCTGGACAAGGGGCTTCACCTCTCAAGGTCCTGGAGCACCTCGGGGCCTGCACAGCACCAGCCTGTTTTGTGCAGCTGTAATCTGGTACTGTAAATCAGGCAGAAATGATGAGTTAAACCCCCCCTGATGTTCCTTTAGCCAGCTGAGCCAAGCACCTGGCCAGCCAGGAAAAGTAACATCATCCTGCCCAGTGGCACACAGGCCCTACTGCTTGGCTTTCCTTTGAATGACTGTGCCTAGCCAAGCCTGGTTACTATTTGCTTTCATAATATTAAAACAAAAAAAGTCAAGAGCTTCTGACAAAACTTGATGCAACTTGCTGGTGGCTCATTATAATAACAATGAGCAGCCTGGCGCAGAGTTCACCAGTGTGGGGTTTCACAAACACTGCACTTGGCTGCTCCTCCTGCTGGATTCCCACCTTGGCATGCCTGCCCTGTCAGACCAGTTCAGCAGCACAGCAGCACAGCAGCAGCAGCAGCACAGCAGCAGCAGCAGCACAGCAGCAGCAGCACAGCAGCAGCACAGCAGCAGCAGCACA
>VWZP01010972.1:263093-282132 GCA_013396995.1 Dicaeum eximium | reverse complement strand
CAGCACAGCACAGCAGCAGCACAGCAGCACAGCACAGCACAGCAGCAGCACAGCACAGCAGCAGCACAGCAGCAGCACAGCAGCAGCACAGCAGCAGGAGGCTCCTGACAGCAGCAGCAGCTTTTGGGGGAAGCCCCTTCTCCCCCGAGTGCTCTTCAGCCTTGTTTTCCCACAGAAAGCAAAGCCTTTGCACTGCCAGTGACAAACAACTCACTTCCATCTCCTGACACCCCCACCTTGGAGGGGGAGAGAGCACCAGGCTAAGGGCGTTCCACCACCTCAGGTGGGTGGCAGAGACCTCACAAAAACTCCAACAGTGCAAACATTAATGCAATAATCTAGCAGATAATTAAATGAAAGCTAGAAATTACTCTATTCCGAGGACCGAACACAACTGGTGATTGCAACCAACATGACAAACCTTCAAAAGAATGCAGGTTTGTGGAACTCTTAAAAAAAAAATTAAAGCAGAACCATCTCTAAGTTTTTAACAGTGGTTTGGACTCCTTCTTTAAACTTAACCAGTTTATAAGTCTCTGTTATTTAAATGTGTCTATCAATTACTTCCTGCACAATTTTTATCTACTACATGTCATAAACTAAAAGGAAGGAATGGAAGTGCTGCTCCTTTATCAAAGGAACAACTCAAAGACACCGTGCAAAAGGAAAAATAACCCCCAGTTGACATAGGCTGTCCACAAGCATTCTGCCCAGTCTCCAGAACACTTTGCTGGGTGGTGAAAACACACCAGGAAGCCAAGATAGAGTAAAAACCTTTTTCCAATGCTGTTTCAAATGCTGCTCCAGGCCCCCACGGAACAAAATGTGAATGAGCCCATGTTTTACACGTCTTGGGGACATGGCCCAAAAGAGCGCTGGAAGTGTCCTGCCCCTTCCCCTCTAGCTTGGAAAGCATCTTCTGAGCCCTCCCTGCTGCTGCTGGCCGTGAGTATTTGCCTGTGGGGAGGTCAGTTTATCAATCACAGCCTTCAGTGGAAGATCTGTCTCACACAGGATGCAACCGGATAAGGTCCCTCACCGCCGTAAGACAGGAGATAGCAATGTCTCACTGTCACAGCAGGGTTATTAGACCTAATTACTGTTTGCAGCATGCTTTGAAGTTGAAAAGTGCCAAGCATTATTATAATATTTAAAGTACTTTGATGATTAAAAACACACAACCCTTTGGTAATCATGATTTAGTAGTACTGTAGATTAAGCAAGTTCATGTGAGAAGCCTGCATTGTCTCCGTGCCTGACGCTACTCAAACACAAACAGCTCCCCTCTGACATCATGGGAATGCTGCAGCCCCAGCCCTGCCTCCTAGATAATGCCTGGTGCATCCCAGAGATTACCAGCGTGCTGAAAAACCCACAGCAGAGCACCCCTTCACCATCAGGATCCCTCTCGTGGTATTCTCTACAGCCATGTGCCTCTTTTAACTTCATGTGGGAAAGTTTCAGTGTTAGAGGGGACAAAGAGAGAAGTGACAAATAATGTCCTGTTATTTCTAATGTCACAGCTGTGTGGAACAAGAATACTATTTTAGCCTCAAAATGTAATTAAACCTTCCCATATGGAGTGCAATCCAAGAGTTCAGTTGTAGGTATCACTGCTAAAGATAGGAAATCTGTTAAAGCAGAGCTAATTAAGAGTCTAAACAGCCCAAGTTAACATCATGGAATATCACTTCAGTGGCTGCCGTTCCTGTTGGCTGGGGGACATGGCTGTGCAGAACAGAGAAGGTGCAAGCACTGAGGGATGCAGGCAGTGGCCCAGGCACAGGCAGCTGCAGGACCAGGCAGGGTGGCTGTCCCTGCCCCGCCCAGCATGGCCATGCCCTGCTCCTGCTGGGAAAGAGGCATCCAGGAGGCTGCTGACTTGTCTCACAGCAGCAAGACACATTCACAGCACCCTTCTTTAACAGCTCTTTCGGGAGGGGAAAAAAAAAATCTCCCATTGCTTCTCTCCTTGAGATTCTTCCTCTTTCCTGTTTAATGAACTGCCAGTGCTAAGGCTGATTGGAACACGCAGTGAGGATCTCTGTGCTCTGGAAGCTCTGGTCCATGACTTGCCCAGCTTCCTGAGCATGGCAGCCCGAGCTCTTCATGCCTGGCGGATCAAAGAACTGTGCCTGTTTTAGTTAGCAATATTAAACATGGACCTAATTGCTTGTTAACTGCTTCAGATGCCATCTCTGCAGTGAGTGCTGTGACACCAGCACCAGGACTCATCTCACCCCAGCACCTTAAGAGACAGTCTCCCAAAGCCTTCAGACTACAGTGATGTGTAAACACACACACAGAGGATTAATGCACAACAACATTTGCTCAAGTATTTCCCAGCTACCTTAACAGTGAAGGAAAATTCCCTTGTATTGCCCAAAGCTCTGTGCAAGTGGAACAAGACACAAGGTGGCTTGAGCTGAGCAAATGCTTCTGCCTGCCCACTGCCCACCTTGCCATGCTCTCCCCATCACTGCTCAGTGAAATGTAAACTTTTACCAGGCCAAGCCTGGTTTTTGTTTTACAAAACACCCTGGCTCTTGGTCCAGGGCTGCTTGGATTCTGAGCTGGTCTGTGGTGCACCCACGGGCTGCCCACATTCCCAAAGGCACTTTCCAGCCCAGGGTCCCCCTGAAGGTCCTGCCTGCAGCAGCATCACAATGGGAACCACTGCCCACCACCCTCTGGCACACGCTGTGGCTTCTCTTGGCATGCAAGCAGTGACTGTCCCTCTCACCTGTGTGACACCACCTGATGACTGAGGAACTGGGATACACAGAACTCAAGAGCTGAAGGGCAAGTGAAACCTCCAGAACCCAAACCAGTTCTCCACAAACCTCTAGGTTGGACAGCTACTATTTCTGAACATGGAAGCTAAATTTTAAGTCACCAGATGACTCCAGGAGCTGAAACTTTAAGAGAAATACCAAGTTTTACAAAAACAATAAATAATTGAAAACATTAAGAAATAACAAGGCGCCTCTGCTACCTCCTCTGCCCACACACCTCTGGCTAAAACGGGAGCAGAATTTCACCAAGAGAGTTGTTTCCTTCTAAGCAGTAGAGGAGGTTTGCCTGCCTAGGAATTGAAGATGTGCCAAAAGAAAACAAAAGCTTCTATTACTTGTTACCATTTCTCCTTTACTCACATGTGAGTTTGGGCCTGCAGTTCTCCATCCCTCCCTCTGGCTTACACTGCCTCTCTGCATAGAGGTTTATTCCCAGAGGGTTTCTGCCTCTCCACCCATTGCGAGCGTGGCAAACCGAGGCTGCTTTAGCCTCTCAATTACTGTTAATTAAATTTTCCTCCTCGGTCTCGTACAGTGGACTCGCACAAAGCCACGAAGCACAAGCTCTCCGTGCCGGGGTCCTGTGATGGAGCTGCCACTGCAGTCAGGGTGCCAGGAGGGGACTGAGCTCCAGCCCAGCCCCTGGGCTTTTCCATCCCCCACTGCCACGGCCCCCTCCCCTCCTCATAATGCTCAGGCTTTGTGAAAGAAGGGGTGAATTTCTAGGGTTTTCAGGGGTTTTAAGATAGGGGAAGGAAAAAACCAATGCCAAATTCCTTTGAATAGAAGATACAGCATGTTGGCAGAAGCCACTTTTCACAGACTCCAGCCGTTTGAAATCTGAAACACTAAGAAGTGGCTACTGTGGATGTGCTGTATTCTTCTTTTCAAAGCAATCTGGCACACAGTTTTGCTCCCCTGTTCCAGGACCCAATCCTGCATTCCTTTCACGCTCAGACTCCCATTGACTTTAAGGAATGCAGGATTGGATCCTAAATGTGTGCTTTACTCACACAATAGCTCCTCATGGTTACGATCTATTGAGAAAGGCACACTTTAAAAACCATTTGGAACTGCAGGCTCATCCACCAGGCCAGAATGCCTGTAAAGATCTCCCATTATTTCAGGAAAAATGCTCAGTGTCTACAGACACACACATACACTCACACATTTTTCTGGTTTCAAGCTGCAGGCACAGCTTAGCTTGAGATGCATCAAAATATTTTGAGCACCAACCTGATAGCTCCTAAAGAAACCACATGTAATTTTAGGTTTAAAAAAAAGCAAAACGCCAGGGAAAGAAAAAAAAAAATCCACCAAAGCAAACGTATAAGCAGCTGAATCTTAAAGTCGGTTTTTCAGAGAACTTTTGTAAAAGCCTCTAAAGACCTGCACTGGCTAAGACAAAACAGAGCCTTGCACTGCTGTTTTTGAGGATGCTGTATATTGAGTTACAAGGCTATTACGATGCAAATCTCAAATGTACAAGCTTTTTACTCGGCCATAAACACAAAACAGTATACATTGTCCTTTCAGAAGAAAAGATTTGCTGCTAAAATAGCAGAAGCCCTACGTAAATAACCAACATTCTTTCTGCCTGAGGTCACTGACTTGGCCTATTCAATTCCAGGCTAGTCTGGGATTTGACAATCTAAGCAGGGGAGAGGCCCTTTCCTTTTTTTCAAAAGAATGCTGGGATTTTATTTGAAATTTAAACTCTTGCAAACAAAAGGTGGCATCGTATGTTGGAGGCCTATGAAGGTGGAGTACAGGATGTGTATTGTTTTCTCCCTTTACATAGGTTCTTTCAGGAAGGAGTATTCAGAGTCTGTGAACAAATTCTAATAAAATATTATCATCAGGTAGGCAGACATAGCAAGATACGAACAAACACTTTAAAGAGATTAGGAGATTCAATTTCAAGAAATATCGATGCAGAAAAAGCATTAGAATGGTTTAAAACTATAGTTTAAATTGTAATTTTAAATAAATTATTTTCAAATTAATAATTGGAAACCATTCCCTAGTTTAAGTTCCTGTACTAATTCATATTTCTACACCAAAACTGAGCTTTTCAGCGAAAATTAACTGCGGCTACAAAGTCAGCATTCATTCTCACTCTCCATCTCGTTGCTCTGCCCTGGGGAGGCAGATGGTAGTGAAGTATTTTTCCTCCCAATTACCATTGCCCAGCTCTTACTTGGACTCTCACAAAAGCACACTCTTGTGCAATACAATGATCATCTCCCTTCTGGGCTGCTGTCCCGGCTCCGCAGTGCCCGGTGCCACGCCCGCACCTCTGGCAGGGCTCAGGGCTCGCAGTGCCGCGGGCACCGGCCCGGACAGAGAAGGGCTGGCGGTGCTCTGCTCACTGACGGGGCTGCAGTCCGGGGGAAACACAGCACTCCAGCATTCGGACGGGTCTGTAGCCCAAGGTAACCTCGAGACTCTCCTCTGCAGTTTACCTTAACCTGCCGTCATGTTGATAATAAAACTTCGTTCTCTCCCCTGGGATTTTGTCCCGTGGCAGCCATGGCATGGAAGGGAACACCTCTGTACCAGCAGGTGCGCCTTTGCTGCATCCACCCCCTGCATCCCTGCACTGCAGACCTCCGCACGACTCAGCCCCCCACAGCCCCAAGTGGGTGCTGAGCACACATTTCTGAGGTGTGGAGAGCACATTTCTGCCCCAACCTCCCTGCATGACTGCAGCTGCCAGCCTCCAGCAGGATTATGTAAATAGATAGCTAATATCTTTTGTTACCTTGCTGGAAAACCCCACCTTTCTTGGCAGAGTATCCATAATCTCCGTGCCATGTTTACTCTAGTGTGGAATTCTCTCTTCCCTTCTGTCTCCTCCTACTCTTCGGTCAGGTTATTTAACGGAAAGGTTGCTTAGAGCTGCAGGGACAAGAAGCTCTCTGACCTCTGGCACTCAGGGAAGGCGTTCCTGTGCAGACTGTATTATAAACTTAGCAGATACTTTCAAGCTTCCATATAATTTGCTAAAGTTTAAATTGGCAGATGTTTCCTTTCTCTCCCACTTACATATTTATTTTATCCCATACCACCCATCAATTTCAGGGTTAACACATAAATTATTTCCACAGAGCTCTAACAGAAGAACTTATGTTTGCAAAAACATAAGCCAAGTATATATTTAAAAACAGAAATACAACAGAACTACCTTGGGGTCTATACATTAACATGTATCTTAAAATATGCTACTTAACAAGCCAGCAAGCGGCAACACAAGAAAATGTAAAATAAAGCTCCAAGTGTACTTCAATTTAATGTTTTTTTCTGCCAGGGCTGGGTTTACAAATGCAAACCCCCCCCCGCCATCAAACCATGAGAGGCCTCCCCACCACTCGACAAGCTGGGAGGGCAGGGGGTATAGCTCTTCCCCCAAGGTAGCTTCCACTGTGGGAAGCTTTCACCATTCCATTTCAGCCTCTTGTTCGTTATCAGCAAAGAATTCCGATTTTCCAGCTGCTGCCTATAAGCCAGGACTTAAAAGAGTACTTGTCTTATCACACTATCCCAGGGTCCAAGTGCCAGCCCATTGTGTGGAAGGGTAAATCCATGCCCACAGTGCAGCCCACTCCAGCCCAAGCCTTCCAGGCAGGACACAGCCTCCCATCAGGACACGGCCCCTGCCCGTGTGCCGCGGTGGGTGCTCTCGTTCAGCAAGGACACCACGATGGCAGCCACAAGGATCCACCTATCCTGCCATCCTGTCTCCAGCTCTGGCCAGGAGTGGAAGTTCATTGGGACGAGCACTACAAACAGGGCTCACACAGCTGCAGTGCTCCCAGAATAACCTCAGCTTCCAGCAGCTAGCAGTTAAGGCCTTCCTGCACCACAGGCTGCATCATAACTATTATGTTTAACAGCCTCACTGGACCAATTCTTCTCTAATTTGTCTAATTTCTCTATGAGATAATTTGTATTTTTGGCCTCCACGCTGTCCCTATGGCAGAGTCCCACAAATTTCACTGTGCATTGTATAAAATGTTCCCTTTTTTTGTTTTGAACCTCTGCTGATCTCAAGCTTCTGTTGCATCCTAGAGAACACAGCAGCCTCTGCAGTCATCAGTACCAGACTAAAGAGCTCTGTAAATCAAAGTCTGAAACTTCAGCTGCACCTGGATATGAATGGGATGCACATCTCCAGCACAACTGGCATTTTTATCTAGCAGCATTCTGAGACTTTGCTCAGGTCTTCTTTGTACAACACAGGAGTGGACATACACACACAGAATAGAGTCCCTGAATCAAAGTTCACACTGTGTCATCTCCCTGAGGGAGACAGGACCAACCACCCCAGCTCTGCACTGCCCCAAGTTCCTGAGCAGCCTTTGTGAGGGGTGAGCTGCTGAGAAACACAACGGGAAGCAAGTCCTATGGGAATATATCCAAAAGAAGATGCTACTGTATTCCAATAAGACTAAAAGAAGAAAAGAAGGAAGAAGAAAAAAAAGATCTTTGGTCCTCAGTGTCATGTGGACATTCAGAGCAGGACAAGAACCCACTGGAGGCTCTGACAACCAGCAAATGCTGGGTAAGGCTGTTGGACTGAGGGTACTGCAGACCCCTCACTATTGCTACCAGGTTCTTCCTTGCAAGTCATTATTCTCCATTCAAGTTCAGCCTCAACTAAAAGTCCCAGTTTAGCCAGGCTCTGAAGCAGATGAAGAGAAATCTGAACAAGACCTGGAAGAGCAGGCAGATTGCTGAGCTGCAGCATCACCTCTCCTACCATACAAAAAAGTATGTTGAACAAAAGGAGTTGAACTGGACACAGCCCAGTCCTGTGGCAACATGCAGGAGAGCCTCAAGAGAGATGAGCAATTTCCCTAAACCCTCTCCTGTGTTGCCTCACAACAAGAATGGATTTGCAGAGCTCACACTTCCTCACAGTAGCACCGTGTGAATCAGCACCAGTGTGAGCAGCACCGAAGGGCGGCAGCTGAACCTCCACAGCCAGCAGGGCTTGGGTTGAGTCAGGCAAAAAAACCCATCAGCAGTGCTCATTGGTGCTCAGCAGCAGCACCAATGGCACCCCATGTTGGTGAAATCAAGCTCACTGTGCACAATTCTTCTTCCCTTGAGATAAATCTTTGCAATAAAGTGAGATTGATGAGATCCACAGTGCCTAGAAATGACATCTTGAGCAACAGCTGTAAGCCTTTTCTTCATGGGACAATGGAAGAATGTGTCAGGGAGTAGTCCTTGGGTCCAGAAGCACAAAGAAAACTTAGAGAGGATAGTACACAGTGAAAAAAAAAGTTCAAAATGATGAAGTATTAAAGCATCTGCTAGTTTTGAAGGACATTCTTTGGGTTTAGATTATTTAGCTGTAGATTTGAAAGACCTGCAGAGAGAACAACTTTCCTGTTGCCCACACTGGTGAACAATTACAGTGATGTTAATAATGTTACTTCAGACTTATCCTGGGTAACTTGGAACAAAACTGAGCTAGGGCCTTAGATATGTGTTTTAGACAATATTCCAGTATTCTCTGCTGTAAACAAAACAAAACTGAAAATCATAGTTGTACTTAATTACAAATGGACTGGGGTTTGCTTAGCCAATTTGAAATCTAATCAAAGATCAGCCTCCCTTGGGCTGCCCTTGATATTTTGTGCTGGACTGACCACAGCTTCCTGCAACAGGTCACATTAGTACTAAACCCACAAGCAGCTCCCAAGCCAGAGGGCTGAATAGGTACAGCTCCTGAGAGGACGCTCACTTCTTTTGGCACTCAGGTACAATAAGGATATTGTTTCCTTTAATGCTTAGCTTTCCTTTTAAGAAGTATGTGAGATTTCAGCCAATTCTCCACAACGATTAGTTCAGGATGAATGTACTTAACTCAGGATTCAGCTGGAAAGAGCCCAAGTAGATGCAATCAATTTTCTGCTAAATCCACTTCCTTCCTCTCTTCTCTACCCAGCATGAGACATCAGCTCTCCACTAGAGTCACTGGTGACTAAGACACTGCGAACCTCTGCCTTCAGCCATGCTCCTATCAAAGCTGGTTACTCCTTCTGTTTTCCCCTGGTTTTTGGGTTTTGCATATCCTGTTTACTTGCCCAATATTTGGGCTAGGAGGAAAAGGCTCTAGAAGCAAATATGAAGAAGCAGCTATACAGCAAACCACAAACATCAAATGCACCTGTGACCCCAAAGTTAATCACTCACAACTGCACAGGATCAGCTGCAGAACTTCACTGATAAAGGACTTTCCCCTTTGTGCAAATTTTGAAAACTCCTCGAGGTTTCAGTATGCAGGTACTGTATGATCTGCCAGCTTCTGTGCTGCCATCTCTGTATGTGAACCAAACTACCTTCAGCATCCTCACCCAAACCCCACAGGGCTTCAGAGAGAGCAGCCACCGGCCCCTCTCCTGAACCAGCCTCACGCAGCAGGGCCCGAAAGAGCACCTTGTAACAACAGGGATGACTTGCTACTGGAATCTAAACAGGGTAATAAAAGACAACAGCCCTTCAAAAACAAGGCTTAGAAAACATCATCTCTGCCTCTCACCTACATGTTTTCTTAAGAGATTAAGCAGATGATTTCCAGCCTTATTTTCCCAAGTGCATACATTCTGCTTTGTTAAATAACTCATGGAATCAGCAGAACAAGTCCTGGTGGCTGTGTGTTCTTTAGGCTTTCTTCCCCTAGTCCAAGGGACTTCCCCTAGTGCTCCCCTACCAGTAAAAAATGTTTGCACATGCATTGCAATACACGTACATTTATATATTTATAAATTATATACATCCACATGTGAAGTATTTTCTTCCTGCACCCTTAAGGATTATCTTAAAGACTTATCTGGGCAGCCTGTACCCCACTTTGGAGACTGCTGCTCTAGAGACTACTGCACTGTTAATACAAATTCAGCAAATTGTTTCTATGGGTCTGAATTTACACTGCCATGGTTCCTAAGGTCAGGAGTCCACTGACTCACTCAATAAAGTTATTTGCATTACTTCCAGGAAAAATTCTGCAGGTGGTGCAGTTGGAAGAGTGACAGCGCAGAGTACCCAGGCAGCCAGGGGAGTTGTGTGACTGAGGTTCTGTGACTATATCTAACTTAATGTCAGGACACAGCACGCTTGTGTTTTAGAGCACACTGACAGACAACTGCTGAGATCTAACAGTGAGTAATCAAAAACAACTGCTAAAAGACTACTTTTAAATATGCACTAAATTAGACGCCTTTCACTCTGCACAGGCACAGCTAAAAGAGCTGGAAGGTGTTGGTGGCTGTGCTAGCACAGAGTCACCACACCAGCAGAGCCAGCCCTGCTGATGCTACTCCTTCTTACAGCAGACATTTTAAAAGTGTCTCTCCTCCAATTCCCTGCCTGCTTCTTGCCTGGCTCATCATTCACTTTTCCTACTGCTACTCCAAACACAGTGCAAGTTCACAGGTGTTTGGAGCAGTGGGAATGGCAGGGCCAGGGCCGGAGCTGAGGGAAGGGCAGGGGATGGCAGGGCCAGGGCCAGAGCTGAGGGAAGGGCAGGGGATGGCAGGGCCAGAGCTGAGGGAAGGGCAGGGGATGGCAGGGCCAGGGCTGAGGGAAGGGCAGGGGATGGCAGGGCCAGGGCTGGAGCTGAGGGAAGCCACAGCCACAGCCGAGAAGCAGCAACAGCACCTACGGAGGTGCACGGGGCCCCGAAGAGGAACGGGAAGGAACACAGGCTTTTGTGCACCCATAAAAGGAGCCTGTGGAGACAATAAGAGTAGGACAGTGCCCAAAGCAGTGAGGGACCCTGTCACCAAGCACCCAGCGCTGCTGTGCCACCTGCACCCCATGGCATGGACAGGCAGAGGAGAGGGAGGGTCTCCGTGGGACTTGAAACCTGCTCCTCCAGACCCACCCCTAACACCACAAGGCAGAAAGCACTCATGGGGGATTTTGGGAATGGCTTTACAGGGCCCCAGTTACCTCAAAAGCAATGGAGTTTACCCTAGGGCTTTTAAACCCCATTGCAGAGGCCACGATGGCAAACAGCCCCCCGGGCACCCTCCTGCCCCAAAGTGCCTCTCCCAAACAGCACAAGGCAACCAGAGAACTTGAAAAATCACTGGGCAGAAGATGCTTTGAGAGGATGAGCAACACTTCTACCCCACAGGCTGCCAGGCCTCTCCAGCCATGTCACACACAAACACAAAAACACACTGAAGCTCCATCTTCACCCGTCACTTGGCTTTGCGGGACATGGGACAGAGACTGAAATGCTCTTTGCCACTTCAGCATAAAGGGTGGGTTATTCATCACCCAGGAATAGCCATTTTGTGGGTGCAATGCTGAAGCCCCCAAGCACCCACCAGCCCAAAACAATGGTAGGAGTTTACTCTGGCCCATGACCACAGGACACAACCTGTTCTCAAGTCCCCAGTGTCCATGAGAAAGCGAGTGAGAAGCCCAAGCGTCCAGCAAACACTCAACACCATTTCTAGAGGAACCTCAACACCATTCCCTCCTCACTCCTTGCATGCACTGAGCCTGCAGGGATGTTTGGGACAGGCAAGGAGCCTGGAACAACACCTGAAGTTATTACACTCCTGCTCTCTCCACTGCTTGAAGAAAATAATCCTCACTAATTTGAAGCCAGGAGAGTGGGCAAGCCCTCACAAGAGGGTGGGTCAGCAAGAGGGGGCTGCTTCGGGGACAGCCCAGCACTGATTTCCAGCCCAGCACCAAGAGCCCAGCACACAATCTCCACTCCATCCATCAGACACCAGTCCTGGGAGCTGCCAGAGGGAGCCACTGATCCCTACAAAGGGAGGAGCACTGGATATGGATGGACTGGACGCTGACCACCGGCGAAGCCACAGTGGGGGTTGCTTCAGGGTTCCTTTCAGAAAGCATTTACTGTACCTAACTCAACACTGCGGGATCAAGTTTGCAAGTGTGGCAGTTGCCTATTTTTATTTGTGTCAGCTCAGTGCAGGGCATCCACATGTAGGGTTCACGCTGGTAAAATAACAGGAATTTCACTAAAAAACTGTAAAATAATTCCTTACTTTTTCTGGCATGGTGTTCACAATCAAAGCCATATTGCAAAATTACATGGTTTTTATACAGCTACAGGGAAGAGGCTCACCTGGGACAAACCACAGGATTACTGTCAATGTGATGAGAGCAAGCTCCTGCTGCCCAGCTCAGAGCTCTCACTGCCCTCCATGAACTCAAGCCTACCCTGACATTAACTGAAACTGGGTTTGGCCATGAGTGATGATAAATCTTGAAAGTCCCAGAAGTTTTGGTCATAGTCAGGATTTTCAGGAAATGAGATATTTATTGGAAGCAAGGGAGAAAAATAGCTTTCTGGCCAAGATTGAATTTACTGAGTTTCTTCCTGTTCTGTGTTTTAAGGGAGTGAGGCAGCAAGGGGTGGTTGGAAACAAGAGCTCTTCATTACCTGGGTTAAAACAAGCTAAAATTTTCTGAGAAGGAGAAAGGAGAGGAGAAAACATCCGTTGCTGGTAAATAACTTTGACCTGTGGAAGTGAATTTACCAGAACCAAGCTGGTCAGTCTGTAACAGTAAGGTTATAAGCAGGCAAAACATTCAGGTCATGTCAAATACCAGGGCTTACCAAAGCACTTTCCTTGGTGCCCAAGGCCAGCCCACTGCTGCTATAATTGGCCAATCCTCCTGAGTCCTCTCATTTAAAGGAGAAAAATTTATGGTTGTTTATATGGGCTTCACGCCAAGCCTGTTTCTCTGATAAGCTTCTCTGGTGCATTTGTGTCTCACATCCAATTTAGAGTCCTCTGAATACCGGAGACAGCATTCCTTGGATACTGAAAATAAATTAAAAACACAACATAGGGCTTGGACAGAGGAATGGGAACGCTTTTGACGTGGCCCAGGCACTAAGAGCTCTTGGGAGCAGTGCTGGGAAAGCAGGCTTTTTAAAATCTTGCATTAGTCCATTTATTTAATGATATATAATCCTCAAACTGGTCCCCCATAAACTGTAAATACACATTATTTGAGCAAGTAATTAGTTTCAGTAGCGTGCAGTAGCAGCTGTATGGTTTGGCTGCCAGACACTGCAAGTGTTTCCTCCAGCAAATGCATCTATTTGTGATATAACAATAACTACTGAAAGATTTACAAAACTTCTCACTTCTCCGGTGCTTTGACCTCAGGATCTCCACATAGTTTCAGCATTTTGAAAGCAGCACACTATCACCCAGCTGAGGGAGGTGAGAAGGATTATGTCCACATGGGCCAAGCCAGACAGGCAAAGTGATCTGTCCAAGAGGACAAGGAAGCCTTAGCAAGTGGAGCAAAACCCTGTCCTCTGCCTCACTGGGCTGATCCACCCCTTGGTGACCAACAACCTACCAATCCTCTCAGCTAAGAATTTTTCCTCTGTTGTTTGCCAATATCCTCTGCCAGAAGAAAGCCTCAAACACAGAGTGCTGAAGTCTGCTGCAACTGCATATTTTATAAGTGTGAAGACAAACTTTAGCAAAGAAAAAAAATTCTTTATGTTGCTTTGTACATGGCAAGATACTTATGGAAAAGAGTTTTACTAGACCCACAACGAGTCAAAGCATCCTTGAGGTGAAGAGTGGCAGTTGAAACCTTTGATCTGTAAAATGAATTTGCAAGGTAAAGCCCAGGCTGCTTTGTGGTGGGAACTTAAATGTGTTTTCACGCCATACAGACAACTCTCCCTGGAAATAAGCAGTTAACAAGAATTAAGGATGAGATCATAACCCAGCCTGGACAGGGGGCATGGCTGAGAAGCAAAGCCAGAGCCCTCCTGTCAGACAGTACGGGAGGTGAAGGCAAAAGAAGCAGCAAATACTACATTTCCTGATCCATGCTGTGTCCTCTGCTAAGAGCTCCAGTCCTTGTTAGGCTGGGTCTGCAGAGCTGGACTGAGAGCTGGCCTGGCAGGAGGGGAGAGGTCCTGTCTCTGCACTGTCATCAGGGAACAACAGCAACAAGTCCAAGACTAGAAACAGCAGGAAAACTGGTAACAGGAATAAGAATAGAAAACTATTTTGAAGTTTGGAAAAGGAGGTTTGCTGGTGAGGAAGGACAGACTGAAGTTTCCATGGCAGCAAAGTGGTATAATCCTGCCTCCTTGATATGGGGATGATAAGCTCCCAGCAGTACTTAGACACTGGGAATTCCAGGAAAAGCCAAAGATATGCATAACAAATCAAAATGGGAAATTACCAGGGTACAGTAAGGTTTCAAACAGTGCCAGAGGAGCTCACTATTTTCTGGAGAAAAAGGTACTGACATGCAGTTAAGATCTTGACTAAAGTCATCCATTGTGCCTGTTTGAGATGGAAAACAAAAGACACCCACACAGAAATAGTAAGAAAATTTGAATTCTTCAGTAGCAGAGCAGACACATCAGAGCAAACACAGGCAAAAAGAAGAAAAAGACAACACACGGGGAATGGAAACTTCCCACAAGATGCCTCAGAGACAAAACCTGAAGTTCAATCCTTCCAACACACCAGGAAAACAATCAGGTAATGGTGGCACACAGACCACACTTTGGTCAGTCTAGAGCAGCAAGGGTGAGATCAACTCCAGGGCAAAGGAAAGGTGGAGAATCACCCAAATGCCAGGAGAAGACCCAGGTGATACATGGTTTTAGGATAGGCTAAACACACAAGAGCCTGAATGTGTTTATACCCATGGACAGGTTTTGTATGAGGATAAAATGTACGGAGACAGGCACCAGGAAAGAAACCATTGTTTGGTTGTGGGCAGGAGAACGGATTCCTTAAGTGCTGAAGGACAAAACTGATTAACTGCATGTGTGGACATTGAACTGACTTTTTGTTGAAGAACTGATTATGATCTATATTACACAGAGTTTAGTTTGAAGGTTTAGTTTTCAGATGAGTAAAGATGAAAGACACCACTAAAGCATTTTTTGCACTTGGCAAAATATATAGGGACAACATACAGGAGAAACAATTCAACTGAATTACAGGAAACCAATCCCGTGTTTCTCCTTTAATTAATTCTCTTCTCCACTTTTTCCTTCCACTTGTTTTTTGGTAACAATTAAAGATTACAGAACCTGGAAATGGGAAACAGAAACATCTGTTGACAATGTCAGTGACTTGCCTGTGCTCTGTTCTGGATTATCTGGATTTCTTCCCTTTTGAGAGACGAACTCAAGAGCAGCCCAAGGGAATCTCTTCTTTTGTAGAAACTGAGGTGTGTTCCAAGAAAACATTTTTAAATGGGTAGAGGAGAAGGTAAGAAAGTAAAAAAAAAAAAGTAGAAGGGAACACTGAACACCCAAAAGATGTGGGTTTCAGAGAAGACCATTGAGACCTGAAGATTAAAGATGCCAATAAGGAAATGAGGAAATTTGACCAAATCTTGTAACTCTAGGCAATAGGTGACAGTTCAGACCCACAAAACTATACAAAGAAGTGATTAGGTTCTCTGGAGTTTTTACAGAAATAAAAAACAGAGACAGAAACCTTGTTAATTAGAGCATATTTTTGTACTTTATGTGTTTTCCAGCCCTTGAAAGGATCACAGGTGCCGTCAGTGAATGGTTACACATTATGAATACAAAAATGTTGTGGAAGGAATACATCTATGGTCAGTCAATGAACACAGAAGAAAGTTTCTGTCATGAGTTGCCAGGCAACCCTCACCCATTAAAAGCCATATATTTCATGCTGCAATCATTAATAGCAGAATGCAATTACAGCCGTTCAAGGAAACAAGGAGGCAGAGGCAAACCCCCAGCCAATTACTGCTCACATGCCCTCTGATCATCAGAAATAGAGAAGCATTTCCCAGTTCCCTGTCAGGCAGGTACTGATCCCCTCACCTTTCCCTGGGGCTGAGCCTCCAGCTCTACCACTGCTGTTAAGGCAGCTCTCACAGAAGAGTGGCACTGTACCAAGACACACACTCCCCCAACCAAAAACAGCTTTAAGCACATGCATCTTCAATATCTGGGATGTCCCCATGGAAGTAAAGCAATCAGATGAGCCACCCCTACAAAAACAGATTCTCTCCTAGAGCTGAACTAAATTTAAATGAATCACAGAATTGAAAACATCTCATGACATAATATTTACAGCATAGTCTGTAGAAGGGACCCAGCAATGAAGTGCTTTATTTCCAGCCCAGCACACAGATCTGGGCCAGAGCTACCTGGGACAACAGACAGCAATGCAGAGAAATACAAAATGCCTTCTAAAATGTAAAACTCAGCTATATATATTTTAAATAAAGGGGAGTTTCCTGTGTCTATCCCATCTCAAACATTTCTGATGACCCTTTTCCATCCCATTGTTTTTGTTCTAAAGCCTGGGATATTATCAGACTAACCACAGATCAAGATAAAACATTTTTCTAGCAATCGGTACCCAAAGGTACATGGGCTGGTATCCAAGTTTGATTTTTAATTAAAATTAAGATTACATTCCTTTGCTGAGACTCAGTCATGGCTCAAAGTCTTGCCCAGGGGAGCCCAAACCATGTGAAGCCAGCTGTCATCTCTGCCATCCACTGCCTCAGCCCGGCCCCTAAGCACCAGATATTAACCAGTGCCTCTGGAAGGATTACAGACCAAAAACCCCAGCATTTCAGCCTGCTTCAGTCCAACAATATGTGGTTAGGAAATGGCAGGGAAAAGCGCACAAGGACATGAGGTACCCAGCAGCCTGTCACTGCACAGCCCTTGCAGCAATGCCCACCAGACCCTCTCCCTTCAGGGCTCCTGTTGGGTTTCCCTGATGCCCAGAAGAGTTGCACAAAGTGGCTGCAGAAAGATGAACAGACACTGAACCTGCAACTAAGTCAGTGAAAAGTCAGTCATGAGGTACCAAGGGTGAACCACTGACACAAGCACATGCATTTGTACCACTGTGATTACCAACTCTAACACTGGTGGACACACACAGTAGAGCTCACAGATTTGACATTGAAATTTGTTTTATTTTATGGGAAGGTCACATTTACAGACAATTTAATTTGCAGCTACAAACCAAGTACTGGCAGCGTGCAATTTGGATGCAGCAACTCATGCCAAACTTATAAATACACTGTGGGATGGAACAAGTATGAATTGAAAATGAACCTTCCACTGGGAATTTGGGTATTTTAAAAACTCACCAACTGCTGTAAATATACACCAAAGGCACACAGCTTCCTTAAGATGTTCTGTGCTTTACTGCCACCAAGAGCAAACGAAGGTTCAACCTGGGGCAGCAAATACGCAAAAGACCATTTCCAGTGTCACAGGGAACTTCTCTGGGACATGAGCAATCTCCTATTAATAGAGATCTACATCCAGCAGCACTGAGTGGGCTCAGACAGAAATGAAAAGGCAGGTTGTGACTGTGGCCATGAACTGACTCCCTTTTCCCATCAGCTGGGGGCAAGGGCTAGTTCAGAAGTGCTCTTCATACCCTTAGGGTAATAATAGCAATACTCCTGCTCTGGTTGTCCCACTTGGGCCTTTGAAACCAGCAGCTCTGGCAGCCCTCCCTGGGACACCCTCCCAGTGGTCTGGATGAGCTTGTGAAGGCTGAACAAAGGCAGCAGCACTGCCCATCATCACCTAAACTGTGACACCTTCACCAGCTGTCCCTCAAAACTGAAGTTCTGTCTGACCCCTGTGAGTGCTCTGGGCTGGCCAGCAGCCATCAGGTGAGAGCTGAGTCTCCTCAGATGCTACAGTTTGCTTTAAGCTTCTGGTTGATCTTGCCATGATTTTCTGTGCCCTAAACCAGCAGCAAAAGCTCCAATTAAAGATGAATGGCATGCTCAAGCATTTGCTTTCACGTAGGAGAGCAGAACACATTCCTGGTTTTTATGGTGAAATACATCTCAGCTTTGAGAGTAGAGCCTTCAAACCCTTAGCTCTGCAAAGCTCATTCCCTGACCAAAGCTCATTCCCTCGCACCCTCTGAGTTATAAACAGCAAACTGATACTCCTCATTGTAAAGATTTATCTTACTGTAGTTTCTGCCATCATTATCACTGGATTCATATTTTCAGCCTGAAAAGACACTGTGGATGACATTATGATCTGCAAACTGAACGCACCTGGTAAATTCTCTTCTTTAATGAGTATCAACCAGAGTCCATTAATTCCTGCAACTGTTGGCCTGCACTTAGATCACACAAGCAATCTGGCATTGCAGCAATTATCCTTCAAGAAACGCTGTCATGCTCTGAAATACTATCAAGAGGAATTAGATGATGAGCCATTCAGGTAGATATTTTTCAGCTCTTGTCTTCCATAAGCAAAATCTGCAACTGAACTCCTGCCAAAGCCAAGATTTCATACTCAACAGAAGGGACAGATTATGTTGTTGCCTGAATTAATATCTGTTATTTAAGATTCAGCAAAGCAATTTTACATATGACTAATATAACATATTTAAACACATCTAAGTGCTTTTCTGAATCAAGGCCTAAAAGAGATTCTGTTGCTGTCAGGGCTGAGACAGAACCTGCACATAAAAACCATCCTAACAAGCTTCAGTTGTTTCCTCTAAGAGATTGTGAATAAAGATCTACATTGAAATACTTGATCTCAGGAAATCAGATCACTTTGGCTTCTACCTTACCTGAAGAGAATTATTTGACCTCTGAAAAAAGCTATCTGAGGAGCATGGCTTTAGGTAAAACGCTGTAGGAGTTTACAGAGATGTAGCAAAAATCTACTGCCAGAGCAAGGATCTGGGTTGTTGAACTTGCTCAGTTATGGGAGCAAGGCTCAGGCACCCAGAGCCCACTGAACACATTTGAGAGGCAGAAAAGCAGCACATAAAACATGTACAATAAGTCATCTACTCTTCCTTTCCATTTTAATTCTAATCTCAGCTTACTGGTGAAATCTCCTTTTTTGAGGAGATCCTGTACAACTCTGAATCAATATATTACTGAGGGTTTTTCCCAAAGTTGCCAGAACCGAGGAAGACAATTAAGAGATTTACCATCTGAGACATTTTACCAAAACATCCAGAGAGGACAGAAGTCTCCTGTTTATTTACTGTGTACCTGAAATACTTCCTCATCTTTTTCCATTCATGTCCTCAAAGAGGGAACCACCCTCACTGCTGGAGACCCCAGTAACCCACATTCCACCCTTACAGCTCTACCCTGGCACGGCTGGAGCCCCCACAGAGGTGCCCATGGCTGAGAGTCTGTTTTTGGGTTTCCTCTTAATTACAAGCAACACACCCCCCCCCCCC
>VWZP01010972.1:228484-256782 GCA_013396995.1 Dicaeum eximium | reverse complement strand
CAGAGCTGCTCCTCTCCCATATCCTCACTCCTCTCCCCCAGCTGCAATTCCACAGAGATTTCCTCCCCCTTCCTCAGTGTTCCCCAGAGGTGCTGCCACTGTCACTGATGGCCCAGCCTTGGCCGGGGGCTGGAATTGGCTCTGCCGGGCACAGGGGAAGCTTCTGGCAGCTTCTGACAAAGGCACCCCACCACCAAAACCTGGCCATGCCAGCCTAGTGCAACACACCCTTTCTAAAACTGAACTGATTCAGTTCAGAGCAGGATCGACACAGCCATCAATATGAGCTGTGGAGTGTGATCAGATTATTTGGGACACTGGCAAGTTAAAAAAAAGTATTTTTCCCGTAGTATGAATTCCAGCACTGAAATGGAAAGACCATTCATTAAATCACAGGGTTTATTGGTGGTTCTACCTTTAACTCCCTCATTCCATGTCATGAAGAGAGATTAGCCTTTCACTCAGCCAGCTCAACATCCTGGCACAATATTGCCATTTTAGACTATTTATGAAATGACAAATTTAAAACCCAATATATCCATTAGTATTTTCTAAAATCTTAAACCTGGTATCAGAACTTCAGGGAAGCAAAAACTACAAGATGAACAGCTACCCAAGCTAAACCTAGTGAGACAAACTGGCTGCCATCCAGATCCATCAGTTTATTGCAAACTTGTTAAGAAAATGCCAGTCCTTGGGCAAGCTCAGTCCTGACACAAGAAATGGGAAATTCAGAACATTTGTTGCCTTATCCAAGGCTGCCGAGTCTTTTCATTTCTTTGTAACCAAATGTGATGGAAAGCATCTTCTATTTGTCATGAGTTAAAGGTTAACCGATCAAAGATGGCTCCTGATTGCTGCGGACACTGTGACTGAAGAGGTGTCCTGGAAGGCAGCAGCTGCAGGAGTTCCTCCCTGCGGGCAGCAGCACAGAGCCCAGGGCCCTGCTCGCTGTCCCACCACAGCCCTGGGCTCTGCAGGGACCCTGGGGCAGGAGGGGCTGCACAGAACAGGGGGCACACCTGCAACAAGCTGGTGTCACCTCAGCACCACACCCTGTCCCATGTCTCGGTTCACTCTTGGCCAAGGGGACAGAGGAAGCTCCTTCAGAGCCCCCCAGCTCCCTAAGCACTCCTTGCCCACCTTTTCATGCCAACACTGGCAGCTATTGATAATCTGGCTGGCAGGTGATACCAACTGAGCTACATCTTCCCATCTAAATTTAAAGCTATTCAAAGAAGAGCAGGAATCCAGCCTGTTAACTCAGGCAATTCTGTCTCCGAGCCCTTGTGTACAAACCTACTACAGTCCAAACTGCTTTGATAAATGAATGTTATTACCTCATTTCTTTGACATTGCTGCACTGAACCACCAGAAGCAAAAGAAGGATTTATTGTGGATGTTAAACTTGCACTGGCCTCTCCAAGCAAGTGATTTGTTAGGAGCAGCTGTCAGTTTGTTAACTTGTTTTCTCCAAGAGAGCAGTCATCAACTCCAGGAATGAATGACCACAGAGATGATTAGCATACTAAAAAAGTGTATGTAAAATTCCAAAAGTGTATTTTGGAAAATACATATGCAGCTGCAGTATGAGTTTAGTGTGAGCTCATAACTGCCTAGGAAAAGCCCTGATTACATGGCTGCTCAGGTCTGCTTTTCCACCAGCCACAGCCCAGACTGCACACTGAGGGCTTGTGAAGCCCTGACATAACAGCTACATCACTTTTCCCCCCGCACCCAGATTTAATTCCAAGGCTTGTTAAACCACCTGTGAAGAATGTTCTGTGGCAGAGCAAGTGTATCTCATTTCTGACACTTCCCTTGACATGACTTCAGATCAACTTCTGCCTTTATATGGTTCCTTGCCCCTCCTGACACCTCCATTCTGAGCAGCCAGCTGTACCCCAGATCTTTAACACACCAGCTGCTATGTTTCTAGCCAGGTCATCAGCTCTCCTACAGATCTGGAGCCTCTACCCAGAAAAATACTTTACAAGATGTTGCATATACTCAAAGTTGCCATGAAGGTTGGCTGAGCCAGGAGCACAGCATCACAGCACTCCTTGGCTGGGGTGGAGGTATGTTCACACCCTCACAGAGCGTTTAACCAAACAGGAGAGTAGAGACTGAACAAACACTCCGTGGAACACAGCAAAAGACCATCCAAAAAATGGTACTAGAAAGAGAAGGAGCTCCCAGAGACTCCAGCTGGACTCCAGCCTGTGGCTAGTGCTCCCCACATCTTTAACCAGTCCACTTCCCTGAGTTTGACCATCATCTCTGGACACAAGCCAGGCAAGCCTCCAGCAGAGCCGTCAGAGGCACAGCTCCCTGGGGAGCTCACACACCAGCACACGGATGGCACCACCAGCAGCAGATCAGACAGGTATTTTCTGGTGTGTTCGGTGACTTTGCTCCAGACTTGAGACCAAATGTAATGCATTATAATTACAAAGGTATCAGCAACAACCTATTTTTCAGCCTGCTGGTACTTGTAAGAGCTCCCTGTGGTAGTCTGTGCATTACAAGAAGTTCAGTTTGGGATCTGTACATCAGATCCGATAATGCTCTTTTGGCCATGCCAGTACAGGCTGCCACTTCATACAGACTTCACCAGTCAGCCAGAATTAGGAAAAAAACCTGATAAATGCCATGCATATCATGTCAGATATTTAACTACCTTTGAGCCAAGCTTTGGCCTCAGACACAGGTGGAATTCAGCCCGTGCCTGACGCCATGCTTACATAACCTAAAGGCAAAGGTTTAGCAGGAATGCAAGAAAAATGGTACCACATGGCCTCTCAATTCCAGCAGGCAGCAGCTGTGCAAGCTGGGAGAATCCAGCCACCCCAGACTGAGCAGCATGGCGCAGGATGAGCTGCAGCTTTACTGTCTCACAGCCACACCGCATCTCCAGGATAACTGCTACATGCTGCCTACAGTAGAAAACAACCAAGCCCTGTCATCAAGAGTTATGGTAAAGCTAAAATTAACAACACATGGCACAGATGACTCCCTCCCTGCCTCTGCAGTTCTGGGAAAACGGCAGATGAACGTCATGCTGGGCCACTGCAAAATCCCCTTTTCTTCTCTCAGACAGGAAAATCATCTCTACACAAGCCCCAAACAAGATTCTCCACACCTGCAGCCTACCAATGGCACAGGGGCAGAGGAATGGACACCCACTGCCATGGAGCAGGGAGAACAAACAAGGAGCGAAGCCTCAGCTCCAAACAAGAAGCCAAACTGCAGCAAGAGCTACAAGAGCAGAGGGCTGTGGAGGGGCTGCATCAGACACTGCAGGTGCCCCTGGCCAGGGAAGTGTTCCCACGCTGCCTGCAGCCCGTGATCTCACACAGGGTGCTGCTACAACCTGTAAAATGTGTTCTGCTAAGCAGCCAGGTAAACAATGAAGGCCCAGAGCTGCCCTGAGCCCAGGCAGCTGTGCCACTGCTGCTGCAGTACCTGCCGAGCTCCCGGCAGGCAGCCCCGGGCACGTCCTGGGCTGCGGCAGCTTGCACTGAAGAGGTGACTTCAGGGGAGAAAAATGCTCCTTTCCTTCCAAGCACCACAGGAGCAGGGATCTTCTGACACACACGTCAGCCCCAGCCAGGCGCAGACAGAAGCCGCGAGGCACCTGCACGGGGCAGAGCCAGCAGGGCGAGGGAGGCAGCCCAGGAACCCTCCCAGCCTCGCCACCATGGGCAGCTCTCACTGCAGGGCTTTCATCTGGTACCTGGCAGATACCTTGCAAATGTACCAAGGACTCAGTAGCTAACATGAAATGAAATCTGGTACATACAAGTTATAAATAAATACAACCTGGGCACGCTGAGCAGCAAGACCCGGTTCTAGGAATGATGGAGGGACTGCCTGGCCAAGCTACCAGCACTGCCTCTGCCCCAGGAAAGAGCAGGAGAAACTGCAACTTGAATTAAGATCAAAAATGACAGGCTAAGAAAAGAGAGAAATGCTCAAGGTAAATGTCTTAGGCTTTCCTGCCAAGCCCCAGCCCATCCACACCTGGCACCCCAACACCCAAGAGGAGCTGACCCCACTCAGCAACACAATCCCAACTCCAGCCTGAAGTCCCGACATGCTCCCTGCAGTGACTCTGCTGGAGTACACTGCACTGGAGAACATGGGCCACAACACCTAACACAAACCACAGCTTAAGCAAAGCAAGGCAAGAAGCAGCCTGTGGACTGTGAAACTTCTTGTTGTCACTGTTAAACCTTGTTGAGATTGCTCCCAACCTTACTTTCATCCTCAAGGAATAAATAATAAACTATTTAGGCCCTTGAAATATGCATCTGCTGACTTAGAAAGATCTCCATCACTTCAGTGCCTGCCTGCTACAGGAGGCTTTACTCAATACACAGGAGGGATGTGTATGTAGAACTTTACTCAGAAAAATCAAAATTTGAGATAATTTATGTTTGGTTACAAATGCAGCAAAATCCACATTCACTGGAAGTTTTACAGAAGCAAAGTTCTAGGTTCTGGAAGAACTTTCAGTACCTCCACTCTGCCTGTTGCTTAACAAGGCTTGCGTGGGACAAAGCTGCTGGGAGAGATCATGGCCACAAAGGAAGGCACTGGGACCAGTTCCAGGAATGACATCGCTGATCAGAGCACAGGAGGCAAGCTCTACCTGCCTGAGCATCGGCACTGCCAGCAGGACTCAGCTTATTCCTGCTTGCTTTGGAAGCAGCCATGCATGGTGTCTGTTCTGCCTTGTCCTTAACCCTTCCCGAGTTTCAAACGCAGGGTGAGGTCACGGGCAAGTGTTTGGGAACACAGAAGGCCACAGAAACAATTCACAAATAGCACCCTCCCCAACTCCCTATTTTAGCAGCTCTGAGCCCAGGGCACGTCTGTGTTGGTGAATTAAACCAGCTCCAGGCCAGCCCTGCAGAGTGGAGATGCCATGGGAGCCAGTATCAGCCCTGACGAGCAGCTGCTGCGAACTGGAAGGTTTTGTTGTTGCTGAAGTAGATCCACCCCATGAAAGCCCAAAGCCAGCACAGCAAATGCTTACTGCTTCATACAGCATGTGAAGTCACTGCTCTGAAGCATGAAGTGACTGACACTACCTGCAGGGCTCAGCCCCACGGTGCCTCTGCAGAGCTCCCCTTTGTGCAGAGCCCCCGACAGCTCACGGCCCCATCGGCACCCACGCTCTCGTAGCTACACTGATGCCTGCTTTGCAAAGACTCATTCCTTTCTCTGTGTCTTTCTTTAGTGCATGGCAGTTCCAGGGTAATTTATACTTCTTATTTGGCATTCATAGAAAAATCTTCTGCCACTGAGACACTGAAGCAGAAGACAGAGGAGTTCTGGTGCCTGCTCCAAGGGCTGTGCAGCTTTGAGTTGCTTTGTCTGGGATTCAGAGCTCAGCTGACTGCTCAGGGCTCACGCTCACAATGACAGTCACAGCAGAAGGGGACTTGCAAATAACTTCAGCAACCAAAGTACTAAGCAAAAACAAAGACAGAAAAAAATCCTGTTTCTAAAAGTACCTTGTGATGACTGGGATTATCAAAGCAAGGAGAGACACAGCTGGGGAGGCAAAGGAGGGCACCACTGGGAGTGAATTACTTGGAGGGCAAGTCTGTAAATCGGACTTTGCTGTCCTGCTCCCTCTCCACTGCTGAACACTTGAGTGTCTTGCTGTGGATATGAGCTCTCTCACAGCCCCCAAAGGGACAAGACAAACCAGACCCTTCAGCTCAAACCACGCTTATTTTGCCTGGAGCACAGTGAGTATAACCACATTTATAATGCAGCCAGCGGAGGAGTGTTGAGCTTCTAGCAGTGTGGCAGCAATCAGAGGAAGACAGGCTATGGCCAAAAGCTGGAGCTGGCCCAAGTGCTGGCAGAGCAGGACACAGCACCACAGCCAGAGTCTCGGTGAGCCCAGCACACACACAGCTCGGGCCCAGAGCCAGCAGAACTGAGCAATGCTCCTGCCTGCAGCCCACACTCATCAAATGCCAACATCCAAAGCTCCACAGTGCTCCTGGGCAAATTCCCTGTTAGGAAGCTGGTGTGAAGCACCAGGGGCATTCAGCCCAGCTCTACACCCAAATTGACCAGGAAGAGGGCAGACCTTCACACTGCACATCCCAATACAATGGGCAACAGAAGAAGTGGCAGTTCACAGGGGGTGATGGAGGAGATTTTCCAAAAAAAAATTTTACTTGGTTTTTAATTATCATGGATAATGTAATTTATACCAGTTGCTGGGGATCACCTGAGCTCTGGGGTGAGATGCTTGCCCATGTCATTACTTCAGACTTTGGAACAATGCAGGTAAGACTGCAGACCTTTTAAGATGTTTTAATTAAGCTTTCATTACGTTATATTTTCCAGTGACAGATTTACTGACACTGAGACAATTTTATTACAGCAAATCAACTAAATATTTAAATATTTCCTTTCTGCTGATACCACACATTAATAATAGTACATTTACCTACATATTGCAGATTTTTTCTGTATAAATGACAGTGTTCACAGTACAGAACAAGTCAGAAAACCTACTGCACCAGTCCCCTTTTCCAGTTCTGATGTTCTTAGTTACCTTTAGTTTCTGTCTTGGCTCTTTTCTATATTAAATGTCAGTCTGACTGACACATCTGTGGTCTTCAGAGAAAAAAACTTTCTGAGATGACATGGAAAAGACAGAATCAAGAATTTCAAGACTTCTGCTTACAGAAATCTGTGCAAGCAGGTAGCAGCAGTGACACTGAAAGCACGAAGGATGCAGCCCAAATACCCTGAACTCCACAGCACGTCAGAGCTGCAAACATCAGCTGCACAGACGTCAAGCTGGAGACTTTTCATTACATTCTCCTGACATTGCATGTATGAGTCATCACTCTAATATATGGCAGAAAAAGGTCATATATTACAGCTGCCTTCCTTGACATATTTAAAATGGGCTCATGATTAAACAAGGAGACTAGTCTAAAAGTTTCCAGGTGCACTTTGCTATTTTCTTAGATAAGGCTCTATTTCCAGCACAAGCATGACAGTCTGGAAAAGGCACGGAATTACGTAACCACGTTTGGTTACAAACTCAGCAGCTCCTTCCACAAGCAGCTCCCAGCCCCACACAGACACCACAGCCCCACAGTTCAGCACCCACCCCAAAAACTTGCTGACACCTCTCCACAGTTCCCACCTGCCCCAGGGAGGCTCCTCAGTATTCCCAGAAGCATAAATAGGTTTGCTCAAACACAAACATGCATATAGGTAGGTATTACACCAAGCTAATATTTAGACTGAACTATTCACTTAAGAAAAGCTGTAAGTGACTTAAAAATCTCTGTCACCTCAGCCCTCTGAACCAGTTTTTTCTCAGACACTTCAAGTCCAGTGACTCAAGGATGCTTTGAGAATATCAGGAGGAGGAATGTACCTCGTACAGGAATGATCATTTCAGAAAGTAATTTGCCATAGGTTTCTCCCACCTTTAGTCATGAAGGACTTTAGTTCTGAAGGACCTGGCAAGCCTCAGCTTCCCCACCTTGGTGACAGTGAAAAGCTGTCTCCTCTGCAGTAAGGGTTGGCCCAAGGAGATGCTCAGTGCAAACAGCCACACTCCTCCACTCAGACAGGAAGATGCTCAGACTGTAAGAAAAGCCTGTCCTGATCTAGCAAGTTGAAAACCCTGAGGACAGCTGGTCAAATACAGCTTGAACGACATGTAAACAGGATATTCTAATTTTGCCTCCTCTACCTTTGGGAAACAGCAGCACTAAATGCTGTAGATGTGGGCTCATTTCCTGCCTGTGAATTCAACTGGGGGCGGGGGAAAAAGTAAAAGTCAGAAAATCAAAATGTTGCCTATGTGTTCAGCTGCTCTCCAAGGCTGACCTAAGGTGGGCAAGGGGTTGTTCCAGGCTTTTGTCAGACTCCTGTCTGCAATGAGTCCTGCAAGAGGGTAACTCTGAGCTTCCCACAACCGTGAGAGGACCTGAGCTCCATCCTCACCTTCAGGGACTGGCTCCCCCCAGCAGCACCCAGACCTGCAGGTCTCCCTCTGACTGACACTGAACCTTCCACTGACACGGGCAGCAGCACAGGAGGCCACATTCCAACACCTGAATAAATCCAGCTTTACAGCTCTTAGCATAGAAAAAGCTGCCACACAGTGTAGAGCACTGATAGCTAACTTCATCTTGGCGGGATTTCTGCTAGGTCAGGTATCTTCTGTCTGGACTGCTTTGAGTTTTTGCTGGATCAGGTATTGTCAGTCCTGGATCAGGCAACAGTCTGCTCTCCAGCAGCTGGAATGAGCTCCAGGGTATGTGGTCTGTCTGGCTAATTCGACACAAATGTGAACCCACACTTGATCCACATCCAAATAGTATTAATGAATGATCCAGAAATGCACAAGTGTTACACTCAGGACCACTCCTCTCCCCTACTTTGACCTAGACTGTCATCTTGACATGAAACAGGAGCCAAGTGGGTATAAAAGGGCAGAAATTGGGTGGGGGTGTGGAAAGAAAGGAAAAAACCCATAGTGCTAGGTTTCCTCTGATGAAAAAGGTGTGAAATGGGTACGGTCACAATACCCAGCTGGGAAGCAGGCGTTGAATCTGCTTATGCCTTTAGTTATGAACTCTCTCTCCAGTGACAAACCAGCAGCCAGAGCTGGCAGACTGTGCCTAAAAGCACACTTTTTTTGCTCCTCACCTTTTCTGTTCTCGCAGACAGACAGGGACACAAGTGCCTGGCTGCTCTGCAAAACCTGGGCACCGAGGGACAAACGTCCAAGACACTGACTTAGCTTGGAAAGGAGCTGGCACAGAGGGCAGCCCACACCTGTACCAGGGTTTTGGCATCATCTGCTCTTTCCACAACCTGCCCACTGCACCTGCAGCCAAAGCTTTGGCCCACAGCCCCTGCAGAGAAACCTGCAGCCACTCAGCTGAAGTGCTAAGCTGCTGCTAGTAAAGAACACGTGTCCTGCAAGAGCACTTGGCACTGAGATGCAAACAGGGAAACACCCTGGCCTCAATGGCTCCTGTCAAGAGCAATTTGCTTGAGGGGAAAGGATCTCTCTTTGCTAATGATGCCTGGGCACCGTGCTGTTTCTTATAAGCTGGATGCCAGACTCGAGTCTAAGTGAGGAACAAGATATGAGATGCTCTTCTCTCCCACTCCTGACACCCCAACACCCAAACATCTCTTATTTAGCAACTCATCAGCTCCACCACCCACAGTCATAAGACAGTGAAGTCTATGGCTATAGTTGTGGCTGTATTTCTGGCAGCTCTTAGAAAAATACAACTAAAGCACAGTTAAAGAGCAAACTCCTCTGGTATAATTATTCTTTTAAAATCTTTCTAGAAACAGCAAAAATCACCTCCTCAAGAACTGCATAACCAGGGAAAGAGTGAGCTAATAGAAAAGGGTTAGGAAGGTAATTTTTCACTTTGTTAGTTACAGTAAACATCTCCAAATAAATGTGATCTTATGAATTTCATCAGCCAGACCTCCCTTCTCCACCTTGAAAGGTTACATGAAGTGGTGAAATGTTAGTTAATTTATGCGTTAGAGGACTGGCTAAAAATAACAGAAACCTATAATCTTTTCATAATTATAAGTCAACACTTAATTGATATGAGAAGCTCTATTCATAGCCACAAAAAGGAGCATTCACTCCTCTTTACATCATCCCTTTACCGTTATGTCTTGATGCAATTTTCAACAGCAGGTGAAACCACTAAAAATTGGAAACTGTGTGAGAAATTTTCCTCTATCTGGTTTTAATTAAAACAGTCAGCAAAACAGAGAAGTGATAAGGAGAGGCTTTAAACCCTTTCCACCTCAGCTGCTGCCTGTGCACCCATCCTTGGAGAGCCCAGGGGAAGCCCCACACGCAATGTCAGTGAGATCTTCCCCACTGCTACAGCAGTGCTTCAGAGCAGATCGTGACAAAAGCAATAAAAGATAATTCACATCTGATGATGAAGTATGCTGCAGTTGTTTAGTGCTTTTTCAGGTTTCAGGGGATCCACTGAGAAGTGGGAACTGGAGGGGCTGCCTTTGGGAAGCCTGGATGAGCCCTGAGCTCCCCACAGGCTCCCACCACACACAGGGACCTTCCAGCAGCCCAGGCTGGGAGCTGGAGTGTCCCACCCCTACTCCCAGCCCTGGTTCAGACAGCTTTTGAGGGCAAACTGCTGAGGCTGGACCAAGCACGTGGCACCCAGGACACCATGCAGCTTCTGTGTGCCCATGACCCGGGGCAGGCAGCCTCAGCTCCAGCTCAAGGTGCTGCTGTTTCCTTTGCCAAAGCCTGCACTCCCCAAGGCCTTTCTGCAGAGCTGCTTCCAGCCATGTGGCTCCCAGCACTGGATGAGGCTTTGGCTCCCCAGGTGCAGGACGTGGCTTTTCCCTGTGCTGAATTTCATGAGGTTCCCTTTCCCACGTTCCTGCAGCCTGTCAGGGTCTTGCTGAGCACCACCACATCCATCCAGGCTACCAAGCAGCTCTCTGTGGTGGTACAGCCCCCAGGCTGGCTGGAGGGGTACTCTGTCCCATCAGCCTGGTCATCAATGAAGATGTCAAACACTACTGGCTCCAGAACTGGCTCCAGCATGGACTTCTGAGGTGCACCACATGTGACTGGCTCCAACTCAACCTCATCCTGCTGGTCACACCTGAGCTCAGCCAGTTTTCAGTCCATCTCACAGTCTGTATGCCACCAGTTTGTCCAGAGGGATGTTAAGGGTGACAGCACCAAAAGCTTTACTAAAGCTGAGATCAAGCACCACTGCTCTCCCTTAACTCCCCAAGCTTTCCATCACAGAAGGCCAACCCAAAACCCCAGCTCCACGTCTTCCCTGGTCTTCCTTTCTCTCACATATCTGCAGAAGCACTTCTTGGCTTCCCTGTCTTTCACCAGGGCCAGCTCCAGACAAGCCTTTTGTCCCTGCTTCTACCCCTTATATATTACATAGCCTTTCCATTTCTTTCTTCAGAACCCCTTGCTCATCTATGCAGGCCTCTTGCCACTCCCTGCATGTCAGGATGGACCATTCCTGATCCTGGACTGCAAGCCTTGAAAAGACTGCAAGCCTTGAAAAATCAACCAGTTTTCCTGAGCCATTTTCACTTCTCCCTACCTACTTTAGAACTCCTGTAAGCCAGTAAAATACAGAATTTATATATGAAATATTCAAAGTCAATTCAGTCTACAGAAATACTCTCCCCTGTTGGAGGTACCAGCAGAGTCTGGACTTCAGCTTCCAAGTAAATCTTGCCCTGTCTAAATTCACAGTAAAATGACATGGCTAAGTAAAGAGCTACCTGTGAATATTTACACATTAAATGCCTACTTAGAGATTTAACTCCCCTCTGGACTCTCTTTGGACTTAAAAATAAGCATAAATGCATTTCTGAGTCTGACCTTTGATGAAAACATTAGAGATCAGTGTGTAAATCACTCAGTTGGGATTTTTCCTTCTCATGTGTTAAACCACTTCAGCACAACCTAATGCAAACATTCCCTTAATTGCACAAAAGCCCTTTTGGAATCTCTCTTTTCACTGTATTCACCAAGAAATAGGTTCCTCAATGCTCCCTTGAAAAAAACCAACAAAGCAACTAACACAACCCACAAAACTTATCTTTTGAAAACTATCGAAAAGAAGTAGTTTAGTTGTTGAGGGGTTTAAAATTTATTTCTGCTTTAAAAAAAAATACTAGAACCTTTGTTTGCAGATGAATGTAACCTCTTCTGTAATTATATCCATGAAAATAAGGGCAGCTTTTACCAAGTCAGTGATGAAACTCTCTACTGTGCTTTCTCTGTAAGTTAGAGAGTGAAGTACAGAGTTGGTACTGAGCTGGTGCCTGCACATCCCTTGCTTCTCCCACTGGTGCCTTTGACATATGAGGGATTTTATAATTCCTCCAGAGGAGCTAATTGTCCCTCTTAGAGAAGGAATCATTGTTGATCCTCAATTAAAACAGACTGTGCTTCATTCTAGTACCAGTCACAAAATGTCGTCTCTGGTTGCCTTCCACCACAGCAAGAGAGATGTTTCTTCAAGCAAAGCAAAAAAAACCCCAAGCCCTAAGAGATCACTCAGAATGGTTGTTGCCCATTGGTTTTCAGCTGGTGGAGCCACAGCTTTTATCCTGCAGTGGAGTCAGTGAGTCAGGCTGGCAGGAATGGCTGTGCAAGGAGGAACATGCATCCCTTTCCCTGTCCTTCCCTGAGCCAGCAGCCACAGCACAAAGGGCTGAGCTGAGGAGGAGCTGAGCGTGCTGCTGCTCCCTGTGCTCTGCAGACAGGCTGGAATCCCAGCCAGAACCCCAGCCCTGCCCTGCTGGAGAAGGCAACAGCTCAGCACTGCTGGCAGCAGCAGCACCTTCAGCTCAGAGCTGAAATACTCTGTGTCCCCAGGCTCCAAACTCTTCGTTCCCTGCACGCCACTTGCCACTACTTCTTCATGAGCTGACCATGGAGCTCTTGGAGAGAAGAACATCTGAACTATTTTATTCCTGTTTAGGACTAAACACGTGGACTGTCACCTGTTCTGATCTCTATACTCCAGCCTGCACAGAACATCCTTATCTCACTTCTTCCCTCCTCCTGGTGCTTCCAGGCTTGTGCCCTGCCCCAGGCTGCAGGATGAGCACAAACATGCAACTGTTTGTTCCCCAGTGGTCACACTTGACCTTGACTCAGTCTTTCTTGATTTAGACCTTGAAACAACACTTACTTTGTTGACTTAAATCAACTGCTTGGTGAGAAACTGCAAGCTGCATGGACCAAAAAATTCAAACAGCAATTGATTTGCAGGCTTATTGGACACTTTTTGTGGCTGGTAGGTATTTTTTTTGGGAACAGTGGTGTTCCAGTAGGAAACAATGCATGAAGAACTGAGCCTGCACCAGCAGCACATCCAGCTCCCAGATCTTCCTTCAAAAGAGGAATTAATGTCCACTCTCCAGGGAATTTTTTTACACATTGTTGTCACCTGGGTGTGCAGCTCTTGTGTCTCAAGAAGGGCACACTCTCATTCATCTCACTGCATTTTGGTTGCAGTCGAATTTACAACATGTACAAGCAAAACTGAAGTCGTGACCTAACATTCCCTGACAGTGCCCCTATAATTTGGTTCCTTGATCAAAATGAAAATGGCTCAAGTTAAACACAGTGAGCACATAGCATTTTCAGCTCAGCCCTGATGCTGGCAGTTCTGGACCAACAGACATTGCCCTTTTGCCCATTTGCCCTTTTGAAATGGCAAAACCCCAGAAAACACTTAGGGGGATGCAAATACACAGACATAACCTTCATAATAAAAGTGAAATTATGTATTTATCAGAAACTTAAGCAAATATTACCATGTATCTGCCAGAACTCTCAGCAACCTCCCTCTTTTTTATTTTTTTTAAATTAAAGTTCTCTCTTGCCTTTTCCACACTGTATGGGAACACTAAGTTAGAATCTCCCCAAATGCACACACTGGTGAGCACCCAGTCGCAGTGGGCACTCCCAGAGTGACTGGCCCTCTGAAGAGAGGTTCCCACACACACTGCACATGTCTTCCTCTCTGCTTTTAAGTATCACAGCAAAGTTCACAGCAACCTTGAGTACCAGAGCAGCCAAGTCCTTGAAGAAGGCCACACAGATCTTGCACTTGGATGTTGAGAGGGAACAGGAGTCAAAGCAGGGACAGCCCCACACAAAAAGGCAGAAGAATTGAACTCTGACCATTGGGGTCAGCCAGTGCACATCACCCTTAACCAACAAGGTGGGCTGAGAGCTGGAGGCTGACACCTGGAGCAGGGCTAGAAACTCCCCATGCAGGCATTGACCCAGCTGGGAACAGAAGAGCTCTAAGTCAACGCTCATTATTCAAGTCAGTGCTCATTCAAGGGGTACTTTGTCAGAAAAATGAAACAAAGTCCTTCCCCTCAATCTTGAAATGCACTTTTTCTCTGACCTTACAATAATCTAACACCAGGTTTCCCAATTCTGGCAGTCCAACCAAGCAAAACACACAGTAATTTCAAAGGAAGTTCTACCACAAAGGAGTCCAGGATTTGTCCTTCAGCTCAGGAGCACAGGTGTTTTGTTTTGTGGGTTCATTAATTCCCTTTGGTGAACTACAGAAGTAAATCAGACAAAGTGAGATGTGGTGTCCAACCAGAGCCAGGAGACCACACGGGTTTGAGCTGCTCCCTGCTGCTTCCTGTCATCCCTCCTGGTTGCTCCAGGGAAGTCAGACAAAGCCCCTGGAGGTGGGAAGCAGGGAAAAGCAGAACTTCACACACTTGGCACACCAGAATGCTGATTTTCAAGTCTGCACTTGGCACAACTTCAGAGTGTTTCCTTTGGGGCAGCCTCTGTGGATCACCTCTTTCTGGGCTGGTTCTTCACTGGTCTGGATTCCTCCCAGGTGGGAAAGAGGGGCTGAGAAAGCCTTTTCCCAAAAGAGTCGCCACCAGTTTGCTCTTACACAGCATGCAAGGCTGTTTCAGCCTAACCCAAGCTATCCCTTCTCATTTTACATTTTTTTAATAGGTCAGGGAGGTTTCTTGGGTTTGCTTTTTTAAAAGGTGTGGTCTGGCGCTCCAGTCATTCTACCCCGTGTGGAATTGCCCCATTGCTCTCAGGCACTGTGAGATTTGGTGAGTGAATTGCCACATCTCCACTCTGCCACAATGTCCTGCAAAGGGCAAACCTCGTTCGTGCTGCACCCAAAGCCCCAGGCCCAAACCTGCCATGGATTTGTGTTTGAGTTCTTCCCTCCCTCATACTGGGAGTGACCAACTGCAGGGGCTGCTGCTGAGGCTGCACTGCTCTCCACCAACAGGCAACACCTCCCTCTGTCACACTCTCTGTCACACTCTGCAACCTCACCATCCTTGCACAGGAATGTCTCCCTCAAAACCAACACACAAAGATGGGAGATTCTCTTTCCAGGCAAAGATTTTTTCTAATTAATTGTGAAACAGCATCTGAGTCTACCACCTGGTGACTGCCAAGATTCCATAAAAAGACATTAAGTAAAAATAGGCTGGACCTATCATTTTTCTGCAAAAAAGAGAAAGGCAACCAAAGGAAGAAAATGGCAAGAGTCCTCAGAGCCCCAGCACCTCACTCAGCACAGGCAGTACCAGGGTGATCTCTAGAACCACCTGTATCACCCCTGTCTGTGCCTGTAGCTGTGCTGTACATCCTCTGCAGGCTTAATTCTGGATTCCTTTAAGGACCCCTGCTCTGGGCAGAAGATAACAAGGAGGAGAAAAGCAGAGGATGCACAACTCACATCTGGACACAGCCTCCATCCCATCACACATCTTCCACCACATCCTGAGAGCAGAGCAATCTGGGAACTCTGCCCAGAAGTGACTTTGTACAAGCTGAAAGAGGTCAGCAGGACACGGAGCATCACAGCCCTCTCCCACACCACTGACTGCACCTGCTCATGGTCACGAATTTCCTGCAAATTGGGATACAAGTATTTATCTGTCAAAATACCAGGTTCCCAGGCAAACAGCACATGGTCTTTACAGCCCCAGCACAAAGCCATGACACACGTGACCGTTCCATGGTGGGCATGGCCTGGGAGGTGCAGGGTCTGCTGGACAGGCCAGGCAGAGAAACACAGCCAGGGAAAAGCACTGGTGTGAATTTACTTATTCCCTGATCTCTGTGGTGTAACAAAAACAACTCGAGATGATTCCCAGCTGTCAGAAACAAGTCAGTCATGCCCCCATGACTTAAACAGGACAGTCATTCATAAGGCAGCACTGGGTTTATCAGATGTGCTCCATCTTCTAAATAAAACTGCAAGAATTATAAATACCTTGCATGAATTTTATTTTGAGATGTCTTGAGGGTTCCCCCCCTGCCCTGAGCTGAGCCACAAAGGTCTGCACCCAAGTCATGGGAGGTTTCCAGCAGAGCAAGTGCATCCCTTGCTCTGCATCACTGCAGCTTTGCAGGGCTGCACGGCTGAGGCCCAGCCCTGCTCTAGCCAGGAACAGGTACAAGCACAGAGACTTTCCAAGACAACCAGCTACTGACATACACTTCAAAAAAATTACATGCTTATTTCTGAAACCAGCTCCAAATATGGACCCTAACATACTTGGGTATGGGTGTGCAGGTCTGTTTTCTATTGAGTGTTTACATTTGGGAAACATGGCTTTGATTAAAAATGGGCAACCCACCAACTGCAGAAAATTTTCACGTAACTGCCTGGCAAAAACAAAACCAAAAAAATAAGAGCTGCAACAGTTACTGCCATTCATCAAAACTTCTGCCTTATTCCCTGAGGAATTGCCTGTTTGCCCCACCTACACCTGAGAATGCACCTACATCTGGGATGCTCAAGGTCAGGAGCAACTGCCACAACACAGAGAATCCAAGATTTTACCAATTCCAGTTCTTTCCACTGCTTAGTACACAGTTGTTTTGCCTTAGGTGCAAAAGGCAGCTTGCACTCCAGTATCTTTTGCTTCTTCCCTTTTTCTTTAAACAAAGCCAAAAATCAACATTGTCTTTGAACCAGCAGAGTTATGGAGAGATGGAACGTGACAGGTGAGGCCATTCACAGACAGTGGCTCTGATCCTGCTGCATTTCACGTTGTGACAAGAACAGGCAGGGCAGCAGAGAGCAGCACATGCCAGGTTAACACACTTTTGTGAGCAGGGGAAACCACAGATAAGTGACAAAGTTTATTCGCTATCCCCTTGCTCAAAACCACTCAGTGATTATTTTCCAGTCATTCAATATTTGACCCAAACAAACGGATTTCGCAGGAATTTCACACCAGAAAAACGCAGAAAACCAAGATCCTGCTCTAACTCTACTGAAGGCAATGTCCTATCTGTAAGGGCAAGAAAACAGAACCGGTCTCAGTTCAGCCAAGTCCATGTTTGATTTATCACAGTCACTCTCATACTTCTCCTACCTGGTTAGAAACCCCTTCCCACCCAAGGTTTCCAATCCACGTGCACACATGCTGCAGTTTTGCCCTTGCTAGAAAGACACACAAAATGGAACCTCAAATTACTGGCATTAAAATTTGGGACATCCATGAACTGTGTTTCAACAGCACCGACCCAAGCACGGACCCTGCTCAGGACTGGCCCCACCTGATGCCCCCCTGGGGCAGTGCCAGCACAGAGGGAGACTGAGAAAGGGCAGCAGGACCACCCAGCCCTGCCCAGGAGCTTCAGCCCTGGCATCCCTGCACACCTGGGGACGAGCTGCAGACAGGGGAAAGGTTTGTGCCATGACCACCAGAACAAAAGGGTATTTCCCATGCCTGGGAGAGGCCACAAGCTCTCCACAGACCACAGGAAATATGATCCAAGCCAGCTGGAGCATCTAAACATGCACAACTGTCAAACTGCATTTAGGAATGGCTTTTTGTTTCTCTTCATTTTAACTTTGAAATTTTCTAATTTTTTCAAGTGACCACATTAAAGGAAGACAATAAACATCTTGTTTTCTCTTTCCAGGAGTTCTGAGGTGTCAGCTGTGAAACAGTTCATCAATTAAATACATGTTTGGATGGCTGGGAAACAATGAAAGTCCCTAGCAGTTCTTCCACAATAGCCATCTACTTTTCTGAAAAATTATAAATACATTCTGAACTGAAAGAAGCTTTGTTCAGCCAAATTCTTAAAAGAGCAATATTACACATGAGACATGATCTTTTGTAACCTATTAAATACCTCCTGGTTGTCCATTTGATCCACTCCCTGTTTCATGACAACCTCTGGTATTAACGTTCCTTACACTCGCACAGTGCCTTCCCTGCACTTCTCCCACGTTCCCAAACACACATTAACCCTCACAGGACACCAAGGGCATTTCACTGCTGCTGCCTGCAATTAAACACTTCACCACCAAGGCTGGAGCTGGGGGAGATGGTTAAGTATTTGTGCTGTTATTTCAACTCAATCATATCCCTCTTTCAAAGTCACTTGCTTTCTCATCCCTGGCACCTGAGGAACTCAGTTCTCTGCTGGGTAGCTCAGAAGCCCAACAGGGGGTCCCTGAGCCCACCTGCACAAGGGCACCATCAGGAGCTCAGCCCTGGCAGGCAGCACCATCCCCAGATGTTTTTTTTACCAGGCCAGGCAGAGCTGAGCCCCTTCCCCCAGCAGCAGGAGGGTGGGACAGCGGCCCTTGTGCCCCCCAGCACAGAACAGAGGCTCCAACCCAGCTGCCTACAGGTTTCCGTGCAAAGCCTGCCAATAAGAACTTCCCACCATCTCAAATTTGGGAATAGGTGTCACTAGCAGTAAATCCTCACCCCCAGCCGAGTTCCCCTGTGTAAACCCTTCCACGTTTGTGTGCACAGTAGCCCTCACTGAGCTTTAACGGGTGTTTGTGCTCTGCAGTGCTTTCTCCTTAATGAGTCATAGGTCTTTTCTTCAAAGTTTGCTGGAACACATAAATGTGACATCAGAGATTTAGTAAAAACTGCTCCAAAAAACAAGGAATGAAGTTTCAGACAACATGAAATACTCCAGCTGGAAGAGATACTTGACTTGCTTGGCTGCTTTTTTGTGCTCAGTCTCAGCACAGTAACAAGCAAGGCTATGCTGACAGGGAGCTAGAACAACCCAGTGAGGCTAATAAGAAGAGATAACACATACTACAGAATGGAACTATCTGCTGCAATGTTAAAAAAAAAAAAAAAGAGAAAATCCACTTCCAGAGAGAGCATCCACACATGCACATTGAACAATCACATAAAAATCCAGCCAAACACCACATTTATTGGTTTATCATTAGCACATTTGCTGATTTTGTTCAGAGCTGAAGGCTAATAAGCCAGCAGGAATCCTGCTGCCAGCCTCAGGAGCTGCCACACCCCTGGAGCAGCTCCAAGCAATGCCACATCACAACCCCAGGATGGTCCTGTCAGGACTTAAGCCTTTCAGGCAGCTGATCACAGCCCTCCAAAGTAAACCTTTCCCAGCCCATAAACAGAACTTACAGACATCCTGCACATTCCTGCATCCCATCCTGCTGGCTGCTTCAGTTTTGCTTTATTTCACACACCTCCATCCCTGTCACAGAGGAGGCACTTTGTCCAGGATGGGCACAAAAATCAACCACCACATCATACCCTAAGACACTTAGTTTCTCCGGCCACAGAACATGAAATTATTTTCGACACAATCAACCAGACTCTGCCAACGTGCTGTGAAGCGCTGACCTGAGATATTTGGGACATATAATGTAGGTAGAAGGCCAAGCCTAGAACTCATTAAATGTCTGCATAAATGTTCTGTTCTTAGTAAAATTATTTGGCTTATCACTGTTAGTTTATTTTCTTTCCATTGCTGAACAATCCTATTATATACCTGAAAATTACTTTGCCATGTTTGGGATATTTTTTTAATAATCATTTTAGCATTTTAAAAAAATAATCACTTTAGGATTAGGCAAATTCTCTTCCTTTGAGAGCGTTTTCTAAGCACCCAATATCCACATAGCTAAGAGACATTTACATCCTAATTTATTAACTGTGGATATTAAGGATTTCAGCCTAGACCTGGTACCATGAAGCCATCAGTGGTAACACACAAATTTGCCCCATTTACATATTTTAGATATAAAAATGATACAATTTTAGGGACGTTTTCCACTGGAAAAAATAAACTTCAATCAAATGATAAAACCAGCTACTTTGACAGTTACCTGTTCATTCATAGCAGGGTACCATTTCTATTCTGCAAACTACAGGGTCCACTGAACCCACTGAAATCATTAAACTGAGACTTACTTCCAATTCACACACCACCATGTATGAACCTCCCGTGAGTGACTGGACAGGGAAACAACTGCCAGTACAAGGTCAACTCTGCTACAGAACCATTTGTGACTTTCAGTCTTGCTTAGGGTGTCTCCCTGACCCACCTGAGAGAGCAGTGCTGACTGGGTTGAGATTTTTTGGGGTGAGCGGGTAGGCAAAGGGGAAAGGGTATGTTTAAAACCCTGATGTTACTTCTGGGATTTATCCTTGAGGAAAGCAACACAGCCTTGGCCTGGATCTTGTGACAACCCCAAAAGCTGAGCAGAAGCAATGAATTGCTCAGTGTTTCTCACAGCATTCCCACTCCAAACCAAACTGCAGCACAGGCTCCTCCAGCCCCTGCAAACACTCTCTCCCCTGGGCACAGCCTGGCTCCAAAGCCTTGCTGGGCACTCACAGCAACATCCCCCAGGCCCCAGGGCAGCAGGGCAGGGTCACAAACCAGGTAGCAGCACAGCAGTCCTCACCCCTACTCAAAACCTCACCTTGGTACCTCTAATGAAACACATGGCAGCTCTTTGGAAGAAGGTTTTCCTTCTTTCCCTTTCATACGCAGAGCTTTACAACAGAGTAAAAGTATGTGCAATAAAAAGAAACAAAAAAACCCATTTGCTATGAAACAATATCACATCCACAATCAATGTCATGCAGCTGAAGATAGGAAAACGTTTGTCCCCATTCATAACACAGGCTTCTATCCGAGTTACAGCCATCCAAATTCCCATTTCAGGTTAATTGTACATGTTACATGTATCTAGTACCTAATTAAACAAACCCACACATATTCCACAGCTCACCCCTGCTGTTATTATATCACTTCCCAACTTCAAGGAGAGTCATAAGGATGTGCATGGCTAGCAGGGACTGCAAGAAGCCATCTCAGGAGCACCCCCCATAGCACATTTCATACCACAGACAAGACTCCTTTTTCCCAGCTCTGTAGACTTGTGTTATCCCATGGTTTTTTTCATGTTAATTCCTTCTACTTCCTCTCCCCCCCCACCTTCCTCCTTTTGGATGATGTTTCAGCTGCAGACTTTTTCTATCACTCCTCACCATGATGTCCTTGCCTCGTTCAGGGGACGGGCTCCTGGTAGCCACGAGCCACGAGGCTGCTGCTACTCCACAGGTAGCCCAGCATCTCCCACTGCAGCTCCTCCTGCACCTTCCCCTGTGAACACACACCTCCCTTGCCTGACTCCCTTCTGACTTACCTCTCTCAAGGTAGTTTCAGCAATGTATTTTACAGCTGTAATAGGGAGATTATAAAAAACGTAACTCTGAGATATATGGCCTGTTTGAACACTTCAGGAGACCCCACCATGTGAATTTATTTCTATTGAAGTGTTTGCCTATAAAAGGCCATTTTATCCCTCAACTGCAAATGCTGAAGGACATCAACTGCTTAGCAACACTGAATTTTTAAGCCCAGCAAAAGAGAAATATAAAATAATTACCAGACAATAAATCTTTGCTTATCCCCCCAAATGATATGATGTATTAATCATTACCTCTACTTTGATGGAAACAGGAAAGAACTAATATTTCACAAATAAACCTTCAGGAACTCTTAAGACTGAAAACAACTCCATAGCAAATCTCTCAAGTGTTCTGGTTACTAACTGCAAGCTCATCTAAATCTCACTTAAATTTGATCTCTATGCAACACAGCTTTTAGAGACTTACCACTATTACCTGTCTTAATTTTGATCTCACTTGCATAAACACCATTCCATCACATCAACCTGCACACACAGAACAAGCACAAACATACAACTCTGAATTCATGAACATATTGCAAGGCTCAAATACAGATTTACACGGATGACTACACACATAAAGGGCAGAGAGGGCCTGGATGGTTCTAGAGATTTATTTCCTCCCTTCATCTGGTCTTCACCTCCCTTCCCTACCAGGCCAAAGGCCTTTCAACACCACATTATCAGCACTGTTTCTTGGTGGTGCTCTGAAAAACATGTGCTGGTACTGCTGGATGGCCTTCTGGAAAGAGAGCTCTCAAAAGTCAAGGCTGCTCACCAGGGCTGGCATGGGCTGCGCTAGGCTGAGCTCTGCACTATTAACAGAATCCAGACTTCGTGTCTCATTCTGAGACACCCCTGCTTCCCTTGGCAAAGCTCCTTCAGGCCTCAAGGAATTCAGGTGCCCTGGCTTTTCCTGCAGGGTGCAGACAAAGATGCCTGTGAAGGCAGGGAGGTGGCAGCTCTGTGACAGGATCACTTGTTCCCGCTGAGGAGCACCACCCTGCTCTGAACTCTGCCCTGCATCTCAGCTGGGAGAGGTGGGCTGGGCTGGCAGCCAGGGCTGGGGAAGGCTCTGCATGGGCAGAGATGGGCAAAAGCACCTTCACAAAGGGCATTCCCTGCACAAGGGCAGCTGAAGGACAACAGCAGAGCTGCAGACTTGCTTGTCCCTCTGGACTTTGCACAGGCAGGCATCTGCACTCCCCACCTCCCCAGGACCAGGTGCCTCTTGCAGCTCTAGTAGAGGACAATGTGACAACAAAGTTACTTCTTGTGCTGGATTCCACCACCGTGGCTAAAATGAGCAGAACCCTTGCTGGGGGATGGCAGCAGCACAGCAGAGCTGCCAGCAGTGTGTGACTGCAGCCTGCACCCATCCACCCACCCTCCTGCCACTGCTGACAACTCGCCAGCAGAGAGATCTGCCTCAAAAGTAACAGCCAGATCAGCCTAACTGCTCAGCATGGACCTCCCCTACCTGGCAGGGGACAAGCCATAGCTTTACAGTCAGTCCTACAAGCATGCATGACTTGGATGGGTGTGCCAAAATACAATTTTAACCTTACACTCTTTTTCAACACCTAGACATCAGACTGAAGTAGTCTGCAAAGAAAACAGAATTTAAGATAGCCCCTGAGCTCGTGACTTTCCAACACCCACGAATGTCCTGCTGACACCTCAATGAACACTCAATTTAAAAAGCATTCCTGAAACTACTTCTACCTCACCTTCTATCAATGTTCAGCTCAAAAGAGCTATGAAAATGAGTGAAAGTACTTTTTTATTACCTCACTTCTCAGCATCTGCCACTAAACAAAGCACATTTACTAAACTGTCAGTACCTTGACAGGGGGTCTCAGAGGGTTGAGGAGGAAGAGGTTTCGGCAGGGAATGCACAGGAAGCAGCTACAAGGGAACAAAGTCTCACAGCTTTACCCAATTCAGCTGCTGCCAAGGGAAGGGTCTCAGCTTCCTGGAGCCCTCTGTCTGCACCCTCTGCCTTGGGTCAGCTCCAGCCATCTCTTTGACAAGGATGAATTGGAACAACTCACCAACCCAGCCTCAAACAACCCTCCCTCTTCTCCCTCCTTCTCTGCAGGCTTTGTTTTCATCAGATCAGTGAGTGCAGGTGGCTGCAAGGTGCTGGTGGGAGCACTTGGAAGTGGAATGGTGCTGTCCCTCCCCTGTGCAACTGGGCAGATGTAGAGCTTTGCCATGGCAGCACTGACATTTTTACTCAGATTAAACCAAGTGTAGGAGGGCATCTTCCTTCTATATACAGATGCATGGAAGCCTGGGAGAAGGAAGGGAGGATGGAGAAGCTGAAGCTGTAAAGCAAAGCTGCCAGCACAGCACTGCTCAGGCCCTGCAGACCAGCACGGGCAGACAGCTCTGAGTGAGGGCTTGCACCCTGCTCGCCTTGGCTCCCCCAGAGCCTTTCTGGAGATCAGACCCTGCACTTCTCACCCATTATTGTATTTATCTGTCCCAGACTACGGGACAGAGCAGAGCAGGGAGGTGTGGGAAAGCAGCCAGGATGTGCCAGCACCAGCACCCTTGGGGGAGCTCACACAAACTGACCACAACTAGGATGGAGGCAGGGTAGAGCTGTTCCCCCCCCAAGCAGAGCTGGCTAATCCCTGGGCCTCAGTTTCAAAATAGCACACTGCTCCATTTTTAATTTTACTGGGGATGTGGGGGGCAGACAACAACAACATGACAGGACACAGAGCACAGTAAATACCTGGTGTCCTCATGTCAGCATTTACTCAAATTAAGAAGCAGTAAAGCATCTCCTCTGTTCCCTCGACCTTGCTGAATCTAGTGGCTCAACACTTCTGCTCTCCACAGGCACCAAAGAACACCCACCACTGCCTCTGGAGTGTGCCAGGCACCAGTGCTACACAGACATTTCACAGCTGCAGATGTACAAACTGCAATGAAAATCAGTGCATTTTCCTATTTCCTTTTATTAACTTCAGACACTCTCAGGTAAGTCGAACCAAAATCAGACTTCTCTCTACTCTGTTCTCACTCTCCTTGACTCTGACCCAACAGCCTGTGATCAGCCCTGCCAGCCTCTCGTGCACTGGCTCAGCCAAAACTCTGTATTCACCTACACGGACCATCCACCAAAAAGGTGGGATCAAATCCACCAGGATTTATCAAAACAACAACTCACAGAAATCACCTCTCTCTTTCAAAGCACCACAATTTTCTGGGTTTCATCTGCCTTCAGGGTGGAAGCCACAGCATTGGTCCTCGGTGCTGCCACAGCAGGAGCCTCCAGAGCAGCCCAGAGCTCCCCAGGCACAGGCTCACTGCTCATCCTGCTCTGAGTGCATCTCCCGAGGTTTGGGGCTGGCTGAACACCTCTCCAGGGAGCACACATGCCAGCAGGGGCACTTGCAACAGCCAAACTCTGATAAATAAGAAAATCTATCCTCAACACAGATTCCCCACATTTGCTCCTGGAGGCCCTGATTGCACACCCTGGCCCTGGCTTTCCCAGGCCACTGGAAACACCTCCCAGAGGCTCAGGACAGATAACTTGCTTCTTACTCTTACATTTTATTCCTCAGTCTCTCACTGCATACGGTGGAAATGTTGAAGGTAACATTTCCTGCGGTTCACGTGTTACAAGCCCCATGCAGCTTCTGCACATCCTTGGAAGGAACCACAGCCGCCCTCACAGGATCTCCTCAGCTGCTGAGGAGCATCGTGCCAGGTACCAACGCTGCAAAAGATCCAGCGGGTGATCCATCAGCTTCCATATCAGCCCCAGAAAGATGAAGGGAGGCAGTAAGCACTGCATTCAGCCTCCTTTGTCTGGGCACAAAAGCTTGGAGAAACTCTGCCGCTGCAGTTTACAGTAAGGTTTTCCTGCTGGAGAGGTTGCTGCTCACTTAACTATCTCCACCGACCGGCCCAGGTCTCTCTCCCAGAACAGTGAAGGCAGCCCTGCAACTCCTTCCTTCGCTGCAGAGCACACCGCGCTGAGCCTCGCGACGAGTCCGCGGCCAAGTAACAAACACACGGCTCCGTCCCGAGCAGCCTCTCCCCACGGCCAGCCCGCACAGAGCACGGAGATAACCATTCCCTCAAAGGCCTCGCGTGGGGCTGCCTCACCCGAGCCCCCTCACCTTCCCAGGCCCCTTCCTCCCCCCTGCGCGGAGCCCTCGCTCTCGCAGGGAGCGAAGGAGCTGCACCGAGGCTGCTCGGGGCCGCAGCTCCGCTCACCTGCCGGCCCCAGCGCAGTATTTGCATGCTCCAGGACCAACTTTTCACAGGTGTTTTTAGCCTTTGCCGTCCAGTACAAAGTAAGAACGACAGGGGAGCCTAATCCTAACTAGTGTGGCCATAAAACACGTGCACTCATCCGTACTTCAGTAAGTTACTTTTCTTCCATAAAGAAGCAACAAAAATTAAGGAGATGACCAACAGGCCACAGCCGAGGTTAGAACCCCAAACTCCTCTCCTCCAGATTCCCCTCTGGTTCCAGGGATGTCCCTGTGTGCTGAGCAGACCCTGCGAGGCCTCGCAAGGCAGAAACAATGCTGGGCTCCAACAGGTACCCTGAACCAGCAGAAAGATTTCATTGAACGAGGCACTAAGAACTGCTCCACCAGCCATACTCATCATCTACAAAAGCTACCACAGATTGAGAGAAGGGTCGCAAACACCACAGCGACTAGGATGCTGGAGGTTAGCAGAGAAGCTTCAGCAGCCCGTGAGGAAGGGAGACAAACGAGAGTCACTGTAAGCCCCGAGTGCACAAGCAGCTCTCGTCACACTTCAGACAAATCTCTCATCCGCACGTGGAAAGGGAAGCATAACACTTCCCGGCAAACCGCGTTAGAAGACACGGGATAGAGTTCACGTACCGGCAGCGAGCTATGGTGCAAGCACTTCGGACACCAGACCGTGTCCGTGGCCACGTGAGACTTCAGCAGGCACCTGGTCCAGAGCAGCCCCGGGCATCGCACACCCGCCTTCTCCAGGGCCGAAGCCGCCCGACTTGGCGGGCCCTGCACACCGCCGCCCTCCAGCCGCCCGCTCCCCCCGCCCCACTCACCGAAGTACTCCTTCTTCATGTGCATCTCCAGCTCCTTCTCCAGCTCCAGCGTCAGCGCCTCCAGCCGCCTCTCCGCCTGGCTGGGGCCGCTCTCCCGGCACGGCGTCACCTGGTAGGGGAGCTTGAATTTGGGAGCCGAAGCGGAGCCTTTGGTCGGGCTGTAGGCGTAGGGGGGCGGCGGCTCGGGGGCGCCGGCCGGGTGCTGCTGGTCGTGCCGCGGCGGGGACTGGGCATGGATGCGGTGGTACGCGTCCCCCAGCTCGGGCACGGCGCCGTCCTCCTGCAGGCCGGGCCCCAGCAGGGACGAGCGGGGCGACGGCAGCTGCAGCTCGGGGTAGGCGCTCATGGAGCCGCGGGAGCTCCGCGAGCTCTGGCTGGAGATGCTGGAGCGGGGGCTGACCACGGCGGGGCCGGCCGAGCCGCGGCCCTCGGGGCCGCACAGGCTGGAGCGAGGGCTAGCCAGGGCGAGCCCGGCGCCGCCCTCGGGCTCGGCGCTGCCCGGCGGGCCGTACCTGGAGTCCGAGTAGCTGGAGCGGGGGCTGGCGGTGCAGGAGTACTGGCTGGCGGTGCTGGAGCGGGGGCTGGCGTGGCGCTGGTCGTAGCCCATGCTGATGCCGCTGGTGCGGTTGCTGCTGGGCTTGCTGCCGCCGCCGTCGTAGCCGGTGAGGCTGGCGCGGGGGCTGGAGTGTTTGCTCGTGTCGCTGGCCGTGCTGGCGTAGCTGGAGCGAGGGCTGAGGGCGGCTCCGTCGTACTGCACCAGGCTGGCGCGGGGGCTGCCGTACTTGTCCTGCCCGGGCACCACCAGGCTGGAGCGGGGGCTGGAGAACTTCTCGTAGGGCAGCGCGACCGCGCCGCCCAGGCTGGAGCGCGGGCTGGAGAACTTGCCGTGCTCGGCGGCGGGGCCCGGTGAGGCGGCGGCCAGGCTGGCCCGCGGGCTGGCGGCACCGAACTTGCCGTCCGGGCCGCCGGGAGCCCGCCCGCCGCCCTTGGCCACGTAGCCGCCCTCGTAGGCGCTGCCCGCGGCGTAGCGGTAGCCCTCGGCCGAGTAGCGCTTGCCCTTGTCGGCGAAGCCGCTGTAGCAGGGCAGCGCCACTTCGGAGCGGGTGCACAGCCCCTCCTCGCAGCACGGCGGGCCCGGGGCCGGCTCGGCGGCGGCGCGGCCGTTGGCGCGGAGCGGGGCGGCTTTGCCGCAGGGGGCGGCGGCGGGGAAGCCTTCGGCGGGCGGCGGCGGCGCGGCGGTGCCGTTCATCTTCCGGCCCCGCTGCTCCGCCGTCATGTGGGCGGCGATGACTCGCTTGGTCTCCTCCAGGTCGGGGTGCAGCGCCAGGTCCCGCCGGCCGCCCCGGCCGTACAGACCTTCCGGGCAGGGTTCGTACAGGGACAGGTCCTCCATGAACTTGGTGGCCTTCAGTGCCATGTCCTCCTCGTACTTCTCCATGCTCTGTTGAAGCCCGGCGGCGCGGGGTGGGGGAGGGCGGTGAACTCTCCGCGAAAGCGCAGCCCAGAGCGGAGAAAGAAGAGAGGAAAAAAAAAAAAGGCAAAAAGAAAAAGCCAAAAAGCAGAGAAATCCTCAAATCCAGCAACACAAAAAGCAGCCCGAAAGAAAGCCCCTTCCCGAGGTCCTGGCGGGGCAGCGGCAGGACGCAGCTCCTTGTCAGGAGAGCGGCGAGGCGGCGGCCGGGCTCGGGGCGGTCACCCGGCCGGCATCCCGCGCCGCGGCACTGGGCTCGGTGCGGCCGGGCTGCCCGGCGGAGCGCGGCCGGCGCAGACGAGGCGCCCCTGTGTCACTTTCCAGCCTTAAATAAGTTGCTCGGTCCAGTCAATGGCGCGCTGCGCGGAGGAATTTGCGCTCGGCGGGTCCCTGCCCCCGCCGCCCCCGGCGACAGCCCCGCGGAGGGGCCGCGGCCCGCCCGCACCCCCCGGCGGGGGCGAAGGCGGCGGCCGGTCCGGAGGGGCTCTGCGGCGCGGCGAGTGCGGCGCGGGGCGCGGCGAGGCAGGGACTCCTTTGTGTGGGGCAGGAATGCGAGGAAGGAGACTGGGCGCTGCGTCCCGCTGGAATGTAGTTAATGCCGGAGCCAAACAATGATTTTCCCCGAGTCAGTCAGGGAGAGGGCGGCCGCGGCGCTGCTCGGCGG